>VWZX01001688.1:0-299834 GCA_013399015.1 Galbula dea | reverse complement strand
CTTTCCTCTCTCCTCTCCCCTCCCCTCCTCTCCTCTCCTCTCCTCTCCCCTCTTCATCTCCCTTACCCTCTCCCTTTCTCTCTTCCTTCTGCTCTGCCAGAGAAATCACAGGAACCACGTGAATGAGATCATCTGCTCCAAAATTACACAGAATTAATCACCCAGAACGGCAGCAACCGCAGTGGGAGTGAGCCAGGGTCACTGGGGAACGAACTGGTGGCTCAGGGAGGGGGAAGCAGCCCTGCAATAAGGATGATGCTTCCTGGGCAAAGGTGCTAGAAGAAAGGCCATTGCTTCTCCTGGTGTGCTGCTGACCCACGGCTTGTGCAAGACATGAGCTGTGGCAGGAGTTGAGTGCAAACCCCATTGTGCCCAGCTGGATTTCCCTCCCAGCAGGGCAGGGGGATCAAGGGGTGTCAGTGAGATGTTCAGCATGGTCTGGTGCTGCACCCCTGTCAGGTTGCATTGCAGTGCCAGAGAAACAGTGGGAGCATATGGGAGCTAGCACCAAGCTCTGTGTGTCCTGATGGAGAGCTTGGCTGCAGCCTTGGCTGGGCCATTTCCTGATGGAGTGCCTTGTGCAGCAGCTCCCTCCATATACTCCACACAGTGGGGGTTAAGGTAAGGCTGATAGAAGAGTGTGGCCACCAGAAAAGATCCAATTACTTCCCTCTGTCACCATAAATTAGAAGTGCTTATCCTGCAGAGAGAATCAGGCTTCTCTCTAACAAGAAGTCAGCCCTGAACTCGCTGGATACTTCCTTGCCTGTTGCCCTCCTGATGCCTGGACAGAACAGTGGGCAGTGGGCAGGGAGGATGGTGCTGGCCCTGGGAGGATGCATCAGGTGAGCTCTGCTGGCCCAGAAGCAGCAGCCAGTGTTTGTGAAGCTGTTAGACAGAAAGAAGACTTTGCCTGGATCAGTCTGTAGTGGCAGGTGAACACAGCCATGGAGGTAAGCAGGACAAGGTAGGAACTGTCATAGTAATGTGTTATCACATCACTCCTCAGATCCACAGCACCCATGATGTAATCAGCAGGTGCAGCTTCCTGGTATCCACATCAGATCTATGCATGCTGCTGCCCTGGCTTTCCCTTCGCCTCTCCTGATGGAAAGGCCAAAGGGAAAAAGATCTTTGGGACCTGGCACAGCTGGAATTTCCCAGACAAACCCAATTTAGGAAACCATGCAAATCCCAGCAGGAATAAAGCAATTGCACTGGGCCAGAAAGGGCAAAGTGGCAGACAGAGCTGTGGAGAGTGACCTGTTAAAAAGCAGCAGGTGAGGCAGCAGCACAGCAGTGAGGGATGACAGGGAACAGACAGGCCATTTCTCCTGCTGCCATGTCAGCTGTGACAGTGCCTGGCTCCAGCAGGGTCTCAGCAACCTGCACAGAGCTGCATCAGTGGGGAAGTGGCACAGCTTGGGCATGGAGACCCAGCCCTTCTCCCACACCACACCAAGAACCAGGCACCACACCAGCTCCAGAGCAGCTTTTCTCCTTGACCAGCAACTAGACTAACGGGGAGCCTCAACAGCCACAAATGCATTTCTTTGCAGATGAGGCTGAAGTATGTCTGGTGCTATGGATCTGACCTGCAAAACCCACAGTGTGTGCTCAGTGTTTTGCTCCCTGTTCCAAACAGCTCCTTCCTTCTCCCAGCTGCTGGCCTCCTGGTTCATTTAATGACATATGATTCATATCCATATTCACCTGACAAAAACCTGCATTCCCAGTGGATAAAATGATGCTCCCATGATCAGGTCTGGCAGTAGGAGTGAGTTATTGCCCACAAAGGATCTCAAAGCACTTTGCAATTGTCACCCTGCTTACATAGGTGCAGAGACGTGAACAGTTTTGTTAAACATCAGCCAGCAAGATGAGCACTTGCACCCCAGTGACTGGCACTAAGGACAGGTTGCAGGGAGCTGCTGCACAGCGACACAGGAGCCAGCACTGCCTGCATCAAGCCAGGGACACTCATTTCTGCTTCTCCAAGTATTTTTGCAGGCAGCATTGTTCTAATAACATGACACTACCCATCACACAGCAGGAGAGGGATGCTGCACTGTTGCTCGGGACAACCAGCTCCATTCAGCTCTGAGCAAAGCTCCTGGTCCTGGAGTTGGCTGCCAGCTGCAGAAAACCACATAAATCTGAGAGATCAAGGGGGAAAAGTGTTTGTCCCAGCTCCTGTCCTCTCCACTGCAGAGATGTTTATCTTGCACAGATATGTCTGTTGCACTCCAAGATACAGAATCATAGAATTGCTTGGGTTTTAAAAAGGGATTGAAAGGTCATCTAGTCCAATCCCCCTGCAGTCAGGAGGGACATCTTTAACTAGATCAGGTTGCTCAGAGCCTTGTCCAACCTCACCTGGAATGTTTGCAAAGATAGGGCATCTATCAACTCTCTGGGCAACCTATGGCAGTGTCTCGCCACGCTCAGCATAAAAAATTTCTTCCTTCTATCTAGTCTAAATCTCCCTCTTTTAGTTTAAAACCCTCATCCCTTGTCCTGTCACAACAGGCACTGCTAAAAGGTCTGTCCTCATCTTTCTTACAGGCCTCCTTTTAGTACAGGAAGGCAATAAGCTCTCTAATAAGAGCATCTCTTCTCTTCTCTTCTCTTCTCTTCTCTTCTCTTCTCTTCTCTTCTCTTCTCTTCTCTTCTCTTCTCTTCTCTTTCTCTTCTCTTCTCTTCTCTTCTCCCAGCTGAACAACCCATATAATGTCAGAGTGTTTGGATTAATTTGTCAGGTGGAAGATGGACATCTGTGGACAAGGCATGAGCCCCCGGAAATCCCCTAGCCCCCTGCTCCCCACATTCTCCAGCTGCCACAAAGCCACTGCACATGTCCAGCCAGGGCTGTGGCCATCCAGGCACAGGCAGTGTCTTGGAGAGCACATTAATGTCCAGTCAGCATCCCACGAGAGGAGCTGGGCTTTGATCCCTTTGGCTCTAAGATAATGAGGATGTTGCTTCCCTCAGTGAACGTTTCTGTGGTGCATTAATATTGACATTAGTTCAAAATGGGGATGCTCAGAAATGAGCACTCCCAGAATAAAAGGGAGGGTTCCCAGTGTGGGGTGCATGGATGTGTTCAGGGTTTCTTTGGGTTTTTAGGAATAGTAAGGAAATCAGATTTTTTTTGCCTCCTTTTGGTGCTTTGTGGAAGATCACATGCCTTAATGAAGTGCTTGCGTGTGAGCTTTAAGAACTCAGCAGTCCAGATAAGGTCCAAATCCATTTGATTCACATTCTCCCCATTTCAGAGAACTAGAACTACTTTTTGGGATTTATGCCCATCATAAACCCAAGCTCCTGTCTTGAAACAGCCATAATAAGGTATGGCTGAAAATACAAAGATTTAATAAAAACTTGTGCAGTAATTTGGCTCTTAATCCCAAACACAATCTCTCCCCTCAAGTATCTGCAGGCCCTGCAAGATTAAATTCTCCTTACATATTGTTTGTAAGTCTGATACCTTCTATCAAGCTTAGCTGGGGTTTAAGTTCTTAAATCATGGCTCTGTAATTGCACATCTTATTCAGCTTGTGATGCAAAGAGTTCCCAAGGAAGCTTTTGTACAGATCTCTTCATATCTGGCAGTACTGGGGGACACTTGTCTGCAGTTTGAAAGCGACACGGTGAGGGGAATGCAAGAGGTCGATGCTTTCTAAAAGCAAGAGGAGGCTGTGGCTCATGTTCTCATTTTATCACTGAGCAGCAAGTCCCAGAAAAAAACCGAGGATGCCTGCAAATTATTCTTGAACTGACTGCTTCACAAATGATGGAGAGTCTGTTCCTCAGGCAGAAAGGGCTTGGGGAAAGGTGGGAATAGTCACTGCCCCCTTGCCCTGGCTTTCTTTTTCTTCCAGTAATTAGCAAAATCCCAATTCACAATGGATAACAGAATAGATGTTTCAAGTGTGGGCTACAAGGAGAAGCAGGCAGTGATGAAAAGAGACCTGAAACTCAGGAGACCTGGTATAGTGCCAGGCTCTCTCTGACAGCCTCTAGCAAGTCCTTTGATCCTTATGTCTCCCCTGGAAATGCCACTAAGGAGCTGTCCATGTCCCCTGCTCTCAGCCTGGACTGCAGCCCCTCGAGGTGACACCTGTGCTCTGGGCTCTCAAGATGATGCTCCCCATCCAGCTGGAGCTGTGGAAAGAAGGGCACAGGGCTTATGGGGTGGGATGTGCACACTGCCTCGATTCTTATGAGCTTCCTCAGCCCAGGAACACAGAGTGCTCCCTTCCCAGGGCTGATGCAGCCTTGTGCAGTGAGGGTAGCTGGCAGGAGGGGCTAGCCACAGTCAGAGCTTTGCCTCCTGCATCTCCTGCAACTTCACCCAGTACCCCCTTTCATCAGGTCTCATACAGGAGCCTTTTCCTTCCTCTGAGGGCTGTTTCAGGATCCAGAAGCACATTGCTGGGGCTCCAGGCAGAGGCAGAGGGGTGAGAAATTACTCTAAGAGAAGCCTTGTGGGTAAAGCTCAATCCTAGTTCCTTGTTTGGAGCAGAAGGGTTTGTCTGCATCAGTGAGGGAATGCCTGAACGTGGGCTCTTCTCAAAGCAGCTGCTGGAGAACAGTGAGAAAACAGTCTCAGAAAGCAGAAAATATCCCTTGGCTTTATTGCACCTTGCCTGGACGGAAGCAGGGTCCTGCAAAGGAACAGTCACTGCAAAGGGCGAGCTATGTTGGTTTTATCCATCCAAAGCTCTCCCAGACACCTGCTCCCCTAGGGCTCACTGGAGAAACTGTGTCACTGCAACAGGCTTGTGTCTCTCTGCACCTTGCTCACTCAGCAAAACGTCACAGCCTGGTTATATTTAAGTCCTCAGCTTGAATATCATTGTCGTAACCTCCCATGCGATCTGCCTGGGCAGTGTCATAATTAATAGTGCCCTTGCTCAGAGTACAAGTGGAACATGTGATGGCTCAGCTAGCTATAAATCACGACAGAGTTTCCATCTGGTCCAGTGTCTATTTATACCTCACCAGCCCCAATTAACTTTGAAACTTGGGGCTTGTGGTTAAGGAGAAAAATTGTTCTTGAAAAGTGTGATGGGATACATAGTGATACGGGTGGGATGGAGGAGGTGATGGTGGCTGCTCACTTCTTCACAGAGGGAACTGCATAGCCCAGTGCCCCAGGGACACCAAAATGCAACTTCCAACACCAAGATGGTATTTGAATCATTTCAACACCAGCTGCAACCTCTGAAGGGAGACAGAGAAGTCCAGGGCTAATAGCAAGTCCTGGATCCTAACACACATCCCCTAAAGCCAGCTGGCTGACAACCTGCTTTGGGCACTGCCAGCCGTGGCTCTGCTCCTATATCTCACCAAAAGCCAGCAGCTCCACCAGGCCGAGGAGATTGTAGATCAGGTTGAGCAGCACCAAGTGGAATGAGCTCTTTGGAGAACCATCTGTGGGTGGTGGGACCAAACTCTGCAGGGTGAGGGTCTCCTCCACAGAGAAGCCTGGTCCACCAGGCTGATTGCCCTTTGTGGGCAGTCATACCAGGCCACCCTTACAAGGCTGACACCTGCAGGTGCTCCAGGGTGCAACTCCCCAGCCATATAACTGCTCTTTCAAAAATCAAGCTGCTGTCAATACAGACTTGGGGGACCAAAGCCCAGCATGAGTCAGCCAAGGGAACCTAGCAGAATCCTGAGAAAATGGCACATCATCATCCTGTGCACGTGCAGATTCCTTCATCACAGGCACAAAATTCAGCCAGGAGGGATTGGCCCAACTGGAAAGAGCTCCTCAGCAAAGACTCCAACACTGCCTCCCTCAGGTTTTCCTCATGGTTTAGGGACCTGCAGAGCCACTTTCCTGATACACACGAGCCCAGCATCAAGATCACAGCTGCCAGCTGTTGAGTTAAAGAACACATCCTGACCTGGTGCTTGACAGTCCTGACACATCTGGAGAAGCCTGAATTCAGTAGGTTCCATCCAGCTCTGCAGAAGGTTACAGATGTGAGGCTGAAGCTGCTATAGGTTTGGTCTCTATAAGCACCAAGGGCTGTGGTAGCACAGGGTATAAAATGGTCTAATGCAAAGAGGCCAGTGGAGATCCCATGAACTCTAGCATGAGAGGTTATGGTTGGGTCACAGTGGTGAGGGATGGTACAAGGAGTACCTGGGCCATAGCATTCCCTGGGCAGATCCCCAGCTCTGCAGGACCATGGAGTGGCTGGGGAAGACAGGGTACAAAAGGCTTGCTGGCGACTATGTCTCTCCATCCATATTGGATCAAAGCCTAAGAGAGGTGCAGAGTGCAGAGATGCTGTGCTATTGCCTTACTAAAAAAGAGTCACATTCTGTGCCTGGTTCTTTGGGACCCACCTCCTCCCTCTGCCTCCCTCCTGCTTTTCAGCTCTTTTGCTCTTGGAGCAGCATTACTCCTGGAGTCCTGGCTGGCTCCCAGCTCAGGTAATTACACGCTGTCTTCTGGTATTTGAACAGGATATTTGTTCTCCTGGATTTCCTGTCCTACCCACTTGTGTAGTGCTGCAGGCTGCCTGTCACCCCAAGTCAGCACATTTCCCCGGCAAAGGCAGTCATCCCAGTATACCCAGCTCCAGCACTAAGTGGGCATTTTGTAAACATGGGATTATGAAAATGCCTTCATCAGGGAGCCCAGGTGGGCTGTTTAGGTTGGACACAGTGCCCTGTACAGGTGTGGAGCTGCAGCCCTATCCCCATCCTCAAGTCAATAGAACCCCATTCAGCCTAGATTGCTAGTTGAGAAAACTCCCAGCTTCCCAGGTCCCTCTTTAAAAGGCTGTTTGTTGTTTGCACCATGTCACCTCTTCTTGTTTGCTATAAACTTTCCTTTCTGTTTGGGTTAACTGTTTACAGAAGTGATCTCCAGCAATTACAGCACATACCTCACAGGGCAATAAGAGAAACAGAGTTATATGTCTGTCCTATTTTAAAACCCACCAGAGCAGTAGCTTTGAGCCCTTTGCCTGTACCCCAGGAGCTCTGCTGTAGCAAGCCACTTCTGATCCAGAGCTGCAGACCCTCCACCTGCCTCTGGGCTTGTTTCACCACGCTTCTGGGCACTGGTGGATCACCAAGACACAGTCAGCTCCACAGCAATAAGAACAAGCTCTAGGGACAAAGAAGTCCTACTTTCTAGCAGATCAGATCTATTCTTGCATTTTATCAGACTCCCTGTAAAGAAACCTCACAGAAAGTTAGCCACAATTTGCTTTCTTATAGTTTATAGAGCAAGGATGGCTCATTAGCTAAAGTCTTGCAGCACTGCAGGGAGAAAGAAGTAAGTGCTTGGAGAAAAAGTAGAGCACAGTCTTGTTTCCTGAAGGTGGAAGGGAAATGCCCTGGACGGTGGAAGTCAACTCTGTGTTGCAAGAAGCCACCTTTGCCTGTGCTACCTGACCACTGCAGAACCCATTAAGCTCACCATGCCCTCGGGCAGGAAGGAACAGATTTTGCTGGCCAGGCTGGACTTAACATTCCAGCCTCTTGCTAAGAAGAGTCCTGGGGCTCAATGCCTTCTGCTCTGTGGTGTGCACACAAAGCAATGCAATATGTTATCAGCCTCACTCAGCTGCACCTGACTCCCAGTTTGCAGAGGGTCAGGTAAGGGGCAGTCTTATAGTTGCCAGCTCCTTCTGTCCAGCTTCTGCTGACTGCAGCACAGCTCTGGGCTTTGCTGAAGCTGTCAAGGTACTGTTGGGCTGCAGGTGATTATAGTAAAATGCTAGAGAATAAGAACTGCAGGATAAAGCCACATTTTCCTTCCTGGGAAGGAATTCACTAGTAAGCATTTCGTAAGTTTGGCTTGGTTTTTTTTTTCTGTAAAGTCTCTGAATTTGAGCTGTGTGGTAGACAGGTGCCAAGCAGCCTGGGAACCCAGAAAGATGCCTAGTGCAGGTTTGCTCCAGGTACAGCACTGGTAACCCAGAGCAGCTTCTCTCTGCCACCGGTCTCAGCTTCCCAAGCAATGGGAGTGCTCCAAAAGGATGATTAGGCTGGGCCTGCTATTTTCTCACTCAGTTCCCAGGAGGCTTCTTCACCCTGGTGCCTGCAGACTCTGCTGGCTCACGGCTTCCATGTGCTCAGGACTGTTTGGAGATATTATTATCCCAAGGGCTGAGCCCTGGGGCAAGCAGAGCAGATGGCTGTCTCCAACAGCAAGAAAATTGGGAGAGGAAAGGGAGAGGGTGGTGGAAAGTAAAATCTGTGACACCCTTAGTGATCATCAATAATTGTTACCTTTTAGAAGGGCAAATTCCTCTAGCTCCAGGGGAGTTGTACAGGGCAGTAGAGAAGGCAATAGAATTTATGTGGGAGGTTGGCCGTATAGGAAATAAATATCAATTACAAGTTTTCTTGTGCACCTGTGGGAGAGACCAGTGTATCTTTCCTGACTATGTTGTGGATGAAAAACAGACCCAGTCCTGCAGCATCTCATGGGACAGCCAGGAGTGTCTGGGCTGCAGAAGGTGTGCTAGGTCGGCAGAGAAATCAGCAGTTTGAGAGAGTCCTTGCTGGCAGGAGGGTAATGCTCAAGCTAACCAAGGTGTGAGGAGTCACACAGGCACATGTTCCACCACACCAGCACAGCATGGGGTTATTCATGTTACTGTGAGCCAGAGCACAGCCCTGGCTTCCTCCTCTCTTTTTGGAGGTTTCTTCAAACCTTTGGCAGTGAGAAAGGCACAGAAGACAAAAACATTTTGCCCCATGGAGATAGTGGTTTTCTGAATGCTCGGTGCCGGGCAGAGTGAGCAGCCCTTGGCTCCAACCATGGGAGATGCTCAGGTCCTAACATTTGCAGAATGCTGTGCAGTTCTCCTGCCACCTTTCACAGACAGCACTCAGTACCCCTGTGTGGGTGGCAGTCGTTACCTGCCTCCTTCTCAGGGAGCTAATATGCAGCCTTGCTTTGCAGAGCAGCTCTGCGTTCCGGCTGTGCTTGGGGATGGCTGGTGGCAGATGGTGTGCGTGCGATGGCGAGGCAGTGCCACGTCACAAGCTCTCTGAGACATTTGGCCAAGCTTCCTGACAGCCACGTCCCACCACCCAGGAGTTCAGCTTTCTGGCAATGCCAGCTCTCCACTTCCCTGTCACCAGGCAGAGACAGCATCAAACACTTTATCTTTAATTCCTCGCAGGCGAGAGACTTCTTGGTCGGGGGGCTGCCTTCTGCCCAGGACCAGAGAAATCTGCCACCACAGCAAAAGCCAGGCAACCGAACAGGGAGTGATGGTCCCCTGCCAGTCTGGACCACCCCCATCTGCTGCATCACTCTGAACTGCACTGTGTGTTCCCTCTGGTGAGGAATATCTTATTCTCATGGTTTTGAGCAAAACCCAGCATAAGCAAGCCATAACTGGTGGTAGCTGTGACAAATAATGATGATTATGGGGATGGTGGCATCACAGCTTCTTCAGTGTTTCTTCTGATTTCTTCCATTATTAAGATATACATGCAGGGAAGACTACAGAAGTATGGCCTTGTGAAGAAGAGGGCATATAAAGAAGCGTCAAGGGAAGATATTACGAAGGATAATAACACTAGTCCTGTTTTGTGGCTCCTATGGTCACAGACAAGCTGCAAAAGAGCAAGATTGCAGCCTGCCCTGCTCCTCTTCCTGCCTGCTTTTAGATGGCATTACAGCACCCAGCTGAAAGCCTGTGCCTGGCAGTCCTGACTACTGATGGGTCTTCTGCTGCACTGTCTGCACCCTGGGAAAAAGGCTTTATCCCTCTGTGTGTAGCTTTGACTGCAGATATGAGCTGTCTGTGCACTTCCATCAAACTAAAGGAGAGGACCATTTAAGATGCAGGCCCATTTGCAGTACAGGCTCAGAACAGCCAGAAATGCAAATGACAGGGTTTGATTGAGTCCATTTCCTAGGCAGGACAGGATATGGTCCCCTCACAGTGGTGTAGATTTGCCGCTATTTTTACTCAAGGGTCGTTAAATTAAGTTTTCATGAGATCTCACACTGTTATAAATGTTACTGAGATAATTTGCCACACTGGACAGAGATTTATCTCACAGGCTTGATAAAATGGCTAAACTAAAAAAGGTTACCCAGTGTCACTGAGTTGTAAGGAAGATAGAAGGAACACAAGAAGGACACGGTGGATTTTCCTACAGTGGGAAATTTTAATAGATGGTTTCTGCCTGGTGTTCTCATTACTCCTCTCTTATTCACCCTCAGGACATGCCCAGCAGAAATGACACCACCCATTCTGCACCAGAACAGAGAGCAGATGCCCCCATGCAACCTTCCTGCCTCCACAACCTCTTTAGACACCCATTTCTACCTCACTCTGCTTAGTAGCTGAAATAGAAGGTGAAGGAAGCAAGTATGAGAATGCTTCAACAACCTCTTGCCATCACATGCAGGCTTGTCTCTTGAAATTTATATACCTTCTAGCAGGAATGGTTTGATGGAGGCAAGTGGCAGCACCCTGGTGCTAGGACATGACCATTTCTCCCTCCTCATCCAGCAAAACAGTGGGTCACATATGCAGAATCTCTTGGCTTCCTTTGCCTTCCTTTCTGTCTGTGAGTAGGCTGCAGACTCCTCTACTTTCTTCGAATCTAATCAACAGTATGGGTTTTTTTCTTGAATCCTTACTCCCAGGAATAAATGCCAAAAAATTAGTTTTGTAGCTTAGTTGTGGCTTATCATGAATCACATTAAATTGCTTCTGTTCCCTTACTGGACATGCTGGCTGGTGCCTGGTGTGTGTTATTGAATTACTGCTCTGACAGAGAAGAAATAGCAACTGAGTGGCAAGTGAGTCATGAAGATCCAGGAGAGGGGCAGATTCAGGCATGTCACAGGACCACAGCCTTCTTGGTTTCCCTAATAATCAGGAAAAAAAATAGTGTTTGTGTGTAGGAGTGAGCTTAGAACAGGAAGCAGAGCAGTGAGCTGCTGAGGCTTTTTTCCTAGGTTTTCTGAGCACCCCAAAATCGCAACCACAGGTTAGGGCTACATGTAGAGCAGTCCCAGGGTATGTGTGCAGCCCATCTGGCAGACCCCAGAAAGGCAGGACCTGCTATGCTCACTCAGTACTGACACACTGTGTACGTCTAGCACAGCCATATTGCTTGGGCTGTACGAGATGGATTGTGCAGTGGCATAGCCCATGCGCAGGAAAAGGTGGAGAAGAGAAATACAGAAGACTATCCTGGTTTTGCTGCGATAGAATCCTAGGCTGGCTGTGGGCTGCAGACCATTACCAGTTTGGAGTCAGCCAGGGCAGCTGAGCTGAGTTATTCACAGGTGTATCCCAGACCATAATCCTCACAATCAGTATAAAGGGAGAAGTTTGCTGAGAACAAGGATTGTTTCTGCTCTATCCCATCCTTGGAGGGGGTTTCCCATTCTGCTCCTGAGGACTGTCTTCCTATTTATTGTGACTACTGTACATGCAACTTTATTTACTTTATATTGGTATTGGTTTTGTTGTTTTTCTATGGGTCTCCTCTCCTTTTCCTAATCCCCCTTCCCTGCTGGGGAGGGGTCATCAGGTGATAGAGCAACTGTTACAGGTTAGCCTCATATACAGGCTAGATACAGTCAGAGCCCTAGCACAGTACTCCAGCATATCAGGAGGCCTCATACAAACAGACATATGGTAGATCATTGTAAAGATTGTTCAGAGGAGAAGAGCTGGCCAAGAATGGGTGGTGGAGACAAGGTTAAACATGGGCTGAGGGAAGGACCTTCAGGCATCAGGATGTTGGAAAGGTGTTTGTTTCTAAAACACTTTTGTGTGGAGGGACTATGAGCTATGCTGGAGCTGTTTTCTATTTCTTTTTGCCAGTTGTTCACTGCTTTTTCCTGGGTAGCACACAGGATTACAAAACCTTCTGAACACAAAGGCAAAGAAGTTACATGAAGGGAGAAGCAGTGGCACAGCACAGCACGTGTGTGTATAGAAACTTGCATCAACTGCAGCTTGCTGAACAAAGCCACAAATGAGGAACAGGAAAAGAAAAGCAATTTGAAATTGCACCTTTTTCTGACCCACCACATGCAGATCACATGGTTGCACAAGAGCAAAAATCTTTGTCTTCTGCTCTTCTATATTGCTATTCTCGAGAGTTTAATGCTGAAATGTTGGCTTTATCTCACTTTGCTTTCCTGGTATGGTAGTAGTTTTGCTGTACTCCAACTTAAGTTTATATTAAATGAAGCAAGACCAGCTTTGGGATGCAGAAGCTCCTCTTTGGATCCATCTGTCCAGGTTTCTTATTTCCTCATACCTTCACAGCTACAATACCACATGGCCTAAACAGGGGCATATGCACTGAAAAGTTTATTTCTGTTTTCCAGCCAACTCAGTTGGTCTCCTAAAAGCTATTTTCTCCTGGGCTGCCGAGTTTGCCTCTCCTGTGTCTCAGCTGATGGGCTGCAGGTTTGAGCACAGCTCTGGGACATCTAGTGGCTGGTAGCACTTGCAGCTCCAGGGCTTACACAGTTCTGCAGTGCTTCTTTCAAGAAATCTGGCAGAAAATGGATTTAAAACAAAAAGACACACTCTGTCTCAATTCCTAGGGCTACAGCTACAGATGACTTCATGCCTGGATACATTCATGTTTGCAAAATGTTTAGGCATGCATTGATGATGGTTTTGTTATCCCTTTACATCTCAAACTCACCCAGCTTGGGAGCCATCTTCTGCTATTTTCATTTCATCAGGGTTTTTTTAACACATTTCCTTCTTTATTAAGGGCTTTTTGTGTTCCAAGGCAGCTGGCATTAACATACAGAATTAGATAATGTTTTGGCAGTCCAAGGGTAAACACATTAACGTGTTCCCATGTACTGTCCTGGCCTCTGGCTGAGCTCTGAGGATTCAATAAATGAATCAGGCTTGAGATAAAGAAGTACTGCAGAACCAAGCAGAGTTTTAATATGAATAAGGACATCTTAGCTGGGATTTTCAAGGAAGCCTTACTCTGTAATGGGCTCCAATCCTCATGTTTGCAGGATTCACCTCAGGCTAGAACCTAAAGGGGTCAAAAAAGAAGTAACACTCTCTGGATACTCTCAGATCACCTGTAGCATCCTGGAAATAGATCTGGAGATGGTGCCTTTCTTTGAGCACAAATTCAGCTATGTCTTCAGCCTTCAGTGCATTGTATTCCCTTTCATTCCTGGTATTAACCCTGGACAGAGTGTATATCTCAGCCAAGTGGAATGCCAGCCTACCAGGAGCAATGATACAGCACTGAAAAGAGCTACTCAACTGTGACAATCTTTTCTGGTTTCATGTTTGCACTGCTCTGGAAAGGTGACCTGAGTTACAGCTGAAAGCCCAGCAGATGACCCACAGCAGACCCACCTGCTCATACCCATGCCAAAGCCTTTGGGCAGCCAGCTGGGTACCTTGCAGTGCATCTGTGCGCACAATGTCATGCCAAAACTCCTCAGTGTCCCGTGTTCTTCAGAGTACGCTCTGATGGGTTATGCTTCTTTTCATCTATACACATGCTAAGAAGAGAATCAATTACCCCTGATTTGTGCCTAAGAATCCTGTTGAGTAAGGTTAGGTGACCCACGATCAGCTCACTGACTTTTTTCTTGCTCTCTTGGAAAGTGGGACTATCCCACACTGTTCGGTGAGCAGCATTTGTGATGGTAAGGGGTTCATTAAAAGCTGAGTGTCAAAGATGACTCATTTGAAGAGTTTGTGCTGCAGTCAAAGAGCAGTTTAAACTGTTCCTTTAAAAGCATATGTGAAACTGCAAAAAAGCTGACTTGCTCCAAAGACAAACCTCAGGCCACCTCAATTGGCCACTGTTGCTTGCATCAACAGGTTGCCATGAAGTCATTTTGTGGTCACAGTGTTCTTCACTTGTGCCTGTGATAAAAACACAGTCTGTGCCTGGAAATCATACCCTAGTTTCCAAATGCTTGTCCCTAGGTAAATCTCAAAGCTAAAGTGAATCTTGGCTTTGGATTCTCTCTTTTATTTTGCCAGATCAGACTGTCTTACAGTTCACCAGGGAGATGTTGTTGTTTTGTAAATACCCACAGACAGAACTTGAGATATCCCTGAAAGGCTCTGCAGCTTTGTGAAAAAGTAGATCAAATCTAGGAACATGCTGAATTTGGCTACTGAAATTTCAGGTAGATCAGTGTGATGAAATGTCCTTAGTTTGCCCTTGGGAAAGTAGTACCTTCATTACAGCAGAACAGCTTTTTCATATGGAAATAGCAGGCGGCAGGAGTAGAAACAGACTTTTATTTTCAGAGAAATAGGCAGCACAATTCCAAGAAAAGTAGAATAGCAGGGCCGGGTTGAAATAGTTCACAGTTTTAGTCTGCAAAAATATTCTCCTTTTGCCATGACTGAAGTGAGAGAATGCGTCACCTCATACCCTCTCTGTTTATCAGTCCAATCAGTGTACCTCAAACACAAGAGTCTGCTGTAAGGACCAGAGTTTAAATAAAAATTAGGAAGAAGTCTAGCTCAGTTTGGGAAAGCTCTAGAAAGTTTATCCCAGAGCTGCACACAGAACTTCTGGGGAGAAAAAGCTATTAAGAGCATTGAATATACAAAATAATCCTGAGTGCCAGCGTCAGGCAAAACTGAACTCGCAGCTCTTGGTGCAGTGATTTATTAATCCTTTTATCAGGCCTATGCCATCCTCTGAATTATTGTCCAGCTCTGACTGCTGGTAAGCATTTCCTTGGAAGCTGTGGACTGTTAAACTATTAATGGTCTAGCAGTAGGTGCTTACTAAGAAAAGACACCTTGAACCACAAACCAGAATAAAGAACAGATATCCAGCTGGAAATGTGCTACTTCAGAGCTCTCACTCTGACTTCCCTGAGACAAGTGAAGTTTTGCAGTCATTTGTGCAGGGAGGTGGAGGAATGGTCATCTTCTCTTCTGCAACTGATTCATCACACACTGGAATCTGAAATTTGGGGCAGAAATGGATGAAGGGAATGGAACTTGTTGTCCTATTTAGAAGTAGATAAAACTTCACTCTGTGTTGTAAATTCTTTTTTGAAGGTCAAGATTTGCACAGGATGAAGGCTAAGTTTTTCATGCATTTACTCTAATGATAAAGGAACTCTTCAGAGCTCTAGGCAGCTTGTATCGTTCTTTAAGCTTCAGATTTCTAGGCCTTCAGATAGTTCCTATTTAAAAGGAGCAAAGCAAACACCAAAAACCCAGGCTGGACTTTGAAGTATGGCCTGAAACAAATACATCTTGCTGTGAGAGAAGTTGCCTTTCCCCATCATGCCAGGCTCCCTACACTTTATACCACAGAAGGAGCTAGCCACTCTGTGTATTAAGGAGAGGTTTCTCCCATACCTATGATAACCAGCCCAGACATGTCTGAGTTGATCTCACTAAACCCCAAGGCAATCCATCCTCCTGCCAAATGGAGGTTTCTCCTTCGGCTGCATCTCCCCATGGAGAGGTCCAGCTGACCTGCACCTGCTGAGGAGTGAAACATTACCAAAATCTTAAGAGGCCTAAGTCTGATTACAACATGGGGGTGTATTTTTTCCACAGCTACTTTTCCAGCAGCAATCACACTTCAAAAGCACCTGGAAGATTGCTGGTTGTGAGGGAGCTGAAGCTCTGCAAGTCCCAGACAGACAAGTCATGGAACTGATGCTGGTTTGGAAGACTTCCCCAACAGACCAATATTAAATACCAAAAGAGAAAAAGAATGAGAGATCAGGAAATGGAACAGTATTGGTATTTCCTAAAGATCAGAGTTCCCAATAAAACAAATGCTTGCCATGCAGTTTGAAAATATTGAGACATTTACCTTTCTTTAGGGCTTGTCAGAAACAGCTAATAAATAAAGATCAAGGTTTGGGAAGGCACTTCTTCAAACCTCTCTTAACATGTTGCTTTCAAAATGGATTTCCTGAAGGTCATTGAATTGGCAGCTTTGAAGGGCTTGCTATGTGTTCCTTGGCTTGGATCATTTCTAGGCATTACCTGGCATGAGATGTACACGACAGCTTTACAGGTCTCGATGGCTACAAAATTTACAGCATTATATTCTGTTTCATCTCTGCCTGGGTTTTGCACTGCCAGTATTTACAAGCTGAACATAAATTACCTGAGTTTAATTCATGACCCAGAGTTCAGCGCATTTCCCCAGAAATAGCATTCTCTGTTTGGGACACTACTGCCAAAACTGCATTCCTGGAGCTGAATTCCTATCCCATCCAAGACATTTTTTCTACCCGTATTTCCCATCATACTAATTTATATTATTTAGGTCATTTGTATTTTCATGATCCCACAGTTACTTCTTGGACATTGTTTTGTTGCTTTGCAATTATGCTCTGAACTGTGTTCTTTAAAGTCACCTTCAGACTTTTAAACACCTTCAAATTAAAATAGCCATTTGACTTCAGTCCAAATTGCATTTACTAGAAAAGCTGTACTAAGCCACTTGCATTCCTTGGACAGAAGGAAGAACTGAAAGATGCCCAAACAAAGTACTATTTAGTCTAGCATTTAGCTGGCAGGGATCATGAGGAAAACCTGCTGCTCTTTGCTTTCAATGTTGCTTTAATTAAGGTTAATAATAATGCTAATATTAATTCTATACTATGCAGGATGCTTATCTCTGATCCTTGTTTGTTTCTGTATTTAATTCTAACCATCCTAATTCTAGTTTTAACTTCTTCACAGCTGTCTGCAGTGTCACAAGCAGCTTCTGTCCTGAGAAAATATAAGACAGACGTGAAAAGTAGAAATTCTTCCCTTGGTCATTTTTTTATATCCTATTGCAGAAATAACTAAAAATCACTGATTGTTATGCTTTTTTGTGTTCTGTGTTGCTTCCCTACAAGCCTCCTTCTTAGCTCCACCATGTACGGTTCAAAGCAGCACCACAACTAGCACTGACACGATGAAATTCTTAATGCTCCTGACCAGGCTTCTATGGGACATCTCAGCCATCAGCTCCAGCCCCAGCAGAGCAGCCTGACAGCTCTCATCACCCACCACACTAACCCCACGTGGGATCCATCACCCAAGACATTATGTAGTGACCTGTGAGATCCGGCTCCAGACAACTGAAACATCCAGGCTGCAGACCCTCATACCTAGAGCAGAAGAAAGTGAATGACAGAAGAATTAAGGAAATATACTTGGTAGTTAACGATTACATTTTGTGAGCGTACTTCCTACAGCATGAGAGTCCAACAGCCTTCCTTTTTATTCAGATAAAGACTGCTGGGTAGCCAGGGAGACTCCAACCGCAGAGATAGTGATCATGCAGTGCCATCAGCTGTTTGCTTCTGGTATCCATCATCTAAGGCGTTTTCAACAAAAATGCCTGAAGAAAAGAAAAATTGAGCAACTTCTCAGGCTTTTACTTCTGAATGAAAGTTTATCTATTTAAATACAGTCTTTTGCTACAAATCTCGGGTCGGCTTTTCTTGTGCAAAGAACTGGACACTTTCCGGGGGTGTTTCTTGCTGTTGAGAGAAGCAACTGAAGCAGTGCGAGCACTTGTGCCATCTGCTGGGAACAACTTATTCTGCTTGCGCAGGGGGCAGACCCGGCCTCCTTGCTCGGCAACAGGCAATCTTTGACAATGAGCTCCTTCCGCTGCTTTTAACTATCATTGACGCTAAGTGAAAATGCTAGAGAGGCATTTTGAAGACTGAAGTTCTCTTTCTGTAGCGAAAGCAGTTGCAAAAGACAGGAACAAACTGTTCTTGCACACTTGAGCTGTCTGCAGAGAGGCTTCTTTTAAAGGCGAAGCCTATTACATAGCCAGGGAAGAGCTGGGGGTCTCACAGATCTTGTAATGAGCTGCTCCTTTAAGGAGGGAACTCCACCTTGGCCATGGGCTGTCTACTTTCTCAGAGCAGCATCCTGTGGTTTCCTTCATTGTTGTTTTTATTCTACCCCTGCCTGCCACTCACCGTGAGCACTCAAAAAAGTGAGCTCTCAGCACAGTCATTCTGCCCTCCACAGAGCAACCACAGGTTACCACTAACCAGCTGCTAAGGTCAATTACTGTTTGTACTTCTTCATGCTTACTCACCTGCAATGTCTGTCTGGGAAAACACAGAGCAGCATGTTCTCTACCAGAAAGCCAGGCAGGCTGGTCTCTTTGGTGAGCTGGTTCATGCATGGATCGAGCCTGTCCCTGAAATAAAAGCTGTTCTATTGCAAAGTTTTGGATCTCCTGTCTCAGATCTTTTGAGCCGCATCAAGCCCATGTGCATTCCTTCCTCTGAAAGGTGACCTTGAAAGATTTGCTGCTGTTGCAACATATTTCAGAGCTGAGGTTTGGTGTTAGTTACAGACTTCACCCTTCTGTGCCTGAAGAAATTGCAAGATGTACTGCTTAGCTCTTCATTGAGCCAGGCTCACAAAGACTGGGAAGATCCCAAGGTAAGAAGAGCTTATGGAGAAATAAACTGCACCATTAACAGAGTTGTCTCTCAGTGACCTCTGGCCAGAAGGGGACTAGCCACAAGAGTGGCAGCACATGCTGTACAAGCAGAGGGTGGTATTTTCACTTTTGACTACATGGTGCTGAACTGCTGCACCAGGATATTGCAATGGGAAATGCAGGGTCCAAAAATACTGGCTAAGGAGGATTGCAAGCACTTCACAGTTGATGATGGGGATTTGATCTCGACAAATTGAAGGAGCAGTGTGGAGGGATCTGGGTGCACCTCACTGGAAGTTGGTGGCATGAGCTGTGATGACATGAGCAGGGCAGTTACAAGCTAGAGTAGGCAATAAGGTGAGAAGCTTGAGGGAGGTACAGCAGGCAGCTAAATGAAAAGGTGTGGACAATGTACATCTACAAACAAACTATTACATGTGGATATACTTGAAAGGAGCCATACAAGTAAATCTGCCATGAATCAGCGCTCCCAAGGCCTCAGCAAGAGCACTGGGAACACCTCAAATGCAAACTGGGAAAACCTGGACTTGGGACAAAATCAGGAGAAAAAAAAAACAAAACAGTTTTGCCCAGGAAAGAAAAAAACAAGAGAGAGAGATGACAATAACTGATCTAGCTGAAAGTGTTTGCAGCTTAAGATAACTCGTGAGTGCCAGGCAATTTTCCTCCTGCCTTTCCAAAGTAATTAACCTTTGGACCAAGACTAAGCAGGAAACTAATGAAGGCCTTCCATCACCCAAAAGGAATCTGGTGGTGACTTTGACAGGATCAGGATTGTATCTGAAAGTATAAAAGAAAACTGGACTCCAGGGTACTGTAATTGGGCAGAGAGCCTTTCTGCCCCAATAATAATGCTTTGACAAGTGGTGCTGCTATGAACTTGAGACTTTGGGAGCAGGGAAGAGGGGGTTGTGTATTCAGTCACTTCTTATCCAAAAGGATTACATGCATTATAAAATTGAACTCTTTTCCTTGGATTCCTTCTTGGAGACCAAGCTAGACTTTTCCTCATGCCCCAAAAATGCTTGCTCGCTTTCAGTATCTCTCTCTCTCTCCATTTCTCTAGTAAATGTCAGGTATTAGAGTTGCATAAAACTTATCTAGCTGAGAGGATCTTGTTTTTTTCAGTGAAAACATGCCATTTAAATTGTATGGGAGAGCCACTACTAAACAGTCTTTAAAGGTGACCTTGCATTTCAAAGCATTTGTGAACTTTTACTTATGTGACAGTGCACAAGAATGTCACCCACTGTCTGTGCTCTGCAGAGATGTTTTATGGTGAGGTTTGGCCAGAGAATAGCAAGAAATGGCAAAAATACCCAAACTGCTGGGTTTTTTCTTGCTTGAGCAGTCGCTGTATGCAACACATGCACAGCTCAGCCCCTCGCTACCCACCCCACATCTTTAGTGCAGCTTGCGTTGACCAGGGCTTGCCCTGCGCGTGTGAAACGAGCTCAGACAAGACAAAGAGCTCGCAGCCTGAAGGGTGCCAAGGTGTGACAGACTAACCAGGCCGCACCCTGGATGGGTTTACACAGCAGGCAAAAGCCCACATGCCCTCCCCGTCCCCGCAGTAAGACGAGACGCCCTCCCTCCCCTGGGCCCCGGTGGATCCTTCTGTCGCGGTAGGGTGGGGCCAGACCGAGCCGGGGGCGGCTGTGGGGGGAGGCAGTGGCGCCAGCACTCGCCATGGCGGCGGGTGGACTCGCCCCCCCACTCCAGTTGCCATAACAACCGGGAGACGACTGGCGCCCGCCGCCGCCTGCCCAATGGGGAGGCAGGAGGGGCGGTGGCGCCCCCTGGCGCCGGAAGGGGCGTGTCGCGGCGCCGGAAGCGGGGCCGGAGCGCCGCAGGGTGTGTGTGCGTGCGCCGAGCGGCCGCCGCGCTCCCATCGCTTCGCCCGCTAGGATCCAGGCCGTGCTGCCGCCGCCCCCGCCAGGTGAGGGTCCCGGGCCCCTCCACGGCGGTCCTGCGGCCCCCGCCCGTCATCCGGGCTTATCCTACACCCCTCCCGCCTTTCCCCGCCACTGAGGTCGGGCTGCTGCGGGCACCGCGGGAGCGTGTGGGGGAGGCCTGCCCCTCGCCTCCTCGCCGGCCGGGTAGGGCCCGCTCCTCCCCGCCGGGCTGGGCCGGCGCAGCCCCGCGGCGGGGAGGGGCCTCGAAGGCTGCAGCAAGGTGGCGGGGGCTGCCTCCGGGGGGGTCCCCGCGCGAACTGGAGGGGGGGGCAGCGGTGGCGGCTCCTCTCTCCCTCCTCCCCGCTCCGAGTAACGGTGTGACCCTCCCTCGCTGCAGCGGCGGAGCCCGAGCGGGCGGTGCCGCCTCATCCCCGAGCGCCCGGCCCTGCCCCGCCCCGCCCTGAGTGACTCACTGGCTCCCCAGAGGGCGAGGCCGGGGCCGGCCGCGCACACCTGTACCGACTGGCCGCCGGCGTGAGGGGCTCCCTGCCCAGCGGCAGGGGAAGAAGGGAAGAGAGTTCCTCCGCGCCAGGGTTGGTGTGGGTCACAGCCTGCGTCCTCCCCAAGGCTCCTGCGTTCACCACCCCAAAGCAGGGGAGGGTTAGGCGTTCTTGCAGCTTTACAAAGCCAGCAACCCAGTGCGCTGCCGAAATGCCCTTTCAGCCTGAGAGGGGAGGTGCCGTTCCTGGGTCGTTTGGTGTGAGGCTGCTCACGTAGGACCGAAGGTGATCACGGAAATGCTGTGAACGCTTGGAAAGGAAGCAGAATAATTCTTTAATTATTTTCCAGTTTCGATCATTTGTGTCCATTTGGGAATAAGAGATGCGTTTAGGGAGGAGGGAAAGAAGGTTGCTTCAAGACAGCTCTAGACTAGCAAAAGGCTGGCCAATAGCCCCAAACTAACAACCACAGGCTTTATTTGAAGTTTGTGTAATCAGATATTAATTGGGATGATCAAATGTTGGTGGCATACAGTCAGTGTGTTAGCATATGGGGGCAAAACTGCATCTAATGCAGACGTCACCATATACATTGGTTGTTTTCAGCTAAATTCCATCTTAATAATTAAAATAATTTCTCTGGTGGTAGGAGAACAAACTGCACCTCATGCAGCATGATAATAAAAGCTAAATTACTCCATAAAAATATCAGAGAAGGTTTTGCAACTTCAGAGACTGTAAAAGTATTTGTGTCTACACATTCACTGCTGCAGGACACCTCAGTCAAATTTTAATACCTCTTGATGAAAAGCTTGCTCATATTTTAAAGTAATAATGAGACATCAGCTGATGTAGAAAAGAGAACAAGTAAGAATGCTAGTGCCTTTTTTACTCTTCATGTTAAAAGTCTGCAAAAATATAGCCTGTGTAATACTTTGTTTATTAACTTGGTGCCCATAAAGTGATAGACTCTTGCACAGATGGGCCTGGTGCAGTTGTCTCAACCTCATTATGTCAGTACCGCATGTTCTGATCTCTGCTGTTTTGATGTTGAGTCTCTCTTTTTTTTGAAACAGGCTTTTGCCAGTATGCAGTTTTTTGTGCATAAACTCAGATGAGGAGTTAAGTGAGTAGTGATTTGAATGATTAGGTAAGAAGTTAGTACTCTAGTCTGCCTGGTATCCTGATACATCCCAGCAGAACTGGGTGGTGTAGTAGTGTGTCTTCTCTATGGCCACACTTTTTGCCCCACCCTGTAATAAAAATACTCTGAGTTTATTATTAACAAGTGTTACCTGTGATATGAATACATTAGTTTGACATGAACGTTGTGCCTGGGGAAAGATTTTTTGGGATAACTCACTATTTCCACCTGGACTCTAGCCAAAACCAATTTTGCTAGTTGGAAGAAAAAGGTGTTGCACTTTGGGACTTCTTGTCTCCACCTGCAGCTCTCCTGTGAGAAGTGCCAGAGGTATGTGGCAGTGCAGTCTGTCAGCCTACTGTCCCTTGGTTAAATGACATCAAGGCTAACTGAGCAAGGCTGCTGTCACCAGATGTAAGTTGTCCAGGCAGTATCAGTGTTCCCACATGCCATTGGTACTTATCATAGAAATTTCCTAGTAGTCTATGGAGAACAAAACCCATTTTATTAAAAAATTACATTATTCAGTTTTAGGAGGCAAAATATAATGATAGCAGAATACAGCCTGAGCAGGCTTAGGGATGGCTTCATAGAATGTGAACATTATCTGAACATTTGCATAAGGATTTGAACTGGAGGCCGGGGTATACAGTTAATCAGTAGATGCAGAGGAGGCTGCAGTTATGTGCTGCACAAGGTCAGCAAGAATATTACTACTGTGAAGTCATTTGCCTTTTTCAGTCTTTGTGTTGTTTGTATTATGTTTTACTGAAGTTCTTGTTACACACAAGCTCTTGACAGTTGTGGAAGATTTCACTGTTCACATCTTGTCAGACACATTCATTTTCTGATCAAGCTATTTAACAATACTTGGTAATCTTTGAGGGAACCAAAATAGAGAAACACCTCAATTATGGAGAAGGATTTTCCATTTGTTTTGGAAATAATATCTCCAAAGCTCTTACTCTCTGTAATTATAGAATTGTATTTTGAAATGCCACTTACCTCATGTGAATGTTTAATTTTGGAATGAATTGCCCACCCAGGAATCAAATGAGGCATATTCACATATTGTTAGAAGACTGAGCTGCAAATTCTGTACCAGTCTGCTGCATTTCCTGTTGTAATTTGCACGAACTTACAAAGCCTGTGACCAAGAAGTATGATTGCATCCCATCTCACTAAGTCTGGTTTGACTTTTCTTAGTGAAGCGTGCAGGTCTGGTAACCTGCATCTCTTCCTGAGCTATTAGGGACCAGGACATCAAACCAGTAACCACACTGTTTGCTCACCAGTTTTTGTACAAAGTGGAAGTGTTTGTCTGATAGATTCTCATGCTTGATATGAAAAGAGTATACAAAAATCAATGACTTAATTAGCATTAGAGGAACAGGTCATGGAAAGCAGCAGACTTCAGGCCAGTGTAGGCTTATTAGTATTGTGCTGTCGGTTCAATATGTTATATAAGCCACATTTTTTTCAGTTTCAGTTTTCATTTGATTTCTAAAGACTTTAAAAGTTAGTTACTTCTGATCTGTTTTGGCTTTGTCCTGAGCAGCTCATCGAGATTGGAAACAATAAAGGCTACAAAGTAGCTATAGTAACTGCTGAGCAGTAAAATGTGGTTCTCAAGCTCCTGCTGAAGAATGTTATCTGTATGTTTTACTCCTTGGCTGTTCCTGAGTTGCAAACCTCCAGTGCTGTGTGTCCAGCCACTCTTAAAAGATCTGCAGGTGTACTGACTTCAGGTGCTGTTCCCAGGATGGTCATGGCATCCACTTCTTACTGCATTTTCCACTGACAGTAACAAGGCAGTTACAAACTGATGTTTTACAGGATCTGACCTCTACCCCTGATGCTTTGTAATACCTTTCAGAGTCTTGTCCTCACAGGTGTAAAGCTTTGCTGGGGATTGGAAGTAGGCACCTGTAACTTTTAGTACCTGCATACATGCTGTTCTGCATTGGTAAGAGAGGTTGCAAGAACTCTAGTCTGGCTGTATGGGAGATAGAGAGGAAAAAGAATAATAAAAGAATTACTATGTTTTTCTGTGTAGAATTTAGGGTGATTCTGATTTCTAGCAGCTGGTACTAGTGGCTGTGGCTGTTGGCAGTGGTTGGCATTTCTTGTTCTAAATAGCGTCCAGGCAGTTCATTTTGGAGGGCTACTGGGTTGTGGTTTGACATATTTTGAAGAAGACTATCTTAAGAGTTTGAAATGTATTAACACATCTAATATGAGAATCTTCTGATTAGAATGGGCAAGTGTCAGGACTCCTCCACGGCTGTGGTCTGCATGTCTCCGCTCCCTTTTCCATCTGGGCTCTCTCCCCCTTGCCGACATGGCATGGCTTCATTAGTCCTAGAATAGATCCTTCTTGTTGGCCTCCTGTACATCCCCACTGTGTTTTGCTCCTAGCTATAGGTAAGCTTTGTGAGATGGCTTCTGTTTGTGGCCTAGGAGTATTTTTAGCTGTAGGCTTTGCTTGTTTCAGACTGTGGCACACTGATCCATTGTTAGACTGTGGCTTTCATCTCCTCTATGGGAGGGACCAGTTATAACTGATAGTTGCTTCTTTGCCTTTTCAAACATCACTCCTTTCCTTGTATCTTTTTTCCTTCTGGCAAACACTTCCCTCTTTTGGAGCTCAAGCCAACATAGCTCTGCAAAGCTCTCTCCAAGCTTCTAACAAGGTAAGCAATGGAGAATCAAATAAGGATTTTAAGTGTTCCTGTGTGCAGCACCCTGTGAACAGAATAATGGTAGGCTTGTATTGACTGCCGATACTTTGGTGTGGGCAATGATTTTTATTATTGCACTGAAGTTCTGTTAAATCTGTGTTATTTAGCATTTTGTGTTTCATAGCAAACCTACTAACACCACAGATGTTAAGATTAATTAAACAGCTCAGGCCCCTGTATACTGAATTTTTAAGTCAAAACTAAGCCAGTGAAGTTCTGAGGAACTCCCATCTTCAGCAAGTGGATTGAGTTACATTTAAGATATGCATATATTACTAACATTACTGAGGAAAGCTGTTTGATGAGAAACATTCTCATGCCTTGTGCTGGTGTTTTGCCTATGTAGTTGATATGTTCAGCTGGTTTCTGGATCTGTTTTATCCAGTGGCTCTTTATGCCTTTGCAGTTCCCTGTGATTTCCTCCATGTGTCCTTACATGAACTCATCGACTGCCATGAAATTACTTGCATCTAAAGATAAATATGTCAGTGAGCTTGATAAAACAAACTCTGCACCATTTCTAAACTAAACTGTGTCTGTAAATGGAATTCTGCACAGATGACTTCTCTGCAGATTAGACCACTATTGGCAAAGTGCAGATCAAAGATAAAACTGACCTTTCAGTGGCAAAATGTAAACTGTTGGAGCTACTTGCCTCTAGACTTCAAGCAGCAGGCTTTTTCTACAGAATAGTCATGTTCCATGCAGAGAAGAGGAGAAGCTAAGAAGGTTGCAATAGAAATGCTTCTAGAAGCTGTACAGACTGAGGAAAATAGAGCTGCTTGAAAATGTTCTGTTTAAATGTCCTGTTATTTAAAATTGGCTCGTGTAACATAAAAAGCATTATTCAGGTGTACTTTGTTCATGTGCAGGTTTTGGTGAGTGGGTAGGAAAATGCCACTCACAAATTGCTTCCTGCAGTAAGCACATAGTCTAAATTTAGTGCTGAGTTAAGGGAATGGTTTGTGAGGTTTGATAGATGTGACAGGGAAAAGTGGGATGGGTTTTCTCACCGGGAAATGGTCTGCTGGTTTCATTAGACTTGTTATGTATCAGTACTAAGGTACACTTAGGAGCAGGGAGAAAAAATTCACATCACAAACTCCACTAATGCCTTTCCATTTTAAGGAGCTACTCTTTTGATTAGTCTGCAAAAGCCAGTGTCAATACAGTATATCCCCATAGTAAAAGCCTTTTGAGGAAGTCAGAGCCAAATTAATCATGACTTACAGGAACTTGTCACAGTGTCTGTCTTGTTGAGGGCTTCAATCTTAAGGTCACCAACCTGTGTGTCACCTTTTAATAGGTGCCAGAATCCACCAGTTTGAACACAGTATTTGAAATGGAACTGAACTGGAGACTAATTTTACTTACAGGGCTTTCCAGGAGGCTGGGTTTAGTACTGTGTCCTGGATGAGGGCCTTAAGTGGGTAGATGCATTAGGTTAGGTCCACAAAGGCTCAAACACAAGCAGGTGTGAGTGTGACTTGCAAATATATAGCAGGAAAATAACAATGTTTGACTTGGTGTCTAGGGTGATTTTTTTGCTATGATGGAGTATCTTCAGCTGAAGGAATTGAATACATTCATCCCAAAATAATTTGTGGCTAGGACTTTGGCAGTAGGAAACTCTGAAGCTGCTCGTGCACACAATGAGAATTTGGGTCTGTATCTCATTGACCTGGTTGAGGATTTAGTATAGGGGCCTGTTTTCCCTGTATAACAGTGTGGTAGGTAATACTGGGATTAAAATACAAGCTGAGTAGTATGTGTGAGACATTCTCCATTAGGAGCCTGTCAGAGTGGGATCTTCAAAGGAGAGAGCTGAGGAAAAGGATACTGTTGGTTCTTTCTAATAGTCCTGTAGATGCTTGGCTAATGAACAGAAGCCTGTGAAAGATCATTTTAGATGTACAGTTCTTGTTTGCTTTGTATTGTTCTTTTAGAAATTGGTTGTAGGCTGTTAGGCCTCAGCCTGAAAAGTTCTCATCTGGACAGTGAGAGTCCTGAGGAACTCTCACTGGGATTTAGGGTGTAGGAGAGGAATATCATTGCTCAGTGCTGACAAGAATTACAGTTCTGGGTCTGTCCAAAAGTGAACCTACACACCTGGAGAAAGTTTACAGATGAATTTGGGTGTCAAGAGTTTTTGAGGCATTGAGATCCACTTATATTGATAAAGGCAAAGTTCTTCTGTGAACCTTGCACTAGATGCTTGAGTATAAGGTTGGTAGCCAAGTGAGCAAGTTGATGATACGTTAGCATTGTCTTGTAGAAGTAAGAAACACTCAAGCTGCCTCACTGACACACATTCCTTACTAGCTTCATTTTTCAATCCTTAAGCTCTTCAGGGGCCTTGTAGTCATGTGATTTTTTTTTTTCTTGGCTTCAGTTAATAAACTAAACTGCATTATCAAAAATGATAAACAAGTTGTTTCTGTACAATCAATTAGTTTTGCAGTAGTGGCTATCATGTGGGCCATACGGTTTTGCAAATGTCAGTGTTACTGAAAAGGTTTGGAAAACCTGAGATGACTGCAACCACTCTAGCAGTGGAGAATTGTCCATTATAGATATGTTGATGCATGTGTAAAACCAATTTTCTGGCACAACAGTCTGAATGTACTTTCCATAGTCGCCAATAACTGCAGCTTTTCTGGATATGGTTTATTTAAACCCACAGGCACATTCATCTCCTGTAGTGTGTGAGAAATCTTCAGCGTCAGGAGGAGCTGTCCAGAGCTTCAATGCTCCTCAGTAGCTGCTGTTGTATAACAGTGGTGGGGGAAAAGAAACAAACAAAAAAAAAAACCACACCCAACCAAAACGGGTGGTTTCTGGGTTAGAATATGTAGTGTCTTCCAGGTGGAGCTGTGGCCAGTGTAGGAAAGGGGAGAGGTTTGCATAGGGAACATATTGATGTGCTGTGCTTCATGCCAGCATGAATTTTGCTGCATTTTGAAGAATAGTGGTTAAACATCTTCAGGGCTGTGTTTAGATGTCTACACGTAGAAATCATAGATATTTGGCAAAAGATCAAATACATGTAACCCTTCCTTATTACTTTATTATTAGAGTTGATAGATTTCCCACTTAGTAGTGACTGAGTTCTGCTCCACCCTTCAGCACTTAAACTCTCCAGTGCAGACAATCACGAGACATTTTCTCTATTTTTATTCCCCACTCATTCCAGAAAAGCCATGGATAAAAGTGAGTTGGTACAGAAAGCCAAACTGGCTGAGCAGGCTGAGCGTTACGATGACATGGCTGCTGCTATGAAGGCTGTCACCGAGCAAGGGCATGAACTGTCCAATGAAGAAAGGAATCTCCTCTCGGTTGCCTACAAGAACGTGGTCGGTGCCCGTCGCTCATCCTGGCGCGTCATTTCCAGCATCGAACAGAAAACAGAGAGGAATGAGAAGAAACAGCAGATGGGAAGAGAATATCGTGAGAAAATTGAGGCTGAATTGCAGGATATCTGCAATGATGTTCTGGTAATAATCCAACAGCAGAAATAACAATAGTTAGTACTGCAGCATTCTTCAGAGAGGCTTAAGAAGTCTTACTAGAGCTGTAGGCACTGCAGCACGTTACCAGGGGAATAACTGTCCATAGCCACATGCCTGGGTCCAATTCTAGCTCCTAAGTCATCTGGTTTGTTCTGTAGGGAATTTTTTATGAAAGCTTTTTTTTTTTTAATAGCAGCAAACAAGGCAATGTTGAAGACCTCCAGCTGCTGGCTGGGGGTCACCATGCAAACAAATGTAGGTCTGTCTGGGGCACTGGCATGAGTACTGCTAGAAAGCTACCATTTAAATTCTTCCCCTAGTGAGTGCAGATGTCCTGGGGCTTTTTAAGTACTTCTTTTGGATGGAGAAGGTGTGTACTTCTTCCCCCAAACTGATTTTGCTATTTCTTTCATTTAGGCATTTTTTTATTGCTGTTCAGTTTGCTGAAGATCAGTCCAGAGCCATTTCTGTCAGGCTTTACATCTCTTTCTGAATGCACGTGTGCTGACTGTGCTTTCAGTGTGCTTCAGCTTTTCAGCTGGAGTCGCAGATAGAATCAGTTTATTGTGGATAATTTCACTGTTCTGTATAGCATTCAAGTTTGTGGCAGGAAAAGTGACCAGACTTGTGCTAGTGTCTAGCTGCTGCTTTTCCTTAGCTTGGTTGTGGATATTGTTTTGTGTCAGTGTATTTCAAAATCTTTACAGTCTTAGGCCCTGATAGCCATTAGAATCTGCAGGAGTGAATTGTGGATCACCTCAGCATGGCAGCTTTTCTGATTTCCAGGATTAAGTTAAAAGTAATTTCACTTTTCTTTTCTGAGTTGAGACAACAGTAGACAAAGAGATTATACAAAAGTCATTGTTAATGTTTTAACAGTTCATGGTTACCATTGTAACAGACATTATTTTTATTACTTGGAAAAAAACCCTGTTTCCTTTCTCAGGAACTCCTGGATAAATACCTTATTGTCAATGCCACACAGCCAGAAAGCAAGGTCTTCTATTTGAAAATGAAAGGTGATTACTACAGATACCTCTCAGAGGTGGCATCTGGGGACAATAAGCAAAGTAAGTAGAGATGAAATCTCTCATTCTGCTGGGGGCCAAGCAGAATAAAGTATAAAAAATAGTGTTCTTTTCCCCTAGCATGAAGTATTTCTTTTTTCTACTGCTCTGTAGTATTGAAGACAGGTGCAGTGCAAGTCACTTTTAGAGAAAGACCTCACTGAAATTAATAGGAATGATTGGCAGAATGTGGGGGTTTTTTCACATGGAAAATGTTTTCTTATCTCTTGTTTAAACTATGAATATAGCTCACTATCTTGGTGTTTGCAAGCTTTCTGCATGCAGATATGGGATGCTGGTTTACTGGGTCTTAAGCCAATTAATGCTAAAATGGCAAAGCAGTGGTAAACTGTGCCTGAATTCCCAGTATCTGATGCAGTCTGTACCTTGCAAACTTATTTTGATGCCCTTCTGGAGCTTATTGTTACCCCTTAGCCTCTTTTGTCTCCTCTGAAACCCCAAACTGAAATACAGAATTGATGACCTGGCTGCTAAATGTTTCCTTCAGTTTAAATAGGTAGTTTAGATACCTTTCCTTCCCCATATGGTTTTGTCTGGATTTATTATTCAGAACTACTACTTCAGCTAGGCTGGAGGTGAGTGTTTAATCACAGAACACTTTGTCTTAGGTAGAGCTTGTGTACTTTCAGATGGGTTGGAATTTATTTTGAATGCATTTCATTTTAAGTGTCCATTAAAATGTTGAACTTAATTTCTGTATGTCAAAGCTTTACCTGAACAAATGTTTCTGCCTTAATAGATCAGCCAGGGGTAGGCTTTTACATCTAAAAACACTGAAGGAAGCATCTGTGCTATTGTAATTGTATGACTTTCTGGTGGCACAGTAATCTAGACCAAGAATATAATAGCTTCCTCCGTGAGTACAGTGATGTACTGTGCATTAATATGATTGTAATTACTTCTTGCAGCAACGGTAGCAAACTCTCAGCAAGCTTACCAGGAGGCATTTGAAATTAGCAAGAAAGAGATGCAGCCAACACACCCCATTCGACTTGGATTGGCTCTAAATTTCTCTGTCTTCTACTATGAGATACTAAATTCTCCTGAGAAAGCCTGTAATCTGGCAAAGACGGTAAGCAGACTTTGTATTGCCAGTGGTTGGGGAGGCTAAGGAGTTAATTCCATGGTTGCAGGAGTGCTCTGTAGATGGCTATGCTTTTTTATATCAAATTCCTTAAACGCTGTTACCTTTAATGTCATCGTAGCATATTTTCAGGTAAATTAACTAGACTAGCTTAGCTTTAAGATCGGCTTATTTTCTAGTGCAGTTGATCCTGTGAAAGGGGGACAAACTGCCTTTTCTTAGTCCATGTAATTCCCTTAGAGTGTTCTTGTGTCAAATTTGAAACATTTGGATTAATTTTATTTAAATTTGAACTTGTTAGCAAATTCATGAAGTGTCATCTTTATGAGTGTGGTCATAGCCCTAAACATCCTTGTGGATCTGTGTGCATGTGTGCCCCTGTCTCCAGAGACAAAAAGGAGTTCCTGCGATGGGTTGTGCCAAACAAATAGCTAGTCAGTTTTGCCTTAGCCTTCTCCTTGAAATAGGATTAGAGCTTTGTAAACAGCTTTTGCATCTGTGAAAATTGTCTGCTAGTGACTTGAATAATGTGGCATTAGGTGAACCTTTGTGTTCTTAATATGCACTTGGCTAATCCATTGTAACAAAGTGATGTTCTTCTGTGTAAAATGCTACTGCTGTTCCTGCTTTTTTAGTTAATATGCTTACGTCTGTTTGAAACCTGAATGAAGAAATGGCACTTACTCATGGCTCTGGGCTCCTAGACTGCAGCAATGGGCTTTCATGTGTAACAGATTGGTGGGAAGAATGGCTTCATTAATCTCGAGTGGAACATACCTGATTTCCTATGCTGTTTTGAAAAGAAAACTGAGACTTTTCACCCCACCGTGAAAAAACTCTTCCATTTTTTTGCCTGCTTTTGTACAATAGATATATATATATATCAACTTAACACTTCCTTTGTCTTTTACTGCCAATTTATACCAGTGAGATCTTCATTTTTAATGAGAGTATTGCTTTTAGCTGTTGTTTTAAACCTGACTTCAGACTCTGTGGATCATTCTGCAGTGTGATGGAGGGTGCACTTACCTCTTCATTATTTGTTATTGGCATGGAAGTAAAGTTGTTTTGGGCCTTAACCTGAAAGACTTGAGACTTAATCTGAAACACCTGAAAACTTTTTTCCTACTAGTTGTTTAATGATCTGATGCTTACATTCCTTCTCTTGGTGGAAAAAAAAAAGTAGCAGAAGCTTTTATCACAGAATTTGATTAATAATGTGGCAAATTTGTAAGCTCTGTTTATGCAGAAGACAATTCAGGTAGTGGAGTGTGAAAGTGCTTCGTCTTGCATATTTTTAGGCATTTGATGAAGCGATAGCAGAGCTGGACACGCTGAATGAAGAGTCTTACAAAGACAGCACTCTGATCATGCAGCTGCTTAGGGACAACCTCACTGTAAGTATCTCGGGCTGCTGTGCACTCTTACTCCTTTAGGCTGCTGGACTCCACTAAGTGTGACTCCACATCTGAAGGCTTAGGTAGTTCTGTGCATTTAAAGCCTTTTCTGAGGCATTAGCTGCATGTCTTAACTGCACTGCTTTTTGTAATCAGACCAGTTAGACTTGCTAGTTTAAACAAGAAATCACTTGTTAACTGCTGTAACAAACGCTGCATTTTGTAACCTAAAGTGGAGTTTGCCTGTTCTCAACAACCAGTTTTATGCTGAGCTCCCAAACTTGTGCTGGCTTTTTACTTGTTCTCCTTTGCTCATTTTCTAGTTCTTTCTTTAACTTTATTGTTCAGTTCTGTATTGCTTTTAGCTGAGAAAATTGCACGGAGGCTGCTATTTACTTTATCTTCCCTTTGCTGACAACTGTCATTAACTGCATGCTTTCAGCATAAACATGTGTTTGTATTTCCTTACAGCTATGGACGTCAGAAAACCAGGGAGATGAAGGGGACGCTGGGGAGGGAGAGAACTAATGGCTGTCACGCTTCACTCTGTGTTCAATGTCACCCTGTATCCTACACATATATCCCTTTGTGCGACAAGCAAAAAGAATAGTACATCGACTTTCACAACCTCAACGTAGCAAAAACTGTCTGTGGGGTAAACCCGGTTGGTTGGTGTTTCGTGTCCTTAAAGCGGAGGTCGGTTATTCTAATGGCATTCCAAACTTTCCTCTTCTGAACATTTACAGTTACGATTACCGTGTTTATATTTTTAACTGAACACTGTGATTATGGGTTTTGTGATTGCAATTGACTTTACAAAACTCGATTGGTAGGAAAGTAGACATCAATTATGTAACTCTTGGCGAGCTTAATTTGGCACCAAAATAGTCGAAGTACAATTCTGTTGTAAAGTTGTACAGAAAGTTATAGAGATTCTATTGTGACACTGGGGCATGGAAGGAAAACAATCCGATGTATGGCATTCCAGTTAGGAACACTGCTCTGAATTAGTTTAACAGGCACTCTCTCAACATTTGTAACCGAGCCTGAAGCACCGCTTTCAGTCAAAAGCTCACTTTGTCAATCCTGTCTTTCTGGGCATGGGGTTTGTGTTGGGGAGGGGAGGAGGGTAATGTGGGAGTTAGCAGCTTGATTCGCAAACTCTTTACACTGGCAGATAACTGGGATTCGACCTCTCAAAGTGCTTTCATGCTCATACAACATGCATGACTCAGCCCCTTCCCACAGCAATAACTTACCTAATTATACCTTAGATATTCTTCAGTAGTGAGAATCTTGGTTCGCTACCATGGACTTGCAATAGGAGAAGATTCAATTTTTTGAATGGCCTTATTAGTTTGGATGATACCATGAAAGGATCTGCCACTTTTGCATTACTTTACTCTTAGGTGAATCAAAATCTCCATGGTATTCCTATTTTGAATTTATCCTGAAATTCTGAAGTAATCCACTGAGCTATCTTTAAGTTGACTCTACAGAAACTTTTCTCCAATTAGACTCTTCATCCTTGACCTTCTCACCTGTTTAAACTCCATTAAAGCAATTTTGGGCTCACACATATGCCTCATCCTTTCTTTGATGGTGGGCGAGACCTGCCTGAGGACAGGTTTCTTTCTTGGGTGTTTGAGAGCTGCCAGTGCTGTTGCAAGTCTTCAGCTCTCGTCTGCCATTTTTGGTAGTACTAGGAACTGGCTCATATATTCAGGATTTCCCATTTATTGTACTGGAATGCAGACCTACACATTTGTAATGCTTGTACCTTGTAATATTTGAGCTCTAAACATCCTCACCTAGTTATGTTTCAAACATGTCCCATTCAATAAAACCTAATAAGAGTTGCGTGAATAATGCAGTGGAAAAGATTAGGAATAGTCACCTATCAGCCTTGCGGTATCATCGCCCTGCCTTCACATTCCACTTAGGTATAGGATCCATCTGTTTGTCTGTCCATCTGTCTGCTGAAGAGAATTTCATGCACTGATTTTAAAACTCCCCTCTACTAGCTGAACAAATTGTGCAGTTAATACTTGGCGCTTGATAAATGCAGTAGTGAATGTGGAACCGAGCCTGTCTGTATATCTGGTAGCTCTTTTCGCTTTGTTTTTACTGACCAGTATTCTGCCTAAAGTTTGCTTCTGTGACGGTTATATTGCCTAGCACACACGTGGTTGTGAGAATAGTATAGCAAAAAGAAATACCTGGTTATTGATGTACTAGATTTGTGTATGTCTTTTAAACAGTTCTAGTTTCACCTTACACAAAATAATCAGGAAAGTGTAAAAGAATTCAGAAGTGAATAATAAAAAAATTTTATCAGTTGTTTGTGTCTGTTATCTTTGCTGTACTAGTGGCAGAAAGCTTGTGAGTAAAGTCACCACTTGTATTTATTAAATGCACTGATCTTGGATTGTGTGAGTTGATTCATGGTTTCCAAATAGTTAATTACTCATTCCTTTGCAGAGAGACTTCCCACACACACCCTCCCAGATTTGTAGTAGAAAATGACAAAGGGTTTGTACCTTTTGTTAAGGTCATACTTGTATCCCAGGACTTAAAAGAAATGTAACTCTAAATAAATATTTAACTCACCGTGAGTCACTGCATATTGTGTGGTTGAAGACACTGTACTTGAGAAAAGACTGTGGGTTACATTTAAAGTTTTTTCCTTGGGGCCTCCTGTGAAGTCACACTTGTGGAAGCTGGGCTGGCCCTCTCTGCGCACCCAGCTGCACCAGTGCAGTACAGCCCATGTACACGCTAGGTATCTCTGAGCTGGTGATGGGCAGGAGCACTGCTGAGAGGGCAAATGCAAGTGAAGATGTCTTCATGGGAAGAGTGTTTGAAGAGAAGGGTAGCAATAGGCAAACTGGTTGATACCGGTCAGTCCAAAGCATGAGGAGGTTGGCTGAAGTGGAAGTGTCCTTCCTGCTCTCAGAGCCTCTCTTGCTCCTGCAGTGAGATGATACAGAATGCACTCTGTGAGTAGCGTCATTTGGTTCCTTTTGATTGACTGCTACAAGGTGTTAGGCCAAAATCGGACTAGCTGCTTATCAAGCACTGATCTATCCTGTGCCATGCTTTTGAATGGTGGTACTTCTGCTTAGATCTGTAATTACTGCTGCTTCGTCAGTTTCTTCAGCCTTTGTGGACGTGCCTGCTTTGCAATGATTTTATAGTGTACATTAGCTCCCAGTCTGACTCGTGCAGTGACATTGTCAGCTCTGAGAAGACAAAAGAACAGGTCCTGCTAGCTGCTTCTGATCATAGAGCACTTATCCTGCCTCAGTTCTTTCAGATGATATCTCCCATCACTACTGTCTTTTAGAGGAAATTATGAGCCCAGGAGATAGATCTGCAGCACTGATGAGTTAGGGAAATAGCTTAATTTTCCAAGGACTTCTATCATTTTGGGGAAAGACACTGCAGCTACCACAGTAAGAGTCTGGGTATGGTCAGCTGATTTAACTGCTGCTGCCACAGGATCTCCTTCCTAGAACTGATGTTCGTCTGACCTCTGGGAGAGTCATTGTGGGAAACCATCAGAAGGCTTTTTGGAAGCCAGGATTTCTCCTGCTCTGCACTGCAGCTGCCCCCTCTGAGAGTACAGGGTGGAATGGAACTGAGCAATCGTGCTTAGATTAGTTTTGTCATGGGACCTTGGGGTTCTGTGGTGTATGCTGTCTGGAGCAGGCTGGTGTGTCTCCTGAGGCATGTTCAAGGACTTGATGGCTGCAGAGGAATCACCTTTTTTCATTAAATCCAGCACACCTGTTCAGCTGAAGTCAGCACAAAACACTTGTACTGCCACATGAGCTTCCCTGCTTTAAAGTGTGGGAATAGAGGGAACATGACCAAGGAATGAGTGTGGCTGAAACAAGGAAGTGCTGGTGACTCAGGCCCAGCACAGCCATGTAAACAGTGCTTCTGGGGAAGTTGTTGGTGGAGCTGCCCCATGGTTCCTGTGCTCTTCTGGTATTTCAGTTGCACAACAAGTTGTTTAATGACAAATCACCCCTCTGACACGTGCCAGTACATCCAGCACAGCTGGGGAGTGATCTCTGTGAATGAAGGTGACCTTACAACACTCCATCCAGACAAAAGGTGACAGAAGAGACCAGGTTCTGCACCTCATGGCTTTTTTGGGTGTTGAAGGAGTATGCTGTGGAGTTTGAGAGTGCATAAGTTCCTAAAGCTTCCTGGTGAAAAAGGACCTGAGGGTGCTGGTTGACAGCTAGCTGAATGTGAGCCAGCAGAGTGCCCAGGTGACCAAGAAGACCAACAGCATCCTTGCTTGGATCAGCAATAGTATGGCCAGCAGGACCAGGGCAGGGTTGACCTCCTGTACTGGGCACTGGTCAGGCCGCACTTCAAATACAGGGTTCAGTTTTGGGCCCTTCACTACTAGAAGGACATTGAGGTGCTGGAGTGTGTACGAAGAAGAGCAATAAAGCTGGTGAAGGGTCTAGAGCACAAGTATTGTGAGGAGCAGCTGAGGGAACTGGGGTTGTTTAACCTGGAGAAAAGGAAGCTCAGGGGAGACCTTGCTCTCTACAACTACACAAAAGGGGTTGAAGTGAGGTGGAGGTCGGACTCTCCTCCCAAGTAATAAGCAACGTGTCAAGAGGAAATGGCCTCACACTGTGCCAGGGGAGGTTTAGTCTGGACATTAGGAAAAATATCTTTCCTGAAAGGGTTGTCAAGCGCTGGAACAGGCTGCCTAGGGCAGCGGTGGAGTCACCATCCCTGGAGGGATTGAAAAGATGTGGAGATATAGTGCTGAGGGACATGGTTTAGTGGTGACCTGGCAGTGCCGGTTAATGGTTGGACTCAGTGACTGTAAAGGTCTCTTCCAAATTAACTGACCCTGTGGCACTCGTGACAAGGGGTTTGTACCGAGCTGGGAAGATCTCGCCGGCTCATCCCTGGATTTCTTAACTTCAGGGAATTACTCACCTGAATTCAGGTGATTTCCCGAATGTGGGTGGACACGGAGCTCTGGCAAGTGCTGTCAGCCCTCGAGAGGAAAACGCAGCCCCGTTACCTTCCGTTACCGTGCGGGAACGACCCGAGAGACCCGGGGAGCTGCCCCGCCGCCAGCTCCAGAAATCGGGAGTTGTAGCTGCTGCCTGTGCCCAAACCAATCGGCTCCCCGGGCTGGGGGCTACCGGGGGGCTAGCGCTGCCCTGCCCCGTGCAGCTCGGGGCGGGGCGGAGCCGCAGCTGGGAGAGGGCGGAGAAGGTGGGTGGGGAACCTGTCCCGCCCCCGGCGCCGCTGCCGGAAGAGGCAGTCGGTGCCGGTAGTCGGAGCCGGCAAGTGGAGTCGTGCTGCTCTGCGAGCCGAGCCCGCTGGAGCGCTCGGCGTGAGTGCGGGGCAGGGGTCCTGCCGCCCCGGGGCGGGGGTGGCCGGTGCTCTCCGCTGGTGGAGCAGGTTCTGTCCCATCGCTGGCTCTGTGTACGCTCAGCCTTGGCCGGGTGCAGGGGCTCCGGGGTTGCGTCGCACTGGGGCTACCTCTTACTTCGCCTCGGGCCAGAGCTCTGCCTTTTTCCTCTCCGCTCCCAGCTCCCTCCTCTCGCTCCCTGCCCCGCCAGCCGCAGAGGAGAGCTGGATTTGCTCCCTCAGCCTGTGTCTCTTCTGCTGTGAGAGGCTTGGGGGACTCATGGGGCAGAGCTGTCAGCCGGAGCTGGTGCATGCCTCTCGGTGGTCTTTTAGTGTTCCAGACCGGGTTTAGTGGAGCAGTGTGGGCTGCAGGGCTGCTGGTGGGAAGCTGCTCCCCTGGCAGGGCAGTGCCTGCTCCTCAGGTTTGCTCTAGCTGGAGGGAATTGTTAAGGAGGGATTAAGATGGAAGTCTGTGTGGAGAGGGGCCGTTTACTCTGAGGAAATAAACATGTTATTTCTCTTGGAGATTGAATGTTGAAAGGAGAAAATTGGGGTGTGTGGTGTGTCCCTCTGGCCACTTCCTGAGTGGGTGCGGGCTGTGATGTGCAGATTGCTCCATCTTGGCTTTTCAACAAACATTGAAATGTCCCTGAAAAATTTGGGACCCGCAGCATCCTTGGGGCATTCCTAGTCCTACCACTGATGGTGGGAAGGGCATGGCTTGCACTGCTGCATTGGGGTAGCCCCAGCATGGGTTTGTGGTTGCTGAATGTGTTCCAAAACCTGTGCCCCGCAGCCTCGAGTCTGTCTTCTACCATAGCTGAGCTTTGTGGTTGACCATGAATGCTAGTGGCCCTGGCTATCCATTAGCCTCTCTCTATGTGGGAGACCTCCACCCGGACGTGACTGAAGCCATGCTCTATGAGAAGTTCTCGCCTGCTGGGCCCATCATGTCCATCCGAGTCTGTCGGGATGTTGCCACACGACGATCCCTGGGCTATGCCTACATCAACTTCCAGCAGCCTGTAGATGGTACGTTCCCAGTAATACAACCCTGAGGAACTGCCTTCCAACGGGGACTTGAGATGTGCAGGTGGTGGGACGGCAGGTGGTGGAAAAGGAGGGAGCAGTTGTCTGCATGGATGCATCAACTGTTGGGGCTTCAGTAATGTCCTGATGATACTGAGTTTTGATTTTAACTAATCCCAGTCTGCTCTCACATGGTGATCCATCCCACTCCCACCTTTTCTTAAGGACTTGGAAAGGATGTTGACAGCTGAGTGTTGGGCTTGTAGGGGAAGGAGGGTGACTTGCAAATATCACCTCCTTCCATGAACTGATGGAAAGGGCACAAAACCCCCTTCTACCCTTCCCTGGGGCAGCCAGCTGCCCACTGGCTCATGGCATGAAGCAAGGCTCCTCTCCTTGTAGGCACCACAGTGGCATAGTTCTGTAACCCAAAGGTGTTTCATGCTGGAGTGAGCCATCAGTAATGGGAAGGTGTTGGGTTAGTTGCCCTGGAGACCAAAATCCTTACTGGGTAAATGACTTGGGCATCTGCCAAACTGGAGCTAGCAGTGAAATGGATGATCCCTTGGGAGCCAGGCATGCTTTGGAGAGGAAAAAAATTAAAAGGAGTGGTGGCTGGGGTGGGAGAAGAGCAGTCCCTGCTCCCCCGAGAGGTAGAGCTGCTGACTTCGTTTAAGTTAACAGTCCCCTGCCCACCAGTATCTCTGATTCCTGTGCCCATCTCAACTGCTGTGGGATGTGAAAGGAATCTACCTCTGTTACCCTGCTCTTTCCTCCTGTCTTCACTTCTTTGCCAGCTGAGCGAGCCCTGGACACCATGAACTTTGATGTGATCAAAGGCCGTCCCATCCGCATCATGTGGTCCCAGCGAGACCCTGGGCTCAGGAAGTCAGGGGTTGGAAACGTCTTCATCAAGAACCTGGATGACTCCATTGATAACAAAGCCCTGTACGACACATTCTCTGCCTTTGGAAACATCCTGTCATGCAAGGTAGACATGCCCATGGGCCCTGCAGGAAAGGGCATGCTGCAGAGCTGCCCTGCGTTCTTGGCAGCATGCTCCAGCCAGCTGAAATTCACTTCATCATTCTGCTTCCTAAAAAGTTTCCTCTGAATTCCCACCTGCTTTGAAGCCCAAAAGCCCTGCTGTCTTTCCCCTGGGAACGGGGGACTTCTTCACAGTCCCTGCTGAGAGAGTCCTGTCTGAGCTCAGTGCACCAACGACATTTGGGTCTTTGTGAGCCACAAGCTCCTGGACATCATACAAAGCACTGACTGGTGGAGGGCAACCACCTTGGCCCCGGCAGGACATCTGGCCCTGAGCAGCCCCCGGGCAGAGCTCTTGCTTGGCTCCTGAACTGCTGCCAGCACCCTAATCAACGCAGCCACAGCAGGATGTCAGGGAGGACAGAAGCCCCTGGAAAAGGAGGGTGGGGGTTTTTTGCGACTTACTGCTGTGCAAGCATGGAGAAAAACAGTGTCTGTCTCTTCCTCCTCCTCACTCTGTGTTTGTAGGTTGTTTGTGATGAAAATGGATCCCGTGGCTATGGCTTTGTTCACTTTGAGACTCACGAGGCAGCGACTCGAGCCATCGACACCATGAATGGCATGTTGCTCAACGACCGGAAGGTGTAAGTGCCAGAGAAGAGAGGTGTCCCCGGTTCTGCACTTGGCTGTGCTCCTCCCTTGCCTTAGGAGCATGCTCAGGAGCAAAAGCCTGCCTTGCTTGGGCTGCCACCTCCTCCTGCTTTGTTTTTTGCTCCCCTTTTCCCACCCGTACATGCTGGGTATGGCAGCTCTGCTGCTCACCAGGGCAGTGAGTCACTCGTGGTCGATGCTGGTGGAAGTGTGATAGTGGTTTGGAGCCGTTCCTGGTGGTGGGGAAGGAGTCCCAGCCTCGGGCTGTGTGTTAGTGCTGAGGGCCCACAAAGCAGGGCTGGTTCTCGATCTCTGCTGTCAGCGTCAGATAATCTGGACAGGAAGAGGTTTTGTTGTTCTTTAGCTCTCTGCTTATATTGCATCACTTTATTCTCTACAGCCCTATGTCCACAGAGGCAAGCAGCTGCCTAAAGAGCTTGGGGATACCTTGGAGGAAAAAGAACTAGCACTTGGTGGCATTCTTTGGGGCCTTCTGGGATCTCCTGTGGTGATATCCCCAACATAGGGCTATGTCCTGGGTTACCACTCTCCCCATTTCAGTAGTGCCAAGTGGGGTTTAGGTAGAGGAACTCCAGAGTGGGACGAGCCCAAGTTGCTGGGTGTGAAACATGTGGTGGGCTGAGCAAAGCATGACCTGAGGTGACAGGATTTCTTTTGGCATGTACTGAGATAGATGTGCCTGTGTCCATCTTCCTTCTGCAGGGGACATGGAGGATTTCAGGTCCCTTTCCTTGCTTCCTGCAGGTTTGTTGGCCACTTCAAATCCCGCAAAGAGCGTGAGGCAGAGCTTGGGGCTCGGGCAATGGAGTTCACCAATGTCTATATCAAAAACTTTGGGGATGACATGGATGATGACAGATTGCGGGAAATATTCTCCAAGTTTGGTGAGTACAGTTGTTGAACCAAAGTATCCTCCTGTCTGAAAGTGGAGTTGGGGGAACTGCAAAGCAAGCTGGGGGGAGTGCTTGACTGAAATACCAAGGCCCTTCTCTCCAGGGGATCTGACTTGCTTAAACACCAACCCACCAAAGGACCCCAGTGGCTTAAGATGTCTGGTGTCTTCAGTGGGCTGGTATCTCATGGTGGCTCCCAAGCGCAGTGCTGCTTGGTGGGCACCCTTCTTCAGACGAATACTTTCCTTCCCTCTTGCAGGAAAGACGCTAAGTGTCAAAGTCATGATGGACAGCACTGGCCGCTCAAAGGGCTTTGGGTTTGTCAACTTTGAGACGCATGAAGAAGCACAGAAGGCAAGAGGTTCCCTGCTGCCTGTCTTCTGTCTCAGCCCTGCTGATGTTCTCACCTCTCCTTGAAGGAGAACAGATTCATTCTTGCCTAGTTCTGGCTGGGGTGCCTCGGTGGGCAGGACCTGGTAAAGCAGAGCAGCGTTGCTTCCCTGCCCTCAGCCAGGGAGGTCTCTGGTGAGGCTAGCCTGGAGCAGTGGGGGAAGAGCAGGGCTGTGGCTATCAGCTTCCCACTGTGCTCAGAGCCGTTCCTTCCATGGGCAGGCGGTGACTGACATGAATGGGAAGGAGATCAATGGACGGATGGTGTATGTGGGCCGAGCCCAGAAGCGTCTGGAGCGCCAGAGTGAGCTGAAGAGGAAATTTGAGCAAATCAAGCAGGAGCGAGTGAGCAGGTACCAGGTAAGGGGAGAGTGGGATGTCCCATCCTGCAGATCTCCACCAGGGACATGCTCTGGGCATCCAGGGACATCTCAGCTTGGGGGCAGTGGTAGGCTCTCCAGAGTAGATCAGTGTACTGGATCCATTCTGCAATCAAAGAAGACCTTACATGGGTCCAGTCACTGCCTGGTAGTGTCCTGGGCAGCAGTATCAGTAAAGAGGAGAGATATCTAAACCCAGGATGATGTTGGCAGGTGAACAAATGAGTTTAATATTTTAATTTCTGGAAAAGAGCAGTCTGGAAATGAGGCAGCTTCCTGAGGTCTTGGAGCAGCTTCATAGTGATGATCTAGGTGTCTCTTCCCTCATGGTGCCTTGCCTGTGAGTGGAGCACATGTGATGCTGGCTTCTCTCCACGTCACTGGTCCTGTGGCAGCTCTGCAGAGGACATGTCTGTGGGTCTGCTGGTGAAATTCATGTCCAGCTACAAAAGCTACTGTAAGATTTGAGAGTCTGGAGGCCAAGCTGCTTTTTTTTTCCTGTCTGCAGGGAGTCAATCTGTATGTGAAGAACTTGGATGATGGAATAGACGATGAGAGGCTGAGGAAGGAGTTTTCTCCCTACGGCACCATAACCAGTGCCAAGGTGAGGCGCTGGGGCTCCTGGGGTCAGGCAGCTGGTGTGCTCAGGCCTGCCACATGGATTGGGATTATCATCCTGCTGAGTTATGGTTCCCTGCTAATGGTTTGTATCTCAAGCCAAGTGTAAAGAACATGCCACTTGTACTCCATGCTGTCCTGAGGGGCTTATTGATTCGGCAAATATTCTGAAGCTTTGCCTAATTACTCCAGCACTGGTGAGGTGCAGGGTATGGGACCTTAAAGCTACATCATTCTGAATATTGCACAGCTGCTCCATGGTTTGGAACTGATGTGACACTGATACAAGCGGAAATGATCCACAAGCCACCTCCCTCTGAGGAAAGCGGGATGATAGGCTGGCATTTAGCCTTTTGGAAAACCATAAATAACACTCTCACCACCAAAACTGGTGTCAAGCTTCTCTTGAAGACTCTCCATAGGGGTGTAGAGGGATGGTCTGGCTTTAAGGTCAGCTACCTGTAACCTGCCAGCTGCTGGGAACAGATGCTGTGTGACCCTTGGGCAGGAAATGGTGTCCCACTGATCCCCAACCCTTGCTGGCCTCTGAAGCCTTAAGCACCACAGCCTTACTGGCCCATGGCTCCTGTTGGGCTGGGGCACAGATCCCTTGGAAGATCCCAGGCTGCTGATCTCAGGCTGGCCTAGACTCTGCCATCTTCATTTCCCAAAACCTACTGGTTTTGCCTGAACAAATACCCACTTTTCCTGAAGAAATCTATCCATTCAGCCTCATCCATCCCACCCTGGATGTGGGGGCTGCAGTGGGGTGCCAGGAGCTGCAATGGGGTGGCAGGGATTGGCAGATCCCTGGTACACCCCCCACCCCCCCACTTTTGTACTGTGCTTTGCAGGTGCTGCAGTGCTCTGTGGACTTAACTGTCTTCTTCTAATCCAATTTTAGGTGATGACAGAGGGTGGCCACAGCAAAGGGTTTGGGTTTGTATGTTTTTCCTCCCCAGAAGAGGCTACCAAGGCTGTGACAGAAATGAATGGGAGGATTGTCAGCGCTAAGCCTCTCTATGTTGCACTCGCTCAAAGAAAAGAGGAGCGGAAAGCAATCCTCACCAACCAGTACATGCAGAGATTAGCCACCATGAGGGCCCTGCCTGGCCCTCTCCTGGGCTCCTTCCAGCCCCCCCCGGGGTTCTTCATACCCCCCATCCCCCAGGTGAGTCCTCACTCCTGAATGGCAGCCTCACTCAGAGACCCCAATTTGTTCTGGGCTGGAGGAGGGGATGGCAGTTGGGCTGAGGAGCACATCTTGGGTTGTGCAGACCCAGGAGCACACTGGCATGGGATTAGTGGGTTCAGTGGGACTGGTGGGATCAGCACCAGGCTTCTGCGTAAGCATCAGAGCTTGCCAAAACGCTAGTGGTGGGCATGTGCTTTGGGCAGTGGATAGGGGCTTTAGTACCTACCAACCACTCCTCAGTGGAGGAGACCAAGAAGGAGTTTGGGAGGATGAGAGCTTGGAGAATGACCCTGCTGATGAAACAAAGAGAGGAAAAAAGTTTCCAGAGGTGCAGAAGTTTATAAGGATGAGATAAGTGGAGCTGCTGTAGGACACAGATGGGACTGGAGGTTGATCTTTAAAGTGGTCTGGCATGCGGCAGAGCATGGTTTTGTCTTGTCTGTCCACATGTGGCAGCCAGTGAGATGCTCTGGGTTAGATCTGGCTCAGCTCAGCTCCCAAGTCATCTTGGATAATGTGTTCTCCTTTCCTAGCCACAAACCAGAGCTACCTTCTACAGTGCCAGCCCGGTTGTCCCAGTCCGTCCTGCCACTCGCTGGAGTGCGCAGCCCTCCCGGCCTCCCCGTGAGTCAGCCACTCTCCCCCAGGGCTCTTGGCACAAGCTGGGCTCACTTAGGGACTGAAGGCTCTAAAAGCAGCACAAAGCATGTAGTCACAGGGGGGCTGTTGCCTGGAGAAGTGTGTGGGGGTGGTGCAGGAGACACGGTGATGGCCACCAGGGGATAAGATGTTTAGGGTTGACTCCAAAGGTGAGGTGCTCCTGAGCCTTCCCCAACCACAGTCACTCCTCTCCACATCTCTTTCTGTACCTTTGCTACCAAGAAGCTTTATTAATCCTACTCCACCTCTACAGCAGCGTATCCGGCAGCCACCCCCGTCCTGAGGACTGCCACATCACCGCGGCGCCTCCTGTCCAACATCAGCACCATGAGACAGGCCTCCACCCAGGTGCCCCGTGTGTCCTCCCAGGCCCAGAGAGTGGGTGAGTGGTGGAGCAACCAGCCTCTGACACGGCCATAGTGACTGTGTGTTGGCAAGGGTGCTTGTTGCAAGGTTGGGCCTGCCTCCAAAGCTGGGTCGGTTTATGGGATTGCTCCTGGAGGAGGCCAGATGGTGTCCTCGGAGGTGGTGGGACTGGGGCTGTGTCTGTAGTAAATAAATGGATAACTTCTGGGGAAGGTCGTGGTCTTTCAGGTAACAGGACAGGTCTCTGATATGCTTATTGGTCTTGTTGGCTGCTGCTTGTTGAATATGTTCATTAAAGGTGATGATGCAGCTGTGGCACTCTGGGCTTAGTGCTCAGACTGAGGTGGAGGTTGGGAAAGAACCTTTTGGGCAGAAACAGAGGTTCTTGCAGGCTCTGGCTGAGCTAGTGCCAAAGCCAAGCTTCCAGTAAAGCACACTGATGTTAGAGGGATTTGCAGCCATGGCCTGAGAACCAGACCTTGCTGGCACTTCCAGTGCCTGGCTGTGCTGGGTCTGTCCCTCTGTCCTGGGGTGTCCCCTCCACCTTGCCAGCACCGTGTGCCTGTAGTCCTGCAGGGCTGGCAGGGTGATGATCAAGCTGCTGTCCTGTACACAATGGCCAGAGCACCCCATGCTTAACCCCATGTCTGTCCTATCAGCTCTCTGCCTTTCAGGTTAGTGAGGAGGATGCTCACCAGGGCTTGTGGTGTATCCCCTGCTGAGGCTTCTCTGGGGACAGGATTTAAGGAGAAGCCAAAGTAGCACAGGGTGGGAGCTGCCAACCTGGTGAATGGGTGAAGGTCTGATGTCCCCTGAAATAGGGCTGTATGGTGGGGCCGCATCTATCTACAACCTTCCCAGCTCTGTGTCATTTACCCCAAGGTAATCTTTGGCACTGTCTTATTGCTGAAGTGAGCAAGGGGACTAGGAGGGCCGTCCCAGCTCATCCCCTTTTTTGTCTGTCTCCCCTCGTTTCTCTGCCCTCAACTCTCTCCAGGAGAGGAGCTGGTGTGAGCTGGTGGACAGGGCACTTGCTCTTGCAGCCCACCCTCCTTGATTCTGGCCCTGTCCTTTGGATGCTGATGCAGATGGCTGTTTCTGAAGGTGTAGGTGTGTTTGCCAGCAGCTCTCCTGCCCTTTGCACAAAACCAGCCCAGACCAGTGAGCAGGATAGCAGTGCCCAGTCTGTACTGGGGAAGTTGGCTTTGACCTGGGGGCTGCTTTGAGCCCATGCGGGGATTTTTCAAGCCCTCTGATTGAGCACATTGCCCTTGTAGCTTCAGCCTCTTTGGCCCAGGCCTGTGTTTAATGGGTTCCTCCTCAGTAACATTCTCATCCTTGTTGCAGCCAACATCGGGACGCAGACAGTCAGCGCCCGAGTGCCCTCCTCGCCCACCCTGCCACGGGGTGCTCAGCACTACAAGTACTCCTCAGCTGTCAGGAATGTCCAGCCCATGGGGCACATGCCACCCATGGTGGCCCCACAGGTAACTGCTCCATGTGCTTATGGCTACAGCATGGCCACTACACCGTGCATCAGTCCTGCTCCTGCTCTCAGTTAACACGACTGCTGACGCCAGGCAGCCCCGTGGCTTTGACTGGTGCTATGGGGTTGGTAAGTGGGCTTGTGGATCCAGTAGCCATGCAACTGTGATGCCTGGCTCTGCCTTTCATGGAGGCTGGTGTTTGGATACAAACAGGTGATGCCAGAGTCTGCATTTGGGGACCAGCACTATTCCTACAAGCCAGGTAACTCGATCATTGCTTCCAAACTTGGATTGCTGCTCTCCTCTGTTTTATCTCCAGGTGGGAGAACCTGCTGTGCATGTCCAGGGGCAGGAACCGCTGACAGCATCCATCCTTGCAGCAGCCCCTCCTCAGGAGCAGAAGCAAATGATAGGTGGGTGTCACAGCTGCTCTGCTGGAGTAGGTCCAGCTGTGGGGGCATGTGGATGTGGATGAAAACGTAGCTGCTAGGGGAAGCTGTAAGCCTCTGTGGGATTGCTTTGATATTAGGCTGTTAAAAATAATAAATTAAAATTTGGGCTGTGTTGGAAGAGTATAGAAGCAGCAAATCCACTCCTTGTCTGTATTATCTGGCAGCAAGATGGCATCTGGCAAAGCTCTGCGGGAGAGGCAGAGCTCTGCCCTGATGGTGCTGCCAGGATGCACTGGGATGCCTATGATTCCTCTGAGCCATTCTGCACCACCACTCCTGGGTGCTGATGAAGGCCTTGATGGCTGGAGGGGTTGGGTTCAGCTCTGCTGCCACAGTCCTTGGGTTTGGAATGCTGTCTAGTGTCCTGCTGGTGGAATGGCTGGTGCCTGTGGTGTGGGAGGGCATCACTCACCCTGCTCTGCCTGCAGAAGCACATCAGGTCATGGACCAGCTCTTTCCTCCGTAGGAGGAAAATGCCTCTGCAGAAGCAGGCCCCTTCGTGTGGATGCTGGTGGGCAACCATGGGCAGCACTCACCATTCACTGCTCTGCTCCCATGGCAGATGCCTGCCACTGTTTGCCTTCACCCAGCAGCTCCCCTGCCTGCGGGCGCTGTTGCTGGGGTAGGTTTGCTTGTGAGCTATGGGCTTTCCACCACCATCACCACTCTTGTATCCCTTTTCAGTTGAAAGGATGGAGCTGGGAGGGTACTGGGTTTGAACATACTGGAGGTCTTGCCAATGCTGATGTCCCCCCTGGTGTTTGGAGCAGGTGAGCGCCTTTACCCTCTGGTCCATGCGATGCATCCCTCGCTGGCTGGCAAGATCACTGGGATGCTGCTGGAGATAGACAACTCTGAGCTCCTGCTGCTCCTGGAATCCCCTGACTCCCTGCGCTCCAAGGTAGGAGGCACTTAGTGCCCAAACCAACCACATCCCAAAGGGCTAACTACCTGCTGCTGCAAGGAAAGGTGTCTGTGGCCCATAAGATGAGCCAAGGATGGAGATAGCTGTGGGAGGACCAAGTAGCTGCTTATAAGTGTAAAATGAGCAGAAAGAGCCTCAGGATGATGATGCTGCACCCAGAGCCTGAACACCTGCCTGCCTTCAGCAAAAGGAGAAGCTCAGAGCAGCTCCCTGAAGTATGGCCAAGCTCTGAGGATGGGTTGGAGGTGGCTGGGAAGAGAGGGGAAAAGCAGAGTGTGTGTCACTCCCTGGAAGGAGATGGGGAGATGCTGTTTCCTGAGAATAGAAACCAGACAAATAGAAACCAGACAAAACCCTCTGCAGCATTTCTTCAGCTTCCTCCTTAATCTTGGTGAATGGTTAGCTTTGGGTCCCATTAAAACAGTTGCAGTGAACTGACTGCATCTCACTGTGCTTCTTGGAGACAGGATTCACTTTCACCTGTTCACTGATGTTTTCTGAAGGAGCCTGGACCCTGCTAGGTGCTGTCAAGCAGCTCCATCTACTGAGAAGTCCAGTTTCTCTCTGGCAAGTTTTGACTCCTATAGAAAAGGGGAGATGCAACACCATTTCCCTTGGGAACAGACAGAAGAGGTCAATCTCCTGCAGAAGCAGCAGACTTGGATTTTTATAATTAAGTCCTTTATCTCTTGGAATTGGCTCTGTGCAGAGGCCAGATCAGGACCTGGAATATTGCATTTCTTCTGCAGTGTCCTCCTACACTGGAGCAACTCAACTTCTCCCTCCCTTGTGCTCTCTTGTCAGATGGAGGAAGCAGTGGCTGTTCTCCAAGCACACCAGGCTACCGAGACATCGCACAAGAGCAGTGCCACGCCATTCCTGCAGTGACCCTGGGTAGGTGCAGGGAGCTGCTGCAGGTGTGGGCATGGGTGTGGTGTGCTCAGGCTGTCTGGGTTCTGACTCTGAATCTGGGGATTGGGTTTCTTGTCCAGACCAAACAAGGCTTGATGAGCAATGCAGCTAGTTTTGAGTGTAATACTCCGTTTCTTAAATTGCATCCTTCATTTTCTAGACTTAACCCTACTGCAAAGACCTGGTTCTGTTGGTTGGCATTTTTCTATGTTGACAACAGTGATGACTTTGCAACCAATAAGGAAGATGGGAAAGGACCTTGCTTTTGTGTAGGTCTAGTGGGGACCAGCACAATCTTTCCTGGAAATTCTGTGTTTTTTGAAGAACCTTGTCAGAGGATACCCTGTAAAATGTTATGAGTGCTGTTTGGGCTTGGTCGGGAGAGATGGGCCTGCTTCTGAGGCTGGCATGTTAACAAGCAGTTCAGACTCCCATGTACCCCTTTGAAGATAACATTTTCTTAACTTGTGATCTCAAGGAAACTGTATTAGCCCAGGTTCAGGTGAATTTCACCCAGTCTGGATGAAATTCTTCCTCTAGCATTTGAAAATTGCATCTGTTGGTTCTCTGTTTCTTGCAGACTTCAGGACTGAGAGTGAGCCCTGAAAACATTGCCTGTGAAGAACAGTAGCAGCAACCCCACCATGCTTTTGGAATCATGCTTGTACAGTGGCCCTGACTTGTCTTCTATGCCCCATCCTATTTTTTTTTGTGTGTGTGTGTGTGTACTGTAAGCCTTGCAGAATTGCTTCCTCCTGCACCTGTAAAAAAAACCTCCCACATTAATTCTCTTCTCACCACTGAAAGCACCTTGTAAACTGTAGTGTAAAACCCAGCCTGGTTCAGTTGGCCAGGAAATGACAAGTGCTGGTGAATCATCCTTTTTTAGTGAATTTATTGGGTTCTGTAGTTTTATTTGTTCCTGTTGCTGACACTAATAAAGAACTGATGCTTCCACACCCAAAGCATGGGTTGCTTCCGTTAATAATATCACACCATCTGTGTGGATTTTACCCTTTCTAGCTAGCTGTTTGTAACTCCTTTCAAAAGTCATCATCTTCCTGTGGTTCTCCTTTTGTAATGGACTTTGTATGCCTCCAGGAGTACTGGAACCACGTGTCTTATGCTGGTGACCACCCTGTGAATGCTTGTGGTGCACAAGACCCAGCTTTTGAGGTATTGTGAAGTAGCTGTAAATTAAAAGCTGCTTCTCCAATGTGTATTGCTGACCAGTGGTTTCAAGGAATCACTAATGGGTCTGAACATATTCATAACTGCATCATGTCCCACTGAGGTGCTCCCTGCTCCCAGGGGTAGCTGGAACCTGGGTTTTACTGTGTTCTGACCTCTGGGCCTCTGCCAGAGCACGAGACTGCTGTCATCCTTGCCTTAATGCTCTGCTCTTCCTAGTTAGGAAAAGAATTCAGTCCCTAAAGGCTGTACTTGAGGCTGGCAATGTATTGACCTTACTTGACTGCTTCCTTGGGCTGACAGAAGCACACCTCCATCAGCACCACCCACCTTCTTTCTGTCAAACTTGTGTGCTAGTGTTGCCATCTCAATCTTCCTTCTGCACTCAGCTCGCTGCTGAGTCATCCCTCCTACCTCTCATTTTCCTTCCAGCATGTTAATAGAATCACTTACACATTTGCTCCTGCATCATGTCTGCTCTGCTCAGCTGGGACTCTTCCCTGGGGCTTTTCATCATTCTCATTTCTTGCCTTTATTTTGCCAATTCTTCTTCTGACCTTCTTAAAAATTTCTTTTCCTCGTAGTGGATTCCTCAGCCTGAACTATGCACTATTTAGGTATCTCCTTCTTACCGAGATGCTTATAAAGGACTTTAATCCACTTACTATACAGGACCTTCACTTAAGTTATCTCCTGGAAAGTACACCTGGCTGGAAGCTTTTATGCTTTGTCTTTAGAGGAAAAATGTGTATTTGCATAAGTGTAATGCATATAAATGAGCTGAGCTGAATAGAGCTGTACGGGTAAACCTCAATCTGCTGTTGGCTAGCTTGCCTGCAGCCTTTTTTCAGGTGCAGCCAGGCAGTTCAGATGTGCCTGTCACACCACCTACAATGCTAGAGGGCTTGGATGGAGAAGACAGCTGTAAAGCTAGGTGGAATGCAGAGTGGGTCCAAGGAACATAGGGACAGCAGAATAGCCTAAGAAAAGACATGAACAGGACCAAGGTCTTTAGCATCTTGATCAGAAAAAGTGAAGTTGGAGCTTGGATCCCTATGTATACTGGAGGCTATTGGAAAGTTTTCAGAGTAGCTCCCTAGCTGAACTCCTTAGGGAAGTCTGAGGCTTTAGGGAGTTGAGGCAGGAGCAGCAATGCAAATGTGAGTCTGGAGTCTCCAGTCTGGAATAGTTGCTGTGGCTTTTGAAAGGGGTGGATGGAGGCATGGCTCTGTCACACACACTCTCCAGCTGCCCACATAGACAGCACTACCCTTGCATGCCAGGGAAGCATCCCACACATGCAGCAGCACCGTTGCTGCAACAGAAGAGTACATAGGAGCAGAAGTGACCCTGAGCTTGAAGTGCTGTCTTGTTGGCTGTGCTTGATCTTTGTTTATCTGGTAGTATTTCTAGGGAAACTCTTAAGAGATAAGGTACAAAACCACACTGATATTGCTGGGAGGGGAAAGAGTGAATGCTGCTGAGAGGTGTTGTAATGAGTTGTACTTGAGCAGTGCAGGTACCTGCCAGTTTAGATAACAGCAGGGCTGTTGAGAGGATAGCTCTTAATTTAAAGGCAATGTTCCTCCTGTATTCTGTGACCTTCCTCTGCTTATCTGTGCACTGCTGGCCTGTGCTTTCCCACCCAAAATCCATTACATTTACTTGCTAAGAGCTCAGGCAAGTGCTGGTTGCAGGATCAATGGAGCTGCTGTGTTCAGAAGTGGGAGTGGGTTGAATGGAGCAATTTCTGCCCCTTAGGGAGTTGTTTCAAGCTCTGGCCTCCTACAGCTGATGGCATACAGCCATATATTCTAACTCAGTTCGGTGGGGTACTTCTCTAGGAGAAGGTAGGTGGGAAACTAAGATATTTAAACCCTGATTTACAGGCTAGCTTCTGTCTCCTGGTCTGTACTGTAAGTTGGCTCAGGTGTAGTGTTGTCCAGCATCTTGACTTACTCGTTGAAGCACTCTACCCCTGCACAGTGCAAAACCCTGATGTCCTGTCACTATCTGACAGAGAAAGAACTGTACAGCAGCCCTCAAAGTCCTCTGACAAAAAGGGGACAGACAGTATTAAGTGGTTTAAGAAGTGTTCCAGTTCCCCTATACCATCCATCAAAGAAAACACACGACTCTAAAGTGAAAATAGACATGGCTTTAATGAGTCCATAGTTTTAACAGAAACTCCAAATATCTCTTTACCTATCATTTTAAATCAGTGCCATCACTACCAGATAAGATCAAGAAGTATAAACATGCATTGAAGTAGCAAGCCAGACCTCAGCTGGGATGTTACTGCATATCTTCCTCCCTGTAACACCCTACAGCAACTGCTCCAAAAGGCACAGAGGAGCTAAAGTGGATTTTACAAAAGAAACCAAAAAAACAACACAAACCTCCAATTCTGTAATTCCCAAGCACCCAGAATCTGATAGTAGTGCACAGTGTAACAAGGCAGGCTTAACTTGCTGCTGTTTTCATAAATGTGCAGAACAATTAAAAACAAAGGGAAGCTGCTATTGTAAACATCTGCCAAAGCCCCAGTAAGCAGCAGAAACTCAGCCGAGAGCCAGCAGGCATCAAATGGGAAGAGGGAACAAGCTTGGCCCTGTGCAAGTAACTGTGCCTCTCTTACAAGAGTGGTATGTAGTGCTAGGGCAACTGCAGCAGTTCCTGCAGCAACTAGGGAATAGCAGCACAAACACAGCAAAACCATCACTTGAATAAGGACCAGGGGAAAAAGGAAAAAAAAAAACAACCCAAAACTCTGTAGCTCTTCAGAAAGAGAACAGCCACTTCACATGCATCTTAGCCAACATGGAAAGAGTCCCTGAGGCTGATGGTTACAGGCAAGTTGACTCAACTAGGGAAGTTAACCTATATGCCTCTCATACAGGGGCATTAACTTTGAGTGATCTTAGAGCCAGGTAATAGAGTTTGATACAGACTGTGTCTTAACATTCGTTGTGCTGGCACAGAACCTGTTACATCTCAGCAGCAGTGGAAGATGGATTTCAATAATGACCCTGTGTTAAGATTGGTCCCTGTAACAACACTAGAAGGGAACAAGCTTTTGTCTGCAGTGGAAAACAAAGCTTTCCTTGTTGCTTGGTTACCTAGGCTCTGTTCAGTTCTTGCAGTAATCTCAGTGCAGCTGTGTTCTTTGGTTCAGTTTTCAACAAGTTCTTGATATCAGCAGTACTTGATTTGTAATCCTAGAAGGAGAATAATTTTTAAGTGTTAGTGCACTAAGAACACAGTCAAAGGCTGCAGAATTACTGCCCAGCCACAGAGGCAAAGCCAACACAACCTAAGCCTGTGACTCCTCTGTAATTGCTTAAGCACTGGCATTGATGTTGCTGTTCTAAAACGTGTGTAAACTAGGGCTGGAAGACAATCCCCACTCAAGTGGGTTCCAAGTCCAACACCAAAGCAGTATGTTGTCCAGTACTGCCTACAGAATCTCTCACCAGACATGAAAAAATAAAGCTCAACATTAACATACAGCTCCTTTTAGCATCCCTGGAAACAGGACCTTATGCTGAGAAACTTGTAAGACCCAAACAGCAAACAGTGATAAAGAAAATCCCTCTCAGTCCATACAGGTCTCAGCAATTGGATGGCAGATGCCTAGCACAGGAACAAGCTCTAAAGGGTATCTCTGGGTTTGATCATGCATGAACAGGCTTCTAGTACTAGCTAAAACTGTTCAAAAACTCCTGACTTACCTTCAGCTCTTTAAGTGCTTGAGCACGTCTGTAGAGCGCCTTAACATTTTTAGGATCTAACTTCAGAGCTTCTGTGCAGTCCTGTACTGCCTCCTTGTATTGCTTCAGAGTCAGGTAACAGAGAGCTCTGCAATACACATACCTAGTTAGAGACCTCTGGCTAAAAGCAGGATCTACTGCTGCAAGAAACACAGCAGATCTCAGCCAATGCCAGTGAAGCACAAAGCTGGGATTCCGAAACCAGGCTTTATTAAGTTTCTTTCAGTTAGGAGGGGGAAAAGGAAACTGTTTGAACAAAACAAGGCTTTTAGAGCTACCTGCTCTAAAGCAAAGAGCCTGCACTTCAAGGATGCAGGTTCCTACTTATACCAGTCCAGAATATGCTCTGCTTGCTGCAGATGCCTTGGAAGTTCTTGGAGTCTTCAAGTATAGCAGTCTGTAATTTGTGGTTCCTGCGGCAGCAGACACTATTCACAATACCACAGTCTGACAGACAAGCATTCAAGGCAGAAATCCCTTAGCAGCCCTAAGCTGAGCATTTCCAAGGGTTTTTGCAGTACCTGATCAAAGAATGTAGTACAAACTACAGGGAAGATTGCACTTGGGGAGAACATATGTGGGTGGTTTTGGTTTATTTGTTTGGGAGCAAACGTTAGACTGCTGTCAGAAGTATCACAGTGGGTTTTATAAAGGGCCAAGAACTACTCGGGCAAAGAGCTCAGTAGTACCTGTTGGTGTAAGTCGCACATTCCTGGCTGAGCTTTAAACTCTCACTGTACTTCTCAACTGCTTTTTTATGGTTTCCTCTCTTTACAAGTTCATTTCCTTCTTCCTTCAGAGTTCGAGCTCTCTCTGTGCCAGCAGCTGTCTGGTCTAGAAACAGCATGAAACAATACAGAATGCTATAAAACTGACAAGATCAGTGCAGCCTCTCAGAAAGTAAATATCCCCACACCAGAGGCGAGATACAGAGACATCAAAGGATCCAGAGTCAAACAAGAAAGCTGTGGCAGAACCAGGCCCAGGTTTCTCCATGTCTCAGCTCCAGCTGCAGACACATCAAGCAGGCATGGCAGCTGTCTTGTTCATCAGCCTTCTGAGCTACAGGGCTCTGTGCCCAGCCCAAGAGCATGCTCTCACCTGGTTCTCCCCTCAGTGCAGTCACAGGAGGAGTGTTTGCCCCAGGGGCTCCAGAAGGAACACTCCACCTTGTCTGGGCAGAAACAGGGACTGCAGGGATTGGCGGGAGCTTCTGGCGCCAGTTCACACCATCCTTCTCCAGCAGGGCTTTAGTCATCCTGGAAGAGAGAGCTCACCGTCAGGATGACTCTGTCCTGTTGGCTGGACGGACCATGCAGTAGACAGCAGGGTCACTTTTTAACCTGGCCTGTGTATCAAGAAGAGTCTCTCCACTCACCCCTTTACATTCATCTAAAATAAGTTCCTTCTATAGACAAGACATTAACAAAAGCACCTTCTTCATGTCAGCAGAACTAAAAATACCATATGACAAGGGCTGGGACTGTGAGTGCTCAGGTGAACACGACATGTGCGTGTCACTTCTCAGTTTGGCAAGTGATGAAGTGAAGCAGCCAGCTCCAGGAGGAGAAAAGGACTACAACAGCTTGTAAACCCAGTCAGCATTGGGAGGATTAAAGGATAGGGCACTAGAACTTGTATTTATTATCTGCTTTAAACCAGGCACCGAACAAAGCAAGTACAGCCCCAGGTAATTCACTCACAGCTCTCAACTAGCATCCCGAAAGGAGTTAAGGGAACTAGCAGACAAAGGGAACTTAGCCAGCCCTTGTGTGAAGAGGCCTGGATTTCTTCATTCATGTAGTGGGGACATTGCTTGCTCCTGCCATGGCTGCAGAAACAACACAAGGCTCCCTGGAGTGGCTCACCAAGCTGCTGTGCTCCCAAGGCTTGTCAGTACTGTGCAGCATTACCTGTTGACACCGTCGTGTGCCGCTTGGATGGTGCAGTCCACCTGCAGCACCGTCTTGTAGTCCACGTAGGCCAGCTGGTACCTCTCCAGGGCTTCGTAGGCCGCGGCCCGCCTCAGGAGGGGCTTGACCCCAAATGGGACCAGGTCGAGGGCACTGTGACAGAGAGGAGGGAGAGTGTCCGGGCCGGCGTGAGCCCGGGGCCAGGCCACAGAGCCCTGTCACGGCGCGGCCAGGACAGCGGTGCTCCGGGGTTGGCACCGGCTCTGCCTCGCCTTACGCCGTAACCTAACGGTGCGCTTGAACGATCCTTTGAGCCCCGCCACCCTCATCCCCGGCACCGCTCACCTGCTGCAGTCGGCGACGCAGAGGCTGCAGGCTCCGTCCTTGAGGTAGCAGGCGGCGCGGTTGGCCAGCAGCACACTCCGCTCCTCGGCGGCAGCTTCCCCTGAGCCGGGACACAAGCAGCAGAGGTGAACACCCGGGGTCCGTCCGCACCGAACCCAGCCCGGGACGGGACGGGACGCGACGCACCGTATCGTACCTGCGGCCTCTAACGACTCCAGCGCACGGGTGTAAAGCTCGGCGGCCGGTCCATACTGCCCGCGGCGGAACTCCTCGTTACCGGCCCGACGCAGGGCGACGGCGCAGACCGATGCCGCCATCGCGCCACCACTGCTGCCTGCGCCGCGCCGGCCGGGACAGCTCCTCCCTGCCGGGCGGGCGCTGCTCGCTACCTTCCGGCGGTGGGCGGAAGTGGCGGCACTGAACGGCACGGCACGGCGGGCTGCTATGGAGGAGTGAGGGAGTGATCGAGCGACTGACTGACTGACCGACCGACGGACCGACTGACTGCTCTGTAGCGCTATGGAGACGGTGCAGCTGCGGAACCCGCGCCGGTAAGCAGGGAGGTGTATCCCCGCGGGGGCCGGGGGTGCTGCGTTCCGGTTGCACCCGTGTGGGCCTGCTCGTCGCCGGCGCCTCCCTGACCCGGGGTGTGTCGGCGCGTTTGGTCTGGGGCCGTGCTCAGCCTGTGCCCCTCCCCGTCCCCTGCCGGGGCACCTCGCTGGGTGGCGGCTGAGGAGTGTCGGGCCGCGGCGCCCGTGCTTCATGCCAGGAACCAACCGGGCAGTGCCGGCAGGTCACTGCTGTGACAGCACTGAACGCAGCGGTGGAAACATGGCTTAAACTGAACTACGGGAGCGTGCGGAGAAGATGCTGGCTCCGGCGGCTGCGGAAGCTACTGCCGCTTAACGTGGCTATACCGGGGATGTCCTGGCCCGTGCCGGTGTAGTGACAGAGCCCTCGGTAACTCACTCGTTCCTCTCCCCTCTCTTTGGGTGGGTTCTGTGCAGGTTCATTACCCGGGCTCTGCCCGCTGTCCCTGCGGGGACCAGCCATAGGTCTCCAAGGAGTACCGCGGCGAGCTCCGGACGGAGCCGGGAGCTACCTGTCTGTGAGCACCGGTAGCGGAGGAGCGGGTCCGGGGGGAGCTGTTCATCAGTGGCGGGGTGAACCGAGGGTCCGTCTGTCTAATGCTATCAGCGGTGTACGGCTGGGGCTGGGAACAAAGGAAGCTGCTGCCTTGAGGGTCACGGTCTGTTTGTTAGACAGCACAGCAATGGATCTTCTAGTTAAAAAAAATAAACGCATTCTGGTTTTATTCTGTAATTGCTTATGCCAGTGTTTAACTAGAAGGTGATGCAGATTAGATCTCAGTAATAACTTAGGTGAGATTGGATTTGTGTTGCTGTTACATCGTGTGGTATAAACAGTAAAAAAAAGGCAGAGGGTGTCTGACAGCAGTGAGTGTGCTGGATGGACTGGGCAGTGCCAATAACACTCCTGGGCTGTAGCGGAAACGAGGTGGGTTTTGATGCAAGCACAGTAGTTGTCTGGTTATTGTGTTTGGGTTGTGAAAACTATTCCTCCTTTAAAAAAATTAATAGACTGTAGGCCTAAACTTCAGCATCTGTCTCTTGCATCACCACTTTTTGGGCTCCTTGGAAATGGCAGCTTGTGTGGTCAATGATGCTTATATTATTTTTTCCCCATTTTTCTTCTTCCCACATCTCCTTCCCTCCCCATTTTCACAAGGACAAGTAACATTTTGTTGGTTAACCTTATCTTTGCAGGGAAGCTAGTGACTACTTTCAGTATTTCACCACTTCCTGCATCTGCTTCTTTAGAATGCTTCCTTTGCTTCAGGAAGCCATTGTATGTACTCCATGCATGAGCGGCTCCTCCCATGTGGCCTTTGTACATAAACATAATAGCCAGGGATCGATAAGTGGCTTCTCACTCTGTTTCTGAAGAAATTGCAGGAAAAAATTACATATTTAGTATTAAAATTAGCATGCCTGTGGCTGGAGTTGTGATCTTGAGAGCTTTCAGTAGTAATTTGCAGTTGCAGGTGACCACACGTGTTTCATTTTAAACACTGCTCATACTGAAAGCAGTAAGTTCTGAAAACTCCAAGCATAATAAGTTTATGTGTTTCAAAAACTTGCATAAGCTGCTTTGAGGAGTTTGGAGGGTTTTTTTCCATGGGTGTTTTTTGTGGTTTTATTCTGTTGTTGTTTGTGCTTCAGAATTTAGTGTGGAAATGAGAGAGGACTTGTCTGTAGGCTATTGGGTGCTGTTTGTTCCACAGTAAAATATTTTCTTTTCCAAACTTCGTTTTTATGTAGTCCTTAGACATTTCAGGAGGTTTCTTGGTGAACTTCTCTCCTGTGTGGTAGAGGTGGACTGAAACATACACAGTTGATCTTGTTGTTTTGTGTACAGAATCTCCCTGAAGGTTGTGGTGTGGGCGAGGGGACAAAGTGAAGAAAGATCACAGTATATAGTGTGGGTTTTTTCCTTAGGAAGTATTTCAGCAGGCTGTTCTTAGCAATGCATTTAAAAGAGTGGTGGATCAAGCAGTCTTGAGATCCTAAAAGAGATAGCAGTTTCCTCCCCACACACTTTTTTTTACCCTGATAGAATTTTCCTACTACATGTTCAGGCCCACAAAGTCAATACCTGAACTTGTGATATTAGAACCATACAAGTGATACCAGTATTGCCTCCTTCCTCCTGACAGATGTATTCCACATACAGTCTAAGGCATCAGGATAGACAGTGTTCCCTTTGCATGGCCTTAATCCATATCCTTCTGTACAAGCTATTGAAATTCAGCAGATAGCAAGACCCTGCAGTAGTCTGCTGGAATTTGACCACCAGCCTGTAGATCCTGAGATGTGTTTCAAACAAGAGGAACTGTGGGTTTGTGTGCCTGATCAAATGCTGTTCTCTGTAATTCACAGTCGCTGTCTGCTTTTGGATGCTAATAACATTCAGTCTCCTGGTCAGGTGAAGTGAGCTTGCTTAATCATCAATTTACTTCATACCAAGCCTTGGATTCATTGAAGCAGGGCTGTTTATTCTTCTGTTTCACAAAGCACAAACTGCTGTAAAATTAAACTAAGTAATTTTAAAGTAATTTCTTTATTCTTACATATACAGGCAGCTGAAGAAGTTAGATGAAGACAGTTTAACCAAACAACCTGAAGAAGTATTTGATGTATTAGAGAAGCTTGGAGAAGGGTATGTGTTCTGTAGCTGTGTATACATAGAAACACATATGTATGTTTCTCTAAGATCTAATCTGTGTAATGGACACGCATTCAGTGGTCTCTGATTTTTCACTTTTGTCATGATCCTGTTACTGCAGAGGTGTGTGCTGCCATAGTGATAGTGAATAAAAAAATTTACTTCACAAGAGTATAATATCTTAATCCAAACAGCAGCTTATGGGAGTTCAAATGTTCTTGGAAAAGGGCAGTCTGGAGTGGGAATTGTAGACGTTTCATAGCTATCCCAGGAAACTCTTGAGGAAGATCTGTGTGGCTGAAATGAACTTCTGTTCCATTGTACCACTTGGTGAGGCAGAACAGCATGGGGCTACTCAGTGGGTGACATGTCTGTCTTCCTAAGTTGTTCATTTGAAAAAATTAATTGTAAACCTCCCTGGCTGCTGTAAGAAGAGAACCTGGAAATATGACAGATAACACCTGACAAGAACAAGCAAAGCTTTCCGACCAGAGCTGTAGTACAGATGCTCAGCTGGTGCTGTATGCTGGAAAGAGAGAGAATTGGATTTGGTGGATTTGTGTAAAAAGCCCTTCCAGAGCTATGGGCAGTGTAGATGGTTGGCTTCTTTCTGACCATCTCATTGTGCTATAATTTATTTGTAGTATTACAGTGTTTAGAAAGTAATGGATGATTATTTACATTTATGTAAAGGTGACAGAGCCCTGGAACAGTGACAGAGCCCTGGACCAGGCTGCCCAGAGAGGTTGTAGTGTCTTCTTCTCTGGAGCTACTCAAAACCCATCTGAATGTGATCCTGTGCAACCTGCTCTGGGTCACCCTGGTTTTGCAGAAGGGTTGGACTAGATGATCTCCAGAGGTCCTTTCCAACATGCTGGAATTCAGTGATTAAAATACAGAATATTTTTAGCAGGAGGATAGTTTATTTTTTCCTAATGTCTGCACTTGTAAAAAGCAAAACCATAACAATTGTTTGTAGAATGTTCTTGTATTCTGTGTTTAATTAATATTTTGTTTCATAGCTCCTATGGCAGCGTGTTCAAAGCCATTCATAAAGAAACAGGTCAAGTTGTTGCCATTAAACAAGTTCCTGTGGAATCTGACCTGCAAGAGATTATAAAGGAAATATCCATAATGCAGCAATGTGACAGGTAAGTGTATAATGCAAAACCCGTTATCAGCACACAAAAAAAGTATTGTCTATGATCTGCAGTTAGTCAAGTAAAAGCCATGATGTTGCCTTAAATGTTTTTTAAAAGGCTGGACTTGTACCATCAAATTGCCTGGTATGAGCTGAATCATGTTAACTGACCCTTTGGGTAGTGGTAATCCAGGAAAAGGTAAGACAACAGAAATGTAGCTTGCCACAAGAGAGCAATAAGCTAAGTTGAATAACCTTGCACTTGCTGCAGCAAAGAGCCAAGCGTGTGAGCAGTGACTGCAGTTCTCCCCTGTGCCATCACTTGTTGAGCAGTGGTAACTTGATTGTGTGCTGAACAGCAGTTCCCATCCCCAAAGGGGTAATGAAGTCTAAATAAATTTTGGTATGGACATAGAAAACTTGGAAGAGGGTTTTTTGTTTGGATTTTTTTTTTAAAGGGACATGTGGATGAGAGCTGCTAGTGCATGACTGCTCTTGCATGTGCATAATCTATGTGCTGTCATCTGCTTGGGTAGCAGAATTGTCCTTCCCAGCTATTTTCTGCCTGTGCAGGTTCTGATGCAGTACAAGCTGTCTGCTGATAGAGCATCGTCAGAATACCTTGGTGGCAGCTCTGCAGGCTGATAGTTGGCTCTCTGAGTTGTCTTTGCGTGTTTCTTGTGGGAAAAGATATTGTACTAACTTAGCTAATGAGGAAGTCATGGGTGCAGAAACCTCCTCTCAAAGTGTGTCCTATGCTGAAAGTTTAGCATACACTAATTTCTTCTGGTGTTATGAATTTAGCCTGGATGGACTTCAGGCATGGAAAAGCTTTTAAAATAAATTACATCAGTGGTCTAAATTTACAGTCCCAGTCACTCTATTGCACTTCACTCTCACTATCTTTAAATGAAGGTGACTGGTGGCAGACAGCAAAATGCAACTTAACAACAAAATGCAACTTGAAAAGAGTTTGTTTGTGAAACATCTTCCTGTATAACTTGGGAAGCATTAGTAGGTGTAAGGTCTAAAATGAGACCTTATGAACAGCAGAGGGAGTGAATAACTGGAGCACTATGTTTTCTGTGTGAGCATTAAGGCACACTGTGGTGTGACTGTCTTGCTAGCTTTACAGTTTTTCATTATGAAATGTTCAGCAGAAAACAGATCAAGTGCATTTCTGTTGCTTAGCTCCATTCCCATAAAATCAGGAACAGTCTTTCTGTTAGCTTTCTGCTTTATTTTTTCCAGAGGACATATGGTTATTCTGACCAGTGTACTCTACTAGGTTAGCTGACTGGGAGAGACAGTCTTAGGCTGTAATGGAACATTCAGCGAGGGAACATTCCTCTTAAAGAATATAATAGCTATCCTCCAGCAAACTTTTGGACCTTATTGTTTCCATTTGGTTGCCAGTGCTCTGCAGCAGTTTACCAGGGAGTGCCATGGTCTGTTTCTCGTTCCCTTGTCCTGCCTTCTTGCTTACCACAGCACTGACCTTGCTGTAATGTGGTTCAGGGAGCTAAAACAGATTGAAGGCTAATGGCTCCTTATTTCTACAGCATTTCTTTTCAGGCAGTTTAGCTCCCTGAACTGGCTTACAGGCAGGTCAGATGAGCACCACTGTGGGAAGAGGGTGGGCAGCAGTACCACAGTAGCACTGTGCAAGTTCAGACTGTTTTGGAATGCCTTTGATCAGGGTTTCAGTGGCACTCCAACTCTGAATTTCTAAGACTTGCTTACGTACTCTGCAGTGTGCTGTGTTTATTCAGTTATGCTGGCTACTGTTATCTGACTCTTTGTTTTCTTCTCTTTTCACATTTCGTAGTCCTCATGTGGTGAAATACTACGGCAGCTACTTTAAGAACACAGACCTGTGGATAGTGATGGAATACTGCGGCGCTGGATCCGTCTCTGATATTATTCGACTACGAAATAAAACTGTACGTCCTTTCTCCTCCGGGTGTGTGAGTGGCACAAGGATGGGTGTCCAGCAGCTCAAGGAAGCTGAGTAGTTTAGGCATAATTCTTATGTGTTCAATGCCTGACACAACCACTGGCCATAAGTTGTGATGCAGGTCTTTAGCTCCTCTGAAAATGGGAAAGCTGATTACATTGATTGAGTTTGGGTTATCTGGATGATGTAATTGGTGGAGCAGGTTTTGGTTTCTTGGCTTTTGTGGAAACCCAGACTGATTTTGAATGACAGACTCTGCCTTACTTTGGTTATTGCAGGATAAGAATTAGTAGCAGGGAAGGGGTTTTGCTGTATGAGGTATGGTACGTGTGTATATGGATGCAGGCTGTAATCTAATTCTACTTAATGCTGTAAGCCACTATTTTCCCATTAATATGGCAACTTTTAGTGAAGGCAGTGAAATGACAGTGAGAGGGCCTGAGGAAAACAGACTGAAACAGAATAGTGTTATGTCTCAGCAACTGAGGTTGACAGTGACTCTTCTTTTCTTTAGCTCACAGAAGAGGAAATTGCTACAATAGTGCAATCAACACTGAAAGGACTAGAGTACCTGCATTTTATGAGGAAAATACATAGGGACATCAAAGCTGGAAATATATTGCTAAATACAGAGGGACATGCCAAACTTGCTGATTTTGGAGTGGCAGGACAACTTACAGTAAGTAAACCCAAGATGGTTACGTGCACTTCAGTTTATCTTTTTGAACCTGCATGTGAGTGTGACATGCTTATGAAGGCTGAGAAATTGTTCTCAACTAGTTTTTAGCACTTCACATCAACATAATGAGATATTAAACAACAACATGTGAGAGCAGATCTTCCTCTGTGGAAGCTGCTATACCTAAGTGATGGTTTGCAATAGTATTTGTTGTTTTCTTCAGGATATTTGTAACTTCTGTAAACACATTTCAATTCCTCTTTGCAGTCCTCTGTGTTCCAGTCTTACTGAACCTAATAATGTGTGTGCATGCAAGGGGAGACAATTCAGGTGATCATTCATTCATGAATGTTTGTGGCTAATACAATTGCCATTTTCTGGCTCTTTATCCTGCTCTTCTCAGGACACCATGGCAAAGCGGAACACAGTTATAGGGACCCCATTTTGGATGGCTCCAGAAGTGATTCAAGAAATTGGGTATAATTGTGTTGCAGACATCTGGTCTCTGGGAATCACTGCAATAGAAATGGCTGAAGGCAAACCACCATATGCAGATATTCACCCTATGAGGGTAAGGGCTGTGGCCTTTTGAAATGTATTGCTGTATGGAAAGGTTTTGCTGTTACAGCTGGCTGGGTAACCTATCAATGTGTCATCTTGCTTTTAACTTAAATGATATGTTTTCTGTCAGTTCTATGTACTGCTGATTAAAAAAAACCCAGGTCTTTGAGAAGGAGAATCTGGATGGGAAATAAAAATCAAGATCATCTTTTGTTAAGAGAGGAGCTGCAGCTCCCTGTATTGGGTGTGAAGAAACATTTTCAGCTCTATCATCCAAAGCTATTTTCTTTTTATGCAAGCACAAAATTTTAAAGACTTAGAAATGGCAGATTCACACCTTTTGGGGCATACAATTGCTCAGTCAGAAGTGTAAGCACCTACTGAGAAAGGTCTAATTTCTTGCTACTTGATCCCTGTGAGCAAGTCTGTGTATAATATTGGCACAAATTCTTCAGAAGCTGTTGCTTCTGGCTGCTGTCTGCTGACTTGAAATGTCTGTTGTTCTTTAGTACCAGTGTATGTTTGTCTGTATTTATGTTGTGTTGTTGGAAAACTTTAAACCTTCATTTGCAAATCTGGAATTTCTTCTGTTTTCAGGCAATTTTCATGATTCCTACCAATCCTCCTCCAACGTTTCGAAAACCAGAGCTCTGGTCAGACAGTTTCACAGACTTTGTGAGACAGTGTCTTGTTAAGAGCCCGGAGCAGCGTGCCACTGCCACACAGCTTCTGCAGGTCTGCCTTTTCTTACAGGAACATAAGCTCTAGAGAAGGCTTGCTGGGGTAGGCAGTGCTGTGTGTCTCTTGAGATGTTGGTTTCATTTCGTGCTGCTCCTGCTCACTCCAGAGCTTACTTTTTAATACCTGATTTTAAAAATCTCACACTCAACTTCAGCTTTTCAGTTCTACTCTAAGAACAGTTTAATTTCAGCTTTCTGCCTTTGCCTTCTCTGGGTTGCTTTTTGCTTGTTTGGCTTTTGGAGGGCTTTTTACTTTCGAATTCTCTCCAGCACTGCCAAGAAACTGCTGCTTAAAACACCAAAAAGGGGAGGCTGAATGAAGCTGGTTGCTCAGAATGATCTAGGCATGGTGATGATCTGTGTAATTGTGTTTTGACAGCTAAGCTGCTCAGGAAAGAACGAAGTAGAGTTTAATGTAAGTTTAAGTGGGAGGGGAATGAGCCCAGGGTCTCACAGTGGTAGTGCCTTCAGAACATGATCTTGTTTGGAGGGTGGGAAACACAAGTATTTGATTTTTAATTTAGCAATGCATTGAATTAAACCTTAATTTTGATTGAAAGGTCATAGTTGCAGTGGTTTACTGTTACATCTTGATTTGGATGCAGTGTTTATTTGTTTTTAAAATCCTTCTCAGCATCCATTTGTTAAAAGTGCCAAAGGAGTGTCAATTCTGAGAGACTTGATTAACGAAGCCATGGATATCAAGCTGAAACGCCAGGAAGCACAACAGCGTGAACTAGATCAAGATGATGAAGAAAATTCTGTGAGTATTTTAATAGCAGCAGTGTACAAAGTCCAAACTCTTGCTCCTTTCGTAAGGCTTAGCTGGTTTGGGTTTTAGTTTTTCAGAATTATCCAGTTGCCTGTGGATTTGACTTAGTGCTCAAGTTTTCTACTCTGTAACTGCTTAACCTGATGCTTGGTCCCGGTTCACTCTTTATATTTGAGGGGAATAGGCAGCATGTATGACTTACTATTTAGCTTAGAGTGTAGCTAGAAACCTGTGATTGAATATGTCTACAAAACAGTGTGAAAAAGACTTATTTTCCTAGTTGTATTATACTATTTATGCAGTATGAGAATTTTTCACTGTAGATTCAGATCTTAGACTGCTTTCCTAGTATAAAATGATAATACCATCTGTGATACACTATGGTATAAGTATGTTGTGTTGTTTTACTATTGTGCTTTAGAACTCCCCTTATAGAAACTTTCTACTGCACAAGAGCAACCGACAGAAACCTGAGGTGAGGGCATGAGAAGTGTTCAGAGGATTGCTGTGAATTTAAGTTTGGGCTCCTTGTTTCAGTGGCTACAGCATGTGAATATGGAAAGCATGTTGAAAGCTGTTTTTTGAGCCTCTGCTTGCTTCAACCTGGATAAATGAAATGGGCAACAAAAGGCTTTGTATGCCAGTCCTCTGCAGAGGTTAGACTTGAGTAGCATGGTCCACAGTGTCTCTGCTGAAGATGTTGTTCATTGAGTTTTCCAGTTCAGGACCACCTATCTATTCAGTGTGGAAGTCCCTTTATTGGTCGTGTTTCTATGATGTTGACTCTTAAGAGTATTGTCTCTACCCCTCTCCCTCATTTCTGACTGATCTGGAGTCATATTGCTGAGAGAGAGTGTCTGTGTTTGGGGTTGAGTAGTCTCCATCAGTCTGTGTGTTCTCCAGAAGCTTCTCTACTCTGTCTGCTAGCAGAAAAGTGTTCCCAAGCACTTACCAAGTGCTGTGGAAATTTCTGCTGTAGTCCTTTGTTAAATGATGTGTAGCTAGCAAATTTATTACTTCCTCTCACCCACTCATCTCCACATGAAGTTACTTTTCCTCCATTAACATCTTGTGTAGTTTTCTCCTCCTCTTGCTATTGGTTTTGAGATTGGGAAGTAAATTATATAAACACCCTTGACAGAACAGCTAAAATGCGTGGCACACCAGAACACGGAGGGCTGTGCTTCCTGCTCCCAGGGGCAATGAGGTGGAATATTGCAGCTTGATGTGTGAGACCTGTGTTTTCCCTCTAGCAGTGACAGAGATCACTAAGCCCGTGGTCACACACAGAGACCTGTGAACATAAACATCCTTAAAACATGAGTATCTTATCCAAAGTGAGATGCCTAGAAACTCTACTGTAAACCTGGGAAGTGGCTTCTGTTGTTGTAGTTGGATACCTGGTGCAGATTTCCAAGGAACTAAATGGATTGTGGAAATTTTGATCTTATTCTTCATTAAATCCTATTCACAATACATACCAAAGGCCACTGAAAGAAACTGCTACCTCTGGCTAATGTAACTGTCTTTCAGGAAGTTGTCCTACCAAAATTTGTTTCAGGAGCTTGTGTTTTCCTAAAAATTCAATCTCTTGAGCCTTGACAGCAATAATTCAGCTTCTATAATGTTAATACCTGTTAACAAATGGAAGGATAAGAAATAATTTTTGTGTGAAAAAAGTGACTAGACTTTGATCATTTATTTCATTCCTTTTTAAAGATTTGCAAATTCAGCTAATTTTTCTTCAGTGCTTCTGAATGTATAGCAAATAAAAATACCTAAATGTTAAAGGGAGACTCCTAAAAATATGATGACTGTTTTTCTTCAGTGTGCCACATGCCCTCCAGACTTAGACCTCTTTTTGTCTAAGAACTAATGACTCCTCAGTGAACTGTACCACTTGAGATAGGGGTTTTAGGTCAACTGTTCAAACTGGCAACATGAATAGAGACACTAGTGACTGAATGAGAATTGTAATCTACTTTTGTGGCCTGGTCACTAAGTCAGAAATGAGATACAACTTGCATTGAAAAGCTTCTGATTATTTATATGTTCTCTTATTCATTATACTGGCAAAAGAGTGTGAAGACTTTTTGTTGCCTGTTTGGAGATAATAGGGAGAGAACAAAGTGCATAAACCAGAAATGTTGCTTCTGTGTGTATTGGTGTAAGCCTCTGAATTAGTAAGACTTGCCAGTGTCCTTGAATACAGGCATTCCTTGTGGGACTTAAGCACAATTGGTAAAAATGTATTTGTGGCATCCTTGTACAGGAGGAGGATGAAACTGATTCAGGAACCATGGTGAGGGCGAGTGGAGATGAAAGTGGAACCATACGAGCTGTCAGCACGCTGAGCGATGGAGCCAACACAATGATAGAACACGATGGCACCTTGGAATCCCAGCTGGGTACAATGGTCATTAACACAGAAGAGGAAGAGGAGGAGGGCACCATGAAAAGTAAGAAAGCATCTTTAACTTCTAGAATATTATTTGGCTTATAATGTGGGCTGTGATGTGTATTCCCAACCTGCTTTGATATTTTTAGTGGCTTATTGTGAGGTCTTTTGATTGTATGGACCTAAATCTCTTAGGTGAATGCCCTCTGGCAGTAGAGACACTAGGTCCAAGTTTCAAGCCATTCTTTTTAGTCTTTCACTTGGTATAGCTGATGAGTTGTGCATAATTTCCACAAGCTTCTGTGCAGATTGAATTAAGGTCTCATTCTAGCTAGCATGGTGGGGTTTGTTGCTTCTTATTTGTCTGTTTTGTCTTTTTCACAGTATGTAGAGGAGGGAGACTTTAGCACAGAGGTAATAAAAAAAGAGTTGCTTTAGAAGATGATCTGGCTTTAACTTATATCTGAAAACAGCAGGTCTGTTTCAGAACTAATGCATCAAGTAAAGACTACCTTTAGGAAATGACAAGTATCTTGCACTTTCAAGCACAGCAAGGCACAGGGAGGGAGGAACTAGCATCTCTCTAGACCTTTGTGTTTCTTTAGTGTTACTTTAATCACCAAGGACAACTGAATAAACTGTGTTGCTGTTCTGAGACATTCAAGTGGAAAACCAGTCTGCACTAAAATAGAAAAACCTAATAAAACTACAAGCCTTTCATAGGATGTAAGATTTAAAATGATGTGACTTTGATCCCTGATAGTCTGTGGAAGACCTCACAGCTTGGGCTGGAGCAGGGTTAAAAACGTTTCTTTGATTAAAGAAATGACAGAGAGCGCCTCCCTGGAAAAGTATGACAAGAAGAAAATTTCTCAGTTCTAGATTCTCACAGAAATCTGTTCCTACTGACTATGTAACCTCAGCAGTGTTGAGGTAGAGGGAGTCATGGATGACTCAGCTGGCCAGCATGGGTGTTTGTGCAAGGACTGAGGAAAGTGCTGGTTGGGGGCTCAGCGGTAGTAAAATATGAGCATCATAGGCAAGGCTTGATCTTTTGTCTCTTGTACTGCTTCCAAAGACTTCCTTGGCCATCTGATGTTGAACCTTCAGCTGTTGTGGGAGAGGAAAGAATTCTCAGCAGGTGTTTGGAAAAATCCTTTCCTCAAGAATTTCTATGTCGAAAGCTTCTTCCATGTGGGGGCTCTGTAGAGCTCACGGAAAGATGCTGGGTTTGAGTGTGGCGTTTCCACAGAACCTGTTTGAAGAGTTTTCCAAACTTGGGCAAACACTGATTGAGCACGTTAAAAACCAGAGGTATCAGCCCATGGAGCAACTTGTGGCAACAAAGGTGATAGGGTAATGTCATGGGGTTTTGTGGAACAAGGTCGCTTTGGCAAGGAGACAAGGTGGATGCTTAGGGCAGCTAAAAGGTTACCCAAAGAATAGGACTTGTTAACAGCCTTACATAAATCTAGTGAAGCTGCAGTTTCTTTTCAAATAAACAACACACTTTCTCATCATCACTGTATTGTTCTGTTTCATGATTCACAGTGACAGAGGTTTTACTGCTTGTGGTGCTCCTCTACAGGCTACCAAAGGTGTGTCAGTAAAGCGCCTCTTCAGTTTATCTTCCTTTGTTTAACATGGACTTCTCACCATGTCTTTATGATTGTAGTGTTTATTACTCAAAAGCATTTAATGCTGTCTGCAAAGTAGTGTAGAGAGGCTGGAGGAGATGCCTTTGATAGTATCTCCTTTGCAAGAATGTACTCTCATTTTGAGTAGGCTCAGTTGAGGATGTAGCAATGTCTTGAGTGTAGTGTGTAACCTCAAGAGGGAGCTCCAGAACAAGCTCTGAGAGCTCCAGGTCTCTGTGACTAGGAACTCGAGTTTTTATTTACACCCTCCCTCCCCAGACTTCAGACTTCTTCAAAACACTGTTTTCTTCAGCTGCTGCTGTGTAACAGTATTCAGAGCTGAGTATGTGGCAGAGTGTGACTGAGCAGCTCTGCCTTCTGGAGGAAGCATCTTGACAGCCTGGCTGCAAGTGATGGTTGACGCTGGTACCCTTCATGTCCATGGGTACCCACAGCAGTACCTAGTGAGACCTAGTCACACTCAGCACTCTCTGCTGCAGGTTGTGCTGAATTTTAGTAATGTGTGCTTTGATTCCACGAAATCTGATGTTAGTGAAATGATTTTACTAGACAAAAACTTGACTTGTCTTTTACACCTCATTCTCCTCCTTCCCTGGTAGCATAATTCTGCAATCCTGGCTGCAGCACAGAGCAATTCTGTGTTTCTGTGGCAGTGTCTTTGACCAGCATGTCCTTCATGTGAATTGCCTGTAGCTCCATTCTTCAGCTTACCATTTCCATACTCATGTTCTCATAATGTTCAGTTAAATTGATTTAACTGTAAAGCTCATCAGGCTGCTGCAGAACTCTCTGGAGCAAGTTCTTTTTATAATCTTCAATAGAAATGCAATAATGCTGTTTGGAAACCACTGAGTTTGAAGAAGCCTCATTGATTCCTCTTTTTAAAGACATCTATATTTCATTTGTCAGCTTGTGTTATGACTCACGATAAAACCTGGTTTAAGTAAATAAAAAAGTTCTGATTTTTTTTTATTTTTTTTTTTGCCTTGCACCTTCCCTGGGTGTTTTAGGCTTTTTAATTACAGGCTTCTGAGCTGGTGTTCTGTCCCTGCCTTCTAATTAAACAAAATAAATCTGTCTTGACCAGTTTTTGGTTCGGTTTTATTTCTTTTTCATGTACCAAGTGCTTATAGGACATTCAAATACAATGCTTTAGGTAGGGTTGTCTTAGAAATCTCTAGCAAACAGCTTGCAGTAGCCTTGAAAGTGATTCTTGCATAAATCAATTCAACTTTCCAGGCTCAAAGGACAGGCATTCTTAAATTCCAGTGTTTTGTATTGTAGGGGAAGTTTTGTTTTGTAGTCAGTTGAGCTGTAATTCTGTTTTTCTTAAACTCTTTCATTTGCTTGGCTTTTTTTTTGGGCACGCAATATGAATACTCGGGCAGCATTAAAAATGTCACTCTGACATTCTGTTACACATTTTGAAGCACTCAAGTGATTGCCTGAAACCACAGATCCGAAATTGCACCGCGACGCGGTTCGCTTCTAAATCAATTGCTAACGGATTGCGTATGGATGGCAGTGAAACTCTCCCAGCAAGACTTCGGAAGGAGCTGGAGATCTGTAGGTGAACTGTGATTTGTAATAACACATTTCCAGTTTGCTTGAGAGCTGGAGTCATTTTTGACCTGTTAATATGTCTGAAGTAGTCTCTCTTGGTTTTTTTTAACAATTTTTCTGTGAGATTATAAAGTGCTGGTAAACTGAATAGTTCTTTACTCTTGCTTTTTTTGTTTTATTTGCTGTAGGTTTTTAGGTAGTGGAAACTTGGCATGTGCTTGTTTCTTCAATTTAAAGCATGGAACATAATTTTATAATAAAGCAGATAAACATATCGCCTTCCTTGGACGCTGCAATATGATCAGATCCAAGTGAAACAGGATCTAGTTTGTCTAGTACTATAATATGTCCTATTTTCTATGTTAAATGTGCCTCTGGCTTGTTCAAGCAGCAAATAAAATGACACTGGAGAATGTAGAACTGCCAACAGTGGTGTGGGTTGGACTGTCGGGATTTTGGGTTGGGATGAAGGGGATCTGGAGATGGTGGAAGAATTGTGGGTGTGGGGTTCTGTTAACGTAGCATGCATGCAGTGTGTCTGATGTAGAGGTAGACCAGAAACTCTAATAGTGCTGTTGCCTCTACCTTAATAATGTAATGTGCAGGTAAAAGTTCTTAGTAGTTTGTGAATGTTGAAAATAAAAATTCTAGGTTGCATTCTTACAGTAGAGTTAGGGGTTAACTCTAGAGGTAGGTTTGGGTTTCTTTACCATGCCCATACTGTGAAGCATGGCTGTGTTCTTTTCAAAAGTGGTTTCCCTCTTTGAGGGGGAGATTTGGTTTCATTAGCAAATTAAATGGGCTAAGATGCAAACTTGGCAATTTCCTATTAGAGAAATGATTCAGAGTAAGCTCGTTAGTCTTGGTGGCTTTGTGAGACATCCAGTGGGTGACACTGAAAGCTAAACCAGAGAAGTCTTACTGCCAAGACTCAAAACTTTTCTTCCCCACTAATTAACCTGTGATTTTTTTTTTTATGTGAAGCAATGACTGTAAAGGTTGTAACATGAACAGCAGAATGAGTATGGGTCGCAGAAGGTTTATGTGATTGCATTAATACTGTAACTGAATAAAGTACTAGTGGTATATAGCTGAGGCAGCTATAGGTGCTGTAGTATCAGTAGTTGTCCAAAAAAGTGCAGCTGTCCATTATCCAGATAGCTGATGCAGGTTCTGTAGAAAATAGCTCCACATCTTGTCAGGATTTACGTCATGGGTATGCCAAAGATATTGGCTGTGTTTTGCCTCTGGTTTTCTCTGTAGACAAGAGCTTCCCACTACTTACTGTTATTAATGTCCAGTGGTACAGTTCTGTGTTTAAAATAAATTGATCCATTTAGGCATAATTGGACCATAAAACACTCTTGGCAGTATACATTTAAATAAGACTCTGTTTATAGAAACACCTACATTGATTAAATTCTTCTCAAACAGCAAGCAGCTCTGTACAGCCACTCTTGAGGTGTGGAGAATACAAATATTCACAGATAAGTCTTCCAGCTGTGTTACTTTTGGCTTTTATCTTCATAGCAGCCTTGCTGGAAAACTTGACATAAACAGTGGCCAGCACAGTTTGTTTAAGAATATCAATCTGTGCAGACCTGCAGACAGTGTTTGTGAGCAATGGGGGCAGTTGTATATGCTGTCACCTTGTTGTGAAGTTTTTGCTCTGGGTTTTGTTTGAACAGTGGTAGGCACTGGACCTCTATACAGTGTGCTGCTGGTGGGAAGAGTGGTTCTGTGCAGGCTGAAGCATGAAGAAAAGTTAGGTCTGGGGTCTAATATGGATGCTTGTCCACTTTTGCTTGGTCTGAATAGTTGAGAAAGCTTTAATGCTGAGATAAAGTTAATAATTTGTTAATATTTATATTTTAGTGACACTAAAACTGGAGAAAGAGATGTATGTGTATAATACAGCTATTGTTGCCTTTTTAACACTTTGTTATTAAGCACTCTTGCATTTGTGATGGAGGGGGATAGAAAGTGTGGGGATCTTTGTTCTTTTTCTGAACAGAAGCATTGTCTTAAGGAAGATGGGAAGATGGGACTAACAGACTCCTGATAGCATAGAGGAGACAATATGTTTAAGGAGACTCAACTAAGAGACAGAGTAGTAGTAAATCACAGAGTAAGTATATCTCTGTCCTGTATGCATGCATTTATTTTCACATACAGGCAAACTGTAACCTACCTGTCTCTTCTAAGAATAAACTGGCTTCCAGCTGCATCAGAATAAACCCTGGAGAAAGCTTTCCTCCTGAGCAGGAATGAGGAAAAACCTATAAACTCCTGAATTCCTTAATTACAGAAGTTTAAAACCAGATCAGTTTTTAGCAGCAGACTTTCAAACCTCAGGAAAAAGGTGTTCATTATCATATTGTGTTTATTATCATGTTGTTTTCTGTTCTCTTTAGATAAGCAAATGGGTTTCTGGGCTATGAATAGGAAGGATGTTAGCAAATGCTTCCTTGGTTATGTGCCATTTGGGGAATGGGAGCTGTTGCCCACAGAATGCTGGACCTGAAGACTGAATCCCTGTCAATGAGGTTGTTTCTCATTAAGATTCATCAGAACCTGAGCCAGATAATATAGGATAGGAGATGTTCACTCCTTTCTTGATGGACCTTCACAACTCGCTGCCTGTGTTGTGGACTGCAGTTGCTGGACTATGTTAGCAATTCAAGCTAATGAGGTGAAAGATGTGAGGTGTCCATTGAAACTCTGTGATGGAGGAAGAAAACTGCTATATGTTTATAATCTTTTCTGAGTTTTTATGTAAAAGAGATCCAAAAGGAGGTAACCTGGTCTTAAACAGCTTTCATTACTGTGGGGGTTTTCTCCTCTTGGAAAGAGTCCTCAATTAATATACATCCCAGCTTTGGATGAGTGTCAGTGCTCTTTTCCTTAGATGACTTTGATGTCTTTTATTCATTAAAAGAGATTAGTTAGGATACCTAGCATTGATTTTTGTGGTCATGTAGGAGCTGCTTCTTAATAGCAGGCCCTGTCAGGTATGTTCAGCTTTGATTTAGTTCAAGATAGGCCATAATTATGGGAAGACTTGTCCTTATAAGCTTCAGTAGACATGGAGTGTTATGTGGTCTGCTTTTAATATGAGGAAATCTCAGCTTGTGTTGCCATGGGCTGAATTCATTAATGATGGAGTACTTTTTGCTCTGGTTGAGTAAATTGACATCTCTCTGCTCTGCTGCATAAAATGACTCAGTCCTGTTCATACTGTACAAATTACGCTGTCCAGCTGCTAAAGTTCATCTGTGATCTCTAAGAAATAGCCTGAGGCAAGTAAAACTACAATTCCATTTCAAATTTAATATTAATGAAGTGTTGCTTGCACATAATCATCAGATGCTGTTCCCTGCATTCTAAATGTGTGTCTTTTAAGCCTTAAAGTTACATAACTCAGTCTAAAGCAGACAGAAGCTTACTGAGACTGCTGGGGACTAAGCCTGTTACAGGAGAAGCCAGTGGAAGATCTATGCTTATTTAGACCACTAAAATGAAAGGTGAAATTGGATATGAGAACTCCTAAAAAAATAAAAGAGAGCAAGGAGTGCAGGTGAACACTGTAGAGGATGATGGTTTGAGTGCCAAAGAGCTGAGGCTTTCTCAAGGATGAGCACATAGAATCATAGAATGGCTCAGGTTGGAAGGGACCTTAAAGAACATCTAGTTCCAACCCCCCTGCCATGGGCAGGGATGCCAATCCCTAGACCAGGTTGCCCAGAGCCACATCCAGCCTGGCCTTGAACACTGCCAGGGATGGGGCATCCACAACCTCCCTGGGCAACCTGTTCCAGTGCCTAACCACCCTCCTGGTAAAGAAATTCCTCCTAATCTCCAATCTAAATTTCTAAATTTCACATATACACTAACTACCCATAAATTTCAAGCTGGAAATGAAAGGGTTTATAACTCCAGCCTGTCAACGGCAAGGACAAAGTAAACCAATTGGTTTACAATAGATCATGATCCCTCTGTGGAAGGGACTATATAATCCTGCATACAATAGAAGTAGACTGTGCTGCTTGGCTCAGGGGATCCTTCCTGGCATTGCATCTGACTAAAGGCAATGATAGCTCTGCCTTCTTTAAAGTTAATGAGTGCTTTTCACTGCATCTCCACAGAGCTGGCTGGAGCTCCTGCTCTCAGGGGTGCATCTTCCTGGGTTTTGTGCAGGTCATCCCCTAGTACTTTCCTAGCACAAATCAACTTAGAAATTCTTGATCTTGTTGATCCTGACACCTCATTCTCATAAACACAAGTATCCTCCAGAGCTGGGCCCAATTGTCTTTCTAAAGATTGCAGCCCGTTGATACACATCCATGTACAAATGCTAGGGACATGGTTTTAGATGACAGTGATAGATTGATGATTGGACTTAATGATCTTAGAGGTCTCTTCCAACCTTGATGATTCTGTGATTCTGTATGTACAAATACACATACATGTAACAAGCATCACATTTTAGTTGGATATTGCTAATGCGGTAATTGATCACTTCCTTGTTGTTGATTTACATTGCCTTCTTTGTAGGTGGGTTTGTAGCATAATCTCCTGACTCTTCCCAGCCACAACTCTTAGCTCCAATTTGTGTGATATAAGGGAGGAAATTTCTCATTATGGCTTCAAGAATAGATATTTTAAGTATTGACTGTATAAACTGACTTGAGTAAAGAGCACACGAAATGCGTTCCTGAGGTTATCTTCCTCCCTCCCGTGACAAGTTTTGTGACTCCAGAATATTCTCCCTAGGTAGATAATAGCAATCTCTTTCAAGAGGAAAGAATAAAACAAGGATTATTCTGCTGTCAAGTCTGAGTAGAGAAGAGTAATTTTAGAGAAAAGCAGAAACTAGTTTCATTACTCAGCAAGCTTGTTCAGATAGATGGGACTTTGCAAATCCCACTTTCCTTTTGAAGGTGTCCTTTGAAGCTCATGAGCTTCTGAAAATTTTCACTTGTGAGAGCTACTTTGACAAAATCAACAAAATGAGCACTTTGATTTCTGTGACTAGATGGTACTGAATGATCTGGTTTCATGGATATTCTTCACTGCTGCTGCTGCAAAAAATAAATCTCTTTGCTGGTTTAATTGACTGTGCTGTTCTTTATCATTCTACTTTCTCTGCAGCAGCATCACATGGAAATACAATGGCTTGAAGGCTTTCCTTACATTCTTTGTCATCTTTTGCTTGATGTAAGGAGGAGTAGATTAGATTGGATATTAGGAAATAGATAGGAGGAATGATTTAGATTGGATATTAGAAAAAAAATTTTCACTGAAAGAGTGGTTAAGCATTGGGACAGGCTGCCCAGGGAGGTGGTGGAATCACCATCCCTGGAAGCGTTCAAAAAATGTGTAGATGTGGTGTTTAGGGACATGGTTTCATGGTGACCTGGCAGTGTTAGGTTAACAGTTGGACTTGATGATCTTAGAGCTCTTTTCCAACCTTATTCTGTGAGTCTGTGATAAGCAGATCTGTATGCTTCAGTCAGCCACTAAGACCTGATCTTTTCCATTCCCTCTTGTATTCAGACAGGTGACATTTTTGGGGAGGGAGCACATCGTTGTTTAAGTTTTCCTTAAAGCTTGCCCTTGCTGTGGCCTGGCAGGAGAGCATCCTGGACACTGAGGCTGTTGCTGCTGTTGCCTCCCTGGCTTTTTGCAGTGTCCTTCTTTTTTCTGTCAGGTTTTTAGCTTGTCTGCTCTGTCTGTGCTTTGGGTAAGAACTGCCCCAGCTTGCATGGTACTATGTGTAGTTGGACTTTGCATTCCAGTGCTAAAGGGGTAACAGTATTAGTGAAACCAGTAGTAAACTTGGCATGGTGTTCCTTTAAAAATCAAAATCTAGGGGGATATTTGTTACAATTTACAGCATTCTCTACCTTTGGACCCACCAATTTCCCATCTTTCCCATTCTGTTCTCAGGCACACCAAAAGTGTTCTTACACTTTTCTTCTTTTCTTACACTTTTCTAAGCATGACTTAAAGCTTTGCTCTTCAGTGCACAACAGGATGGATGATGAGTGGTCCTGGTCCTCCTGATGCCTGTGGCTCTGTGCAGCTAGCCCAAAGCTGCACTTCTGCAGTCAGCTGGACCAGCTCCAGCAGAACTGTGGTGTTCCATTTGTGTAATTAATACAGCTCCTAAAAGATGACTGCTTAGACTGTTAATGGCTCCAGGGAGCTCTCATGGCTCATCTTTATAAGCAGCTCTCTAGGTTCCAAAATAAATGCATGGTGAAGCCTTTCTTGTCACCACAGGGTGACCTTCTCATAAAAGGCTCTTCTCTGCCTCAGTTGTGATCTCACTTTCTGTCAAATATTCATATTTTAGTCTAACCCTATAAAACTAGGAAGTTAAATGCTTTTTGGCACAGACTCATTTAGTGCAGTGTCATCTTTCAGCAGGATCTGCTTCTGCAAATAGCAGTGATCGATTTCTGTCTTCAGTTGCCTGGTATCAAAATCTTAAAGATATAGCAGTAAATTAATAGCAGATCATCTTTGGAAAGAGAACACTGCTGTTGAGTGCCAAGACTGACAAAAAGAAATCCAGTTGTGCTGGGATAATTGATTTGGTGTAATGTCTTTGTGTCTCCAGGAGCATTTTTGTTGGTCTTTCTGCATGCACACCCCTACTGAGATCAGAGCAACAACTAAAATTTCAGACATCTTAAATCTGTATTCATTTTACATTCTCTTTTTTTCCATTTTTTGTTTGTCAGTCAGCAATTTCTATTTTAGTCTGGGTTAGTTGGTTTTGTGGTGGTTTGGGGTATTTTGTGTTGGTTTGGTTTGGTTTTGGTGTTTTGTTTTAAACAAAACCAACCCAACATCAAATAAAGCTGCAGTGATTCACACTGATGTGAATAAATGCACTAAAATTGGTGACTAAACGTTGGATGTGATTGAAAGACCTGAGGTGGCTGTAGGGTTGGAGGTATCTGACAGTGGGTCAGCAGCTGGGCTTGGCAGGGACCCCTGGAAGTCATTGGTCTGGTTCCTTGTGTGATGGCTGGGACCAAGTGCAATGTCAGATCCAGTTGCTCAGGGCCTTGCCCAATTGCTCCACCCCTGCTCCATTGCACAACTATCCCTCTTGTGAAAACTTTCTTCCTTGTGTTCACCCTAGCTGCCCTTGCTGCAGTTCAGACTGTTCCTCTTGTCCTTTGGCTGGGGAGAGCAGGGCTCTGATTGTCTGTTGGGGTGGGAGACAGCAGCTAGAACTTCACCTGCTCTCCCTAGGCTGAACAAACCCCCTTCCCTCCCACCTTCTCAGTATGGCAGAGACCTCTCTGATGTCCCCACAGCCTTCTGCTGCAGCCTCCCAGCTTTTTGGTCTCATTTACTGGTGGGGCTGCAAATCCAGTTGTACTCTTCAAGATTGTAAACTACCATGACCACTCAGTGTGATTTCTCTTGGTTTTTCATTTCTGCATGAAAACAAAAGTTGAATGAAATCCAGCTTGGGTTTGGATATGCCTCTCAATAATTCGGAGATGTTACAATAGGCTACTGGTCGGTAGGTATAGTTAGTTGTTTCCAGATGTTGCAGTTCTTGCCACAATACAAGGTGTGGGGAAACAAGCATGGTTATTTTAAGTGACACTGAAGGAAACTCTGATATGAGCAAACAGTCTTTGAAAAAAAATAGGAAAGAACTGACTAAGCCAGTGTCACTGGAGAGACATTTTAAAGTCCCCTGTGCTGCAAACAATGCTTTACAAAACACAGAGTGCAATCTTGATTTAGATGGTTTTTTTCCCCTTTAGGAAGCCTGAATTACTGAGATCTGGGCTGGCTGTTAGTAAGCTGTGTGTAGATTAGCCTCTGTACCTGTGAATTCCTCCATTTCTACAAAGTTTCTTGGTGTTAAACATTGCCAGGATTTGCCATAATAGTTTGCCTCCTGCTTCAAGCAGGCTGGACTGCAGCAGCATGGAAGGGGTGTTTACCTCATTCTAAAGAGATGTTTTATCACTTAGCAGTAATTGGATTCCTATTGTATTTCCGTAATTATTCCCAACAGCAAATCTCTTCTCCACTTCACAGTTGTGTTCCCTGCCTGACCTTCACACAGCCTGTCTGAAGGTGTCTTTCTTGATCTAATTCTGTACAATGAGGTTTTGGGGTTTGTTTTTTTAAAAAGGGGAACTACTGCCAGGGGTAGAATGATTTGTCTTTGCTCCAGTTGTCATGGTGCAAAAATATAAGCACTTCAGCTCATCCATGAGCTTTTAGCTGGCCCTGGAGAGGCAGTAGGATGCAGGGCTTTTCAGAATGCATCATGACATTCCAGGCTGTGTAGACCCACACTTTTCTTGGTACCACAAACCAAATATCCTGCCAAGATTTCTCATACTTTCTGTAAGTCTGTATTTAACATGTCTGTAGACAAGTAACTTCCTAAAGTATCTCGTTGCTGACCAAGGAATTCATACACTTGTCTGAGGATCAGACAGAGTCTGCCAGGGAAACCGTGGATCGCTGGATGGCAATTTTCATGTGCAAGAATAATAGTTAGTGATTAAATCTTAATGGGTTTCCAGGGTAGCTGATATTTTTTCGAAGGGAAAGCACTGCTGGATGTCCTTACTGAGGACTGTCTTATGATCGCCTGCCTTCTGTACAGCCTCTGGTAGGAGAGTCTGCGCTGTGCAGACCCCACAGACCCATCAAAGGATGGCTCCTTCCCCTGTGTGCCTTTCTGAAGCTCCAAACGTTTGGTTGATTGCGTGCCTTGACAGATTATTTCAAATGTGTGGCATTCAAGAGTGAATTTATTTCCACAGTCCAGAACGAGACTATTCTGCCTCTAATCCTCTAGTCCTAATCCTGTATTCTGAGAATGATGGTTTCTGCATTGACTAAAATGTTTCAAGTATGAGTAACCTACTCCACAGAACTGTATTTTATCACAACAAAAACATTTTACTGGGTATTGTTACAGTGCTTACTTTATTATGCTGCCAGGTTTTTGTGAAGCTCTTTATCATAAAAGAGCAGCACAACAGCATTAAGCTGTGAGTAGTCTTTAGCTGCATTTGCAGCTGTCTTGATGTTGTAGTGCAGCCCTGTGAAAGTGTGTGTGCTGAGCAAAGCTGCCTCTTTGGTTAGATTGAGACTTGTGAAAAGGTGTTAGCTGCACTGTAACTCCCAGGACAGGCTAGTTTCAAGTATGAGTGGTCTGGGCAGCAACTGATGCTGTACTGGTTGCACTAGTAAAGAAGTCTTCCTTTGGAGATACTGAAAGTCTTTTGGTCTTGACTTGCTGTGAAGCTGAATTTTGTGTTTTCTTCCTGTTTTGGCTTTTCTGCTGTGCTAGGAGTCAGTATTTTCATCCTCTTGCTTTGCATCACTTCCTTCCCCGTTGCGCTGTTGTCGCCCTACAGCCAAAGCTGCCTCTCTTGGTGGAGCCCATCTCCTCTCTCCAGACAGCACTGAGGAGCTGCTTTGGTCTGGGAGGTTGGAGTGATAGAAGCTTGGGAGCTTCAGTGATGGAAGCCTGTGTGCTGAAAAGATTGCTAGATTTGTTTGTACGTGATGGAACTTCAGTCACACGAGCAAGGATTTGGGTGGTGTAATGGCCGAAGGAAAAAGGGATGCATTGGTGCTCAGATCCCTAATCCCACCAACTACCATTGTGTCTGAGCCCCTATGGGAATGGAGTTTCAATAGCTCATTGCTCTTAGTGGGTCAGCAGTGTTCTTCCTTTTCGTCTTAACTTCTGCTTATTCTAAAAGATATTTCAGACAAGTGAGAACATAGATCTAATTGTGCTAAAGCCTTGTGCTCTTGGCTATGTCCTTTCTTCTGCCATTAGGAGGGGTGCACTCAGTTGTTACTGAGAATGGTGCTTGGGAGGCTTATCAGACCTGCTCTTAAAAATCAAAGGATTCATGTTTAGGGAGTTAGTTTGACTCCTCTGTCTCTTCTTGTACCCATGTCCATGTCTTATTACCACTAGTTTCCTACATGCAGTCTAGAATTGAGTGGTTAATCAGTATCTGACTTATTTGAGTAATCCACTAAGAAAGTGTGTTCAGAGGAGCAAACAAGAAAGAAGACGAGGGCAGTAAACCTGAAAACTTACTGTAGATAAAAAGAAGAAACGAAGCTTTGCAAACTAATCCTTTCTACCCAAGGCAAGTTGTGATATTTCTATGGTAGATGTGGCCTTGGTCCTTGAAAGCCCTGCTTTTGTACTGGTCTATTTATAAATACAAAGATGAGTTCTGTTTGGAAAACAAGGCTGTTTAGTTTTGGATCTTTGCATATGTTGCAGTGCATGCAGCCTGGCTGGGCTGACAAACCCCCACCTCTGTAGTTGGTAGCAGTTTAGTTCTAGCATTCAGTGCCTGAAGCTGGGTGACCTGCTGGGATGCTTTGATGGGTGGATTGCAGGTCTAGAGGCCAAGGCCTCCAGCATTGTGATTGCTTGTGTGGTGGGCTTTAGGCTTCCCTTCTCCAGTTTTCTCACAGTAGAGTTATTTTTTTGGTTGAAAAGCTGCTGAAAAAATAATACTTTAGCAAGTTCTTTAGTAGTACTACATGATTTAGTGTGTGCTAAAAAATGTAAAATCACTTTTGGGCATAATGCAAGTCTGTAAAACTGAAAATACATTTCTCAAAACAACTATTTTTTTTCTTTTAAATATTTCCAGGGAGGGATGAAACAATGCAGCCGGCCAAGCCATCATTCCTTGAATATTTTGAGCAGAAGGAGAAGGAGAATCAAATCAATAGCTTTGGGAAGAATGTGTCTGGCCAGACAAAAAATTCATCTGATTGGAAAGTACCACAGGATGGAGACTACGAATTTGTAAGTCTATACTTTGAAATTCAATCAATGTGACAATCTTTAAGAGTTTTAGGCAGAGCTGCTATAAGATTATTTCTTGCTTTGACAGGCTAATGGAAACTTGAGGAGATTCTAATTGCTAATGCATTTGGATGGGGGCATTTTGGAAAACTCATTTTCTTTAGGTATTTGTCAGTAATCATAACCAGTCATTATCTGTATACTTGCCTTGTTTAAAAGCAAACAGAGGAAGAAAAAAGCCTGGGGACAGGAAGGTACAAGCTATCTTGCTTTACTTCCCCATTATGCATTTAAACAAAAAAAAAAAAAGTAGAATTCCAGATGGCAGTTGGAAAATGCAAATCTGGAATGTGTAGTGTTTGGCAAAGAACAGTATTAGAACCATTGAATTTCCTTGTTTTTCTTTAGCTTTGTCACTGTGTTCTGATTTATTATATAAACATCAAGCTTGTCTTCATGTCTCTTTCAAATCCTCAATTTCAGTCCTCCTAACTAAGGTTCACATGCTCAGAATTTTCAGGAACCTGTCAAAAGGAAAAAAATCTGTTATTCATAATTCTGATTTAATACTTTTTTTGTTTTGTTTTGTGAGGATGGGAGATTTCTGGGTTTGAGTTCCAAATGCCAGAAGATGTGTGTTCTGCTGAAGAGCCTTCCCTCTGCTGCATTTTCTTTCAGTACTTCACTACAATCACTTTTTGCTTTAAGAGCATTGTGCACCCTTACAAGGTCTGTTCTGGCTGCCCAGGGTTCAGGCTGTCATGCTGCAGTCAGTAGCTGCTGAGATTCACTCCACATTCACAGAGCAAGAGTGGAAAGTGAAATCCATCTGCTAGTCACGACTTGAGGAGGTACTTTACTTTAAAGCTGGAATAATAGCTGGAGCCTTTCATTCTCTTTGTTCAGATTGTGTAGAACTACTACTGTTACACAGCTTGTCTTTGCTGTTGCAATTTCTTACTTAAACTGAAAAGAATGGCTGGCTGAAGGGACCTGCCACATTGTCTCTCTCATAGCCCTCTGCACTATGTGGTATTTAGCCTGAAGGTTTAGATTCACAGCATAAACATGTTGTGCCAAAATAACCTGCAAGCTGCTGGTGTGTCACAGAGTCTGGGCCAAACACACGTTTCCAGTAGAATCAGACACTTCATCTCATTCACTTTACTTGCTGTAACTTAATTTAATGCTAAACAATTATTTTTCCATGTGTGGTATTTCCCAGGAAAGATGGGCTGGTTTGGAGTATTTTAGAAGTCTTTTGTATTCTGCAGAAGATGGCCCAAGGGGAAATTTGCTGTAATCATTTTACTTTCTAATTTGCTTGATAACAAGTTTAGCAATTACCCTTATTTCCCCTGGGTAGGATGTATTCCACCCTGCATACCAGGAGCTGTAGGTGCAGGCTACACCCAGGGAGCAGCACAGGCAGCAGATGTCACAAGGAGAGGTCGGTGCCATTCCAGCAAACAGGACATGCAGAGCAGTGGTTTGTCACACATGTGACCTTGTTTACTGATTTCCATTAGTACTGAAGGTTTGCCTGTGCATAGATTACCAGCGTGCGGGAAGCAATAAAAGCAGGCAATAAAAGCTAGCAATAACTTGGGCTTTGGGTCACCTTCATCTAGTAATTTGTAGAAATGTCACTGTATGTATTTCTGGAGTTCAACTGTTTATGAATAGAGCAGCTAGTCTTGCATACAGATTTGGTAACAGAGCTACTTTCTTTTCTGTAAGGTAAGAAAAATGCTTGAAAACAACCTTAGTAATTAACATCTGGGTAGTTGTATAGCCCTTATCTGAGGGCTAGGAGCAGTAACCTCACATTATGTGATGTATTACAAGACTTAAAAGTAGGTATTTTCCCCATTTGGCTGAAAAATGGATCAATTTGATGACTAGCTATGGGTAAAAGTAGTGTTTATTAATGCTTTATTAAATTAAAAGCACCCATATAGTAAGCATTGTGGAATAAGAACACAGTACATTCATTAGGTGTATCAAGTACGTCTGTCCTCGACTTGCCTGCAGCTATATCTTATTTCTGCATTGTCAAAGCAGGCAGATTGGAGCAGACTTTGTCTACAGAGATTGCAGGATTCCGGGCACAGATGAGATCAGGGAGATGCTGGGTGAATACCAGTTCCTCTTGGGCCTTAAGAAATGACTGAAATATTATTGCTTTGTGCTGCTGCAGACTAGATAAATATGCTTTGTCTTCTCTTCTGTATTCCTGTCCCTCCTGTGTGACTAACACCTGGAGTCTCTGTCTTCCCCCCCAAAAAGGGCAATATTAAATTACAAAATATTTATGCTCTTTTTCCCCTATGTCAAAACCATTTGACCTTTTCTTGACTAACATTGTTCCTTTGAAGCAGGTAAAGAAGACACTATTTATATCACAATGGCAGTGTCATGTTAGATAAGGGCTAGATTGAGTCAGCCCCTTCAACTGCAGAGCTGAAAACCTGGAGATGCTGTTCTAAGAGGTGACCATCTCCATTCCTTCCAGATGTGATGCTCTGGCTATGGTTGTGATCAGAGATGGCATAAACTCAGTGATTTCCAGCCTTGGATTTCTGAGGTAGAATTTACTGCTAGCTGATTAGCCAATGCCCAGTGGTGTTAATGTTTATCCCTGCTCATGTTTGAACAAGAATCTCTTAAAGATTTAAACCCTTGTAGATTACAAAAAATGCTTTCAAGAACATTATGATTTATTTAACATGAGAGGGAAAAAGCACTAATTATGGGCAAAAAATTCTTGCTTTTAGGAAGAGGGTAACAAACTTGTGATAAGAAAATGCTGCAGGAGTAGGCTTCTAATGGGCAGACTGCATTGGATGTGGAATTCCTAATTGCCATAATCAGATCTCAGCATTTTTGTAGTTGAGTTTAATTTTGCCAGTGAACATTGGTCACATACTGTTGCACAAACTTAAAGTAATAATGCTAGAAGATTTTTTTTTTAGACAATGTCATACATTTTTTTCTCTTTATTCTTTCAGTAGTACTGTAACACGTGACAAAAGTAACTGTGCAGTTTCCTGTCCTTAGACACAGCAAACCGTTTGCTTATTCCTATTTTAAGAGTCTTTTAACTGCTCTGAGCAGGTCAGTGTTCTGCTATCACTTGTGGCTAAAGTGGGATCACTATTTTTCATTCTGGCCCTGCCTGAAAGGCCTCCAGTCTTACCAAGCCTACTATAGCAAGTGTTTGTGGATCATCCAGTCGTGATTGTTGGGTATTATATCACCAATCATTTTATTGAAAGCCTGTTTTGTTAGCAAATTAGCAGGTTCCAGCCAGTCATGGCTTGTGGTTTCCATTTTTATTTCCAGAGTGTGGTTTCACTGGCAAAAATCAGTGGCAGTAGAGCCACATCAATCTTGAATTTTGCCATCGTGATGAAACACTGCTGGTGCTGAGCTTAGGTTTTGCTGTAACTAATAATTTTTCAGGTATCAGTGAATCTATGCTAATTAAGTATCCTAGGGACTTATTTTGAATGTAGAGTCAGATAGGACCTGAATAGTCACTAGAGCAAGAGTATTACAGGGCAACGTCTTCCCTCTTCACACAAGTGTTGAAGCCATTTGCTCCAAGGCTTTTCTGATTCCAGCACTTGTTTATTTACTGACCGTTCCTAGCCTGTCAAGAGCTTAATTGATGCAGACACTTCTATGTTGTCTTTAGCTGCTCTTGCTATCTGTGCTTTGCTGGAAGAAAGCCAGGTGAGCTTTTGAAGGTAAGCTTTGCAGGAGTTCAGTGGAGAACTGCAGCCATCAGCAGTTGTTTTCTGCACTGGCAACCTCCATCCTGCTCCTGCAGCTCTGGGCAGGAGTCTGACATTCAGAATCAAGGTTTATGTCTCTCCTGAGAAGTACCCTGCTTCCTTTGGAAAAATTTTGATTTGCTTGTACCTGCTACGCCTTGGGGAGTCAGAACTTTCCAGTTTCTACAGTTATCAACAGCCAGTAGTTGAGTCTTTCCTTCTCACTGCTTGTCATAATGAGATCTACCCATAATGAGAGGGTTATCTCAATGAAGCAGAAAACTGTGGAGCAGAACTTTTTTCCTTACAAAATAATGTATATTCTGGTGAGTGTCAAAGTCAAAAAGAGGAGTAGACATGGCAAATCTTTCAGCATTCTGTGGCAGGACTGCAGAAGGTGGCTGTTGTCATGGCCTTTGCTCACAGGTTCAGCATGCTTCAGTCTGCAGTGAGCAAACCTGTGTTTCAGGTCTTGTGTTTCTGTGCTGTGAGTGCTGTTCTCTGAACTAGATCATCTTTTTAGCTCCCTTTGAGAAGCATCTTGTTGGCTCCTGATGGGAATTCCTTTGGACAGGAGAGATTGGTGTGATTTCCCCCAGTTCCAGAACAGACTTTCTCACTTAGCAGGAAGCTGTAGGATGGTTCACCAAGCCAGCGGGAGAAAGGAATGAGCCATAGAAACATCTTTTATGCTTGAAATTGCAATTGGTGATGTAAGAGACAAAGCAATAGTCTGGCAGACTGTTGAAGCAAAACAGCAAGAAACACTTAAATTTTAATGAAGTCCAGTTTCTTGCAAGTGTATTCACATGCTTTGGAGTTCTTGAATTATCAGCACTGCAAGAGGTGGTATTGCAACTGCAGCCTCCTAAGTAACTTTGAGTAACTGTATGTCCATTTATACTAACTTGATAGGAAGCCGTGATATTTTCTCTGTGCCTATCTGTAAGCAGCTTCTAGATAGAGCTTTTAACAGCTGCTGCTTAGATCTTTCTTTTTCACAAGCATAACATAAATGAAATTAAACCTTCTGAGTGGAGGTATAATTCTTGAAGTAGTAAAGAAAACCAGAGTTTTCTGTTTTCTGAGACAATGTTTCATTATGCTCCTTTCATTAGGGATATACTATCTTTTAATAACATCATTTCTATGCTTTTACTTAGTAGTTTGAAACATTACAGTGGAAAGACATTTTAAATAAGTAAAACCACTTTACTAGGCAGAGAAGGAAAGTGTGTTAGTGTAATGGTCCCTTCAGCTTATTCAGTTGGATGAATGGCTATTGGTTTGCAGTGGAATATTGAATGTGAATCCTTTTCCTTCTAGTTAGATTAGGTGTTGATGTGATATCAAGACATTGAAGTTCTTACTGAAGAGTTTATAGAAAGCTTAATTATTTCAGAGGAAGTCAGATCCCATTAGGATCATACTGTATTTTAGAGTCTGGTGGTAGACACCAGCCTGATGGTGCCTACAGATCAGGGTCTGCTTCCATGTGTCAGGTGTGGCCCAGGCAGTAAGAATGCCAGCCACGCTGGACCATTGCAGGCTGGAGTCCAGAGCAGGGACATGCCATGGCTGACACACACTTCAGCTCTGCATGCAGCTTAGCCCTGCCAGGAACCTGCAGAAGCTGCAGCTGGTATCTCACAGTGCACAGCATCACACCTCGCATCGCCCTGCTGCTGGAGAACAGCTTCAGTTAAAAACAGGCTTTGCTCAGCACAGTGTGTTTCTTCTCCCAGCTCAGGGCTGTGGTGAAGAATGGCTGCATACTGAAACCATCTGCTGCTTTCATTGGAAGTGATTTATAGGGAGGAACTGCTAGAGGGCAGGTGATTTATTGCTTATCAATAACAGTAAACGCACTCTGCTTTACAATGACCAGAGTCTCTAATTTATTGTATTCTGTCTGTGAAGGTGTCATTTGTCTTGTGAACAGCTTGTTGTCTACCGGTACCTGGAACATTCAGTGTCTTTGGTTTCTCTTGAACATTCATTTGGATAGCATTTATTAGCAATCTCATAGCCATGCTTTATAGCTTCACTAGCTTTTGTACTTCTGGACGTTCAATCGATTAAAAACTTGGGAGTGTTTTCCGTACACCTGCAGGCTTTGAGAACGGTGGCAGGCTAAATAATTGGCTTTGTTTTGTTGGCACTGGGGTTTGGGTCTTTTCTAGCAGTAGGAAGAAGGCACTCTTAGGATACATGGGTAAGGCAGGTGCTAGAGGAGAAGTACTTGCATTATATGGGTAAGCTGCTGTTGGGTGACTTTTTGTCCTTTATCACTTTACAGTGTTTCCTGACTCTGCTGTCATCCTCTGAGCTTTATCTTATTTTTACTTCTGTCTTTTAAGCAGCTTGGTAAAGGTGTCAGATGCAAGGCTCTGCACTAATCTTGCTGTTCCTCTTTTCCCCCATCCAGTTTACTCAAGTGAAAAATCCACACTGGTTACTAAAACTCCAGGAGATCTATCCACTTGGACAGGGGTGAAAAAACCTTTATTAGTCTGCACATTTGCAGATCATTTAAATGGGATTATTTCAGAATCAAATGATCTTGAGACTTCTATTGAATTATTAAGAAATTTGCAATACATTCTTTCTTTTCCAGGAGAGCAAGTTGCTCTGACTCTTGTGTGATGAGTGAAGATTGATTGTTCCAAAAATGCATTTGACTATGTGTAATTTTGAATAGAAGAAAAAAATGTTTGGTTAAAGTAGAGCATTTTTCAATAACATTTTTTCCAAGACTAAGCCAAACACTTTGAGTGAATCTTCAGGGATTTCTCTGTCTTAAACTTTCTTCCCTTCATCTATCATGAACTCTTCTTTTTCCCAGTGGTAGCTGGAATAAAAATTACTTCTCAGGCACTGACTTCTTCCAATAGTCTTACTTTGATCATAAAGTGAGCTTATTAGCTAGAGCATTCATCAGTTTGAGAAATACAGCCAGATCTGGGATGGCTGATATCCCTGTCTATGCCCTGTGGAACTAGGACAGATTCCTAGTTGGGAAACAAGTAAACTTGAGATGCTTGTTTGGGCTATGCTGAATCTAAAATAAAGCTTTCCTTCAGTGGGAGAGCGTTAAGACCATAATTTTTTTCTTTTGGGGGAGGAAGGAGAAGGGCAGGGAACAGACTCAAATAAAAAGAATATTTTTTTTGTGACAACAGGTGTCAGATTAGACAGCTCTTTAATTTCCAAACCTGAAATCTTCCTAATTGAGGGAGATCTTGAAGTAAAGTGTAATACCTAGATGTAATTTCTGCTGTGAGTAAGATTTCTAAAAAGACACAGGTTTTTGTGATGTTTTATTCACTGGTTTTAAATGTCACCTGTCTTGATTCATAACATTTATGATATGATTTATGTCCCTTAAATTATTTCATTTTTTTCCTTCAGCCATCTGCCAAGAATTTTTAAAGCTCTGCTAATTGTTTGTATTTCTTTTAAGCACTACCTTTGCAGCATATTTAGTTTGTTCTTCCCACCAAATACTTTTAACTTGTGACATCTTTATTAAGGCAGAATGGTTCATTTTGCCACCTTGTAATCAAACATACTGTCACTTTAAAAATTAGCCCAGGAACAGCTTGCTGGTTTCTTTTATTGTTTGTTAAGTGATCTTGAATCTCCTGTCACGTTTGCATGAGGAAAACACACTGAACCTTCCTGCAAACCTCATTGAATTCATGGCTGCTTCAAACCACCAATGTGATTTACAGCAAGCTCTATGCACGTAGCTTTTTATAAACCTTTTCAAATTTCACTTTATAAAAACAACAGCAAAAAAAAACCCCAAACAAACCAGAAGACACCACATTTGGTTTTTAAAATTTGTTAGCAATATTTGAAATTGGAGAAGGTAGTTCAGTGGCTTGACCCTTTGATCTGCTGTGGAAGAGAAAAGATTTCTGCTGTCTTCTGCTTGGTAACAGGGTCATTGTTCACCACCTGCTTTCACTTTGGTGCACACTGACATTGATTGCAAAGCACTTACTGCCACAACTTGCTGTCAGAATTTCATTTTTGCTGTATTTTTGTCTAGAGCAGGCCTTCTGTGACATGAGGCTTTTAAATGAAACTTGCGGTGAGTGGGAAGTAAAATGAGTTGCTGTTGTTTGTGTTGAATTGCTGAGGTCATAGCCCTTAATGGAGACTGAAATAATGTAACCTGAAATCCACTTTAGACTAGAGTGTTCAGACTTGTAAATTCAACATCCTGGAGTATCTTGGAGGCCTCTTTCCTACTGTAGCATTTAATCAGCTGAGATGTTGACTGAAAGTTTTGTGGATGAACTAATAGAACTTCATCCAGGGTCTTTGATCGTGGGATTTGTTCCACTACTGCTGTATGCTTAAGGTCAGGCTGCAACGTGCATCTGCTTGGGAGAAAGGAAGAGGAATTAATAATTGAAGGTGTGAGTTGGAAAAATCTCTGAGCATACTGAATTCTTTAGGAAACCTGTCTGAGCCTTGTTATGCCTTGAGATCCATTTTCAAGGCTGGGTGTGTTCTTGGCACAGCATCTCTCTTAAAGAAAGAACACTGCTGCTCCAACAACAGCTACTTGAAATGCTTCTAAAAATCTTGCAACTCATCTGTCAGTGTAAATCTTTGTAAAGGGTAATGTAGCTTAAAAAGACAAGCTTGTCCGGGTTCTTCTCATCTGTAGCAAAAAAGACTCCTTTTGGAGATTTTGCATCAGGAGCTGTTCTGGATTACCTCTTGGAGGATGGAGTCTCTGGACCATAAGGGAAAAGCCTTGGGGATGAAGTCTCCATCAGGCCTTTGTAAATACTTTCCAATGAGCCAGGTCTCATTCAGACAAGTGCCTGAAATAATGTACTGTGGAGGAGCAAAGTTACCCCTCAGCTCTGACTTCTGGACCTGGTGCATTTGCCTTTGTGCACCACTTCTTGGATCACTATAAACCTGCAGAAAAATCTAAATGTTGCTTATTTCCAGGGTTACTTGGTGCAAGGAATTACTGGGTGTCTCCCTGCTTACTTCACCAGGAGACTTTGCAGGAGGAAGTTCCATGGTGTGTGAGGCATGCTTGAGGTTTTGCTCATACAGAGCACTTATAAGAAAGTGGTACTCCTCTTTTTTTTCCCTTGTCCAGACAGCCTGACCTTTCAGCTTCGTTTCTAATCCACTTACTGAAAAAAAACAGTGAGATAACTTGTCTTTGTGCTTCCAGGATTAGTCAGCCACATTCTAAGTCCCTAAAGGATTTTAAAGTTTGCAGTTCTTGAAGTTCAGTGCTGCAGAATAACACAGACACAATTTGTCATTTCCTTTGTTTAGTTTAAGTGTGTACAGTATTTGGAATGATTTTGATAGTGAATAAGGTTATTCATACCCATAATTGATACTAAGGCTAAAAAAGGAAATTTAATCTTGGAGCTCAGAAGATTAAAATGCATTGCTCTCTTTAAAAACCCCTTTTTATGACCACTCATATCAATGAGTAGAGCTTTGGATGGGTTTTCTTCCTTCTCTACAATGCTGAGGGTAATAACAGCATGCAGAGGTTATATGGTTGTGCTGTCTGTAACACCAAGGCTTTCTTGAGCCTTTTAGGGGTTACAGGAAAGATTAATAAAGTGCAATTCTTGGCTAAAAGCAACCCAGGGATGTTATTGATGCAGGCTATGATGTTCCCGCAGTTGTAGAATCTTCTCTGCTCTGTCGGTAACTGCTCTGCATAATTGCTACATGGTTCTGTCTGGGTAGCCAGAGTAGCCAGGGAGATCTGGATGTTTGCTCTAATCCTCTGAAATTGGTTTCTGTATTGGGAATGTTCTGACATCCTGCCAACAGCAAAGCTTTCCCCTGGCTTTTATAGGCTCTTGAGAAATGAGGGAAAACTTCCAAGCTGTGGGGAGGGTGAGAAAGCAAAGGAAAGATGCCTCTTAGCTGGTGAAGGAACAGTTGTGTCTCTGAAGCATGTGTGTCTCTTCCATAGCAGTCACAGAAGTTAGCTACTGGAAATAGCTTCAGATCCTCACTGGCATTGTAGCAGTAAAATGTTTCACTTTCCATAGCCATAAAACTCCACATGTGTGAAAGTGAGGTAGAGCTCACCCAAACACATCATCTGAGGAGACCTGGGTCTCCTCGGAGAGGAATCTCTGTTACTGTACTTTGCAGTTCTGCGACAGATCAAATGCATGGGTGTTGATGTCTATCTCTCCTCCACAAAAACTGATGTGATTGTACTCATCTAACTGTTTCAGCTGCTTGACTCATATTGTGACTTCAGTTGACTTGGCCTCTGGAGCATATGATGATAGAGTTAAAAGTTTGTTATTTCTTTGTGGGGAGTCTTCTGCTGCCCAGATGCCCAGATGAGGTGGCCTGAAACAGCTGTCTCCAGATCATGGATCCTGTGTGCTTGCTTTAGGAGGTTCTAGCCACAGTGCTGTTTTGACTTGTGCTGGATGCTCAAGCCCATGTGCTCTGCTAGCACATTGCCTAAATAATTAAGATGCATTAAAAGCAGAGGCTTGTGCTGCTGAGACTTATTTTTCAAATCCTTTGAAAGATTAATATCTGTATTTTTTAATCTTGCATGGAATCCCACAGCAAGAGCATTTCATCCACTGCTTTCATAACAGTAAGAAACTTCCCTGACATGCTTATGCTGAAAGGGGGGTGAAAATCAAGGTAATTAATGTTTGTGTAGGTACCGGGGTTCTGATTTGCTGTAGCCCCTCTGTAGCATTACTTTGTAACACGTTTTTGAAGTTGTAGGGAGCTGACAAGCATGATGAAAAGTGAGCAGTAAGTGCCTGTGGGTTCTAAGACTCTTGTGCTCCTTGCATTGGACAGTGTACAGTGAATAAATAGTTAATGCCTTCTCATACATTTCATTGAAGCCTCCTTCTGCTAGAAACAGAAATGAGAGCAAGGCACTTAATTTTTAGATCAGTGACTGAAAGTATTCCAAATGGTGTTCAGCCAGCACTTCAGGAAAAACACTACGGGGAAAAAAATGGCACACTGTTCCAACCCCAATTTATATCACCATTTTCAGGACCTGAAGTCTGGAGCACTGCTTAGCATGAGAAATCACCCTCTACATTTAATTTTGGCCAGAGAAATGGAATGCTTTTTTTGCTGGTATGAAAAAAGTGCATAGTACTATTCAGTGATCTGTTCCCTCAGAGTGTATTTGATATGAGCACTTAATTGATACTGTGTTTAAGCAGTCTTTCAAGTTACAGAGGGCTAATTCCAGAATAATCTTGGTTCTGACACTTGTCAGAGCTCACTTTCATGAATCCTCGTGGTTTGACACCTCTCCCTTAACTCATGGTCTTCTGTAGCACCCATGCAGTCTTGCATGCTGCAGCTGAATTACACTGGTTGCTACATTTAGTCACAGCAAGTAGTATCCAATGGGTGATCACCTTCCAGAAATAAAACTCTGCCTAGGGAGGTGACAAAAGAAAAGTTCAGAAGTTGAGGTGGATACAGATCAAACTCATCTACCAAATCCTGGAGAGGAAGCACAAGAGTGCCCTTGAGTTTATTGGAAGGGAAGTATCTTGATAGCACTGCTGATAGCCAAGGTCAAGTGAAGCAAGAGTTTAATTAGTCCCTTCCGTAAGGAGCCTCCCTTCCCAAAGCACATCTGACTGCTTAGGCTATTTGTAGGAATTCCTTTCTACTTCCCTCTGATATGTAGACACTCCTGATGCTGAATGTGATCATCAGTAGCCTCCTGTGAGGGGTTCTGATGTGCTTCCATGCAATCATAGTCCCAGCAGTTATGGTTTTGTTTTTCCACTGTACACTGTTACTAATGTGGTAATACTTTTCATTATCTCTAGCAGCAAATTCCTATTTGGAATTTAATGTTCAGCATAGATTGGATAACATGGTTTGGATAAAAACCCTTCTCAAGCTATGTTGAGATTTTGCCTGTCTAAATACACACAAGAAAACGAACACTTGTGCTCCCTACTAAATGTGGTTCAAGATGTCTAGAGTGTCTTTGGGGGCTTTCATCACTGGGCATGCAGTCAAGAGCTGTTAAAGTGTAAAACGAGGCAGAAAAGGAAGATACAACAATAAAAGCTATGCTAAATAGACAATTAATTTGTTTTTTCCTTAGTTCCCATCTAGCTCATATCTTTTCCACTAAGAATTTATTTCCTTGCATAGCGTGGGAAGCTGCAATTTTGTTACTTCTGTATTTTAGACTTCAAACTCCCACTGCCCCTTATGAAGTGATAATTGCTGAAGCCAGTTTTTCTAAAGGCTATTTAAAACTTTGACATCAAGTTATGTTGAGCAGTACATGTCACCTGAAATATTCAGGTGAAAGGCAGACGAGTCGCTGCAGCTGAGTGTTTCCTTTTGAACAAGCTGCAGGCTGCTGGTGGTAAAAGTGGGAGCATATTCAGAAAGTACTGTGTGAGTTTGTGGAAGCCAGGTGTTCAAACTCACAGGAGTTATGACTAGAGGGCTAAGGAGAGAGAGCAACTTTGTAATTCCAGACTTGAAAATATCCTCCTTCTGCAAACTATGCAAATACTTTCACCGTGAGGAAGGTAACCCCATCTCACCAAAGCTATCTGTATTCCTGTTTTGTTCCAGAAGTCAGGATACATCTATGCATTTAAAAGATGATGATAGAACAACTGCATCCCCTCCCTGGAGATGGAGAGTTCATGTTTGACACAAGCTTCAGGACTTCTAAGGCAGCATTTAAAAACAAAGCCCAGATAGCATGAAACATTGCAAAGATGCAAGGAAAAGGCTTTGTGCTAAATCTAGGGATCAGAATCAGTGTCAGCAAGTAAAAAGAAAGTTGCTAGAGGAATGTGTTTTTCACTTGCCTCAAGATAATAATTTTTGATTTCTGTACAGGCAGTGAGTTACTGCTCTGCTGAAAGTCTTTGTTGGGGGAAAAATGTGTGAAAGCTGCTGGGAAACAGCTCGTTTCTGTTTGATCCTTATAATTCATGCAGCAAGAGGATTTTGCTGGATGTGGGTTTGGTAAAGGAGCAAATAAGAATGATAGCTGAAGTGACTCAGGGATTACTGGACATCATATTCATGTCAGTAGTGCAGACTGGTCTGAGTCATTTGTGACCTTGTACTGCTGAAGGGCTTTTGAGGGAACAGAGGAGCATGCTAGGTACCAGACTTGTCGAGGCACAGACCCTGCTGTAGGAAAAACAGGCACAGGTGCTCTTCAGTGTCAGGACTATGAGTACACAAAGCACTGTGATAAATCATTTGCTTCAGCTTCTGATTCAGAAAGTTTTCAGTCTGTGTTTTTTGTTTGGTTTTCTTGGGGGCAGGTGAGAGGCTGAGCTAATTCTCTGAGCTTTGTGTTTTACAATAGATCTTGTGTGAAACATCAATCTGGCATGATCTTTTTAAAAATACTGTGGCAAGGGCTACAGACTACCTCTTGCTTAGGACAGAACTGCAGAGGTATAAATTTCAGACCATGGTGTCCTTGAATATTGAACCTGTGCCTCTGTTTAACATGCCTGCAGAAAGCCTTTTTTTATTCTCCTTTTGCTGCTTAGATCATTTACATTCAGTAGAATGTTGCAGTGACACTTTACCTGACTATAACAAATGCAAGGGGTATTTTCCTCCCATTTTTAAAGTGCTGATTTGAAAAGATGGCGACTGAGAAGCAGTTTGCTGACATGAACATTGTTCAGCCAAGTAGTTACCCACAAGTCTGTCTGAAAAGAGATGTCTGCAAATCTTCTCCTTGAGGAAGAATTTGTGTATCAGATGATCTGTTCCCAATTTGTCCATTATTACTGCATATGCATGGCAAGGCTGTAGGTGATGTCCTTCTGAAGGATGTAATTATGTATGTCCTTGGGAGTTTTACAGTAGAAATCATCAGCATATTAAAGGCAGATGTTGCTGTCAGTGGTGTATGCAGCCTGAGGAACAATGAACAGCGTGCGTGACCATGGGTGAGAGGCTCTCAGGTGAACACTTGCACCTCTGATGTTTGTCTTCAGTTGGGCATTTTTACAGTTAAGATCATTCTCAAAACCTTGAGTAAAAATACAACTGTTAATCAAATGGTTAAAAATTACCTTTCTGCACATAGAGCTTCCCTTGAACAGTCTCACTGCACTGCTGCCTTTCTCTGATGATAGATGTGTTTGACCAACCTTAGAACAATTATTTTACATCAACCTTTACATCTGAAATGAGATTCCTTCCTGTAAAAGTTGTCTTGGCTATTTGATCACTGTGGACAAAAATAGATGGCCTTTACAAAGATACTTAGACTCCTTAAAACAGAGGAATTGCTGAGGAGAAGTGAGGAGAGGGAATGGGACCGAGCCCGTGGCTAAAACTGGCTCTAATTGCAGCTCTTCAGTGCTGAGACTTTACCCTGAGTAACAGTCTGTCATGAGATGCTCTGTCCTTGTCCTTCTTTTCTTATTTTGCTTATGGCATTTCTCTTAACAGAGTAATGTCAGTATCCCAAGGGTCTGCCACTGCAGAGACAGATATGCTAGAGTTTAAAAACTTCATTTCTGGAGAAAGTCTGTCTGTGGCATTGGCTTACAGTGAAATGCCATGCAGAAAAGTGAAATGGAGGCCATCACATTTAAAGCAGTTCTCTTTGTTTTGTTTCTGATTTTTTTTCTTTTAAAGATGCATATGCAAGTAGAAGGATGAGCTGAGTGATAGCCCAGACCAGGTCCCGGGGCTGGTAGTATCAGTGTGAGGAGAGGGCTAGACATAGGCACTTGGCTCTCATTAGTAATTGGGCTTCTGTGAGTCTCACATCAGCTCATCTGCAGTGAATGGTCATGGTCTGGACCTTTTGCTAGTGTTGCCCTTTGGCTTCTCTGCCTCTTTTAGGAGTGGTGTGGCATTCACAGCCACTGATGTTATTGCAGATGAAGACTCCAATTAGTTGATCCTCATCAACACACAGCATTGTGCACAGGATGGGTGGGTGTGTGCTGTTAGGTTTTTGCACTGCACTGACATGCTTTGCTTCCTTCTCCCACCATGCCTGTTCTGTTTAATCCATGATCAGGTTCCTTAAGTAGCTACTGTGTTCTGCATCACACATCTGTGCAGGTAACCCACTTCCCAAATTGTTCATAGTAATACATATCTGTAGGCTTTTGCCCTTTCCAGAAGTAGCTGTACTTGAAGCATCTTCCCTCTTGCTAGCCATCTGTCCTGACAAGCACACAGTCCCAGGAACTGTCAAAGCTGTTGCATCCCTTGGCATGCAGTTGCTTACAGTTACCAGAAAGACTTTGTGTGTCAGTATCCATGAAAGATGTCCCACAGTGATAGATCATACTCAAGAATATTAATAGGGCAGTTTATTCTTTCTCCCATGTTCTTGGGGTCTGGAGAGACCATCACTGTAAATTTGCTCTGCCCTCTGGTCCACCAAGTCTGGCTCTTTGTTTCTGACTGTAACCAGCACCTAGCACTTTGGCAAGATGGTGGAGAGGGCTTAAAAGGTGTCCAAGGAAGATTTCAGTCCTAGGAAAATTTCTGACATCTGATAGTTGGCTCAAGACATGAATGAGGTTATGTTAAATCTGTTCCAAAACTTTTAGTAGTCTGGCACTGGGCACTCTGGAAGAGCTGACAGACATTTCCTCTGATATAGCTGCTTAGTCTGTGTTCAGTACTTGAATTAATGTTTTCTTCTTTTTTGCATTTTTATTTGACTGTTCAATTCCCTGGACTATGAGGAAGGGGAATGTTGAATGATTACCTGCTCCATAATAAATTAGTGTGAAAAGGCAACTGGTGCCATGCATCAACTTAAACTGCTGTCTGGTACAGTTGCATTAATGCGTATAAATAATGTATATCTTTGCAGAGGAAGTGCTTTGTCTTTCTAATGAACAGTTGCCTGATTGAAGAGGCCAAAAGACTCTATACCCTTGCAAGAAAGGCTTTGTTTCGCATGTGCCTGTATTATTAAAGTGGATTCATCATCCTGTAACTGCAGCTAGGAAATATCTTATTTAGCAGATTATGCTGAAGAATTTCAGAAGACTATGGTGAGAAAACAGCTAGCAGCTGACTTTGTGGTTTGGGGACCGGTCTCCTCCACTGCAGGAAGAAGGATCAAGATTTCCATGTATTAGTGTTTATATATGTTTTGAGGACAGATGCAAACAGCCAGTAATTCAGTTGTTGTCTTATAATAGGCAGCAAGCATTTCACTGTGTGTTTTGGTCCAGAAATGGCTTGGAGAATAGCCACGATAGCTGACTAATGAGCAGCTGAACCAGGACAGCAGCATCGCTTGCGTTTAGCTGACGTGGAGATAAGTCACTCAGCCACCACATTTGTGGAACATCTAAAAATTGACATTTCCATGTTCAGAAAAAACCCTCAAATTATGTTGCATGTTCTTAGTATTCATAGCAGGTGGTCACTGAAAGCAGGTGCTTCAGATAGGCATTTATGTCCCCTGCAGTGGCTGTAAAACAGAGTGTCTCTTGTATTTCTGAGGGTCTCTTGCTCTTGGGTGGGAAAAAGGCTGGTGCTTAGGTGAACTTTTGAAGCACTTCCAGTGTCCATATTTTTTAATGTTATCCTAAAATCCTGTCTGTTGCACAGGTTCTAATACTAAAACATTACATAAAGAGTGTAGCCATGGACAGTCTAGACTGTCCCAGGCCATGCTTGGCATCTCTAATCACAGCATAAAACTTTTCTGTGCCAGTTCTCGGCAAGCTGGCATGCACAAGAGAGTCAATTAAACAAAGGATAGGCTGAGGTGGAATTCAGAGGGGGAGCTTGTCCTGACTAGCCTATCTTCATGTGTACAGTAAAATAAAAGTTGCACCTGTGTACTGGATCAGCACAAGTCTGACACAAAGTGACCTGGTGTGTGTGTTCTGGGGTCTCTAGCTTGGAGGAATCTGAACTCCTCACCATGATTGGAGTTTAAGTTGATTGCACATAAACACTTCTTGTTTTCAAATGCAGCTTTTGTCAGATTTGGGGTTTTTCTGGTTTTTTGGTTTGTTTTTTTCCCTCTTCCGTCTCCTTTTTCCACTAAGCAGAAGGAAGTTTAGTTTCAAGGAAAGGGTTGGGTGAGAGAACTTCACTTCTATTCCATCTCGATACAGGATTTCTGCTCTAAGCCTGCAAAATGAAGCCCTAGAAAACAACTCGGTGGGGGAGACATTTCACTGGTTGTTTTATGCACTCACACTGTCACTAAACACAGCATACAATGTATCTGTAAAATGAGCAAAAGCAGCCCAGTGTCCTGAGGCTCATGCCAGTCTCATTGAGAGCAGCAGTCTGGAGTAGAACTCCTCCAGCTTCTCCTGCTGGAAGATGTGTTGTGACCATCAGATGGGCAGCAAATTCCCTGTGGATGTGTGAATGGTAGCTGTACAGATGCCCATGTCTGTTGTTCTTTTGTCTCCCTGCTAGCTGAAGACTTGGAGTGTTGAGGAACTTCAGAGGCGACTCTCAGCCCTGGACCCCATGATGGAGCAGGAGATTGAAGAAATCCGGCAGAAGTACCAGTCAAAGCGGCAGCCGATCCTGGATGCCATTGAAGCCAAGAAGCGACGGCAGCAGAACTTCTGAGCCACTGGTAGAACATTCTTCCATCCTCAAACAATCAGCTCCTTGCTTTTATGACTACTAAACAGATTGATTTCTATTGAAATATGCTAGCAAAATAGAGGGCAATACTTCTGCTCATTTATTTTTCCATAGCACCTTTGTGAACTCAGGAATGCCATTCAGTGGAAAATCCTGATGATATGTTTTAATTTTAAATATAATTTAAAACATTATTCTGAAGGAGGTTTGTTACTGGGTTTAGGGGTATTGTTTTTAAATCAGAGGAACAGATAGAAATAGACTACTGGCAGGTGGCTCGCTCTCCTTTCAGCTGAACTTTCAGTAGTCCCTACTGGTTTCAGTCAATATGGATTATGGTATTTAACAACTGTGTCTTTTGTGGGGGTCTTGTTTTTGTTTGTCTTTGGGAATGCACAGACTCAATATCAAGCTGTTAACTGTATCTTTCTACTGTTAAGGTACTGATAAGTTGAAGGTCACTGAACAGAGCAGGTGAGCACATGTGCTGACTGTTCCAGCCTTTTGAAAGAAACTTAAATCTCCTTTTTTAAGAAGCCTGTACTAAGCCCCATGCCTTACACTGTGTGCTCAGAGCAGGTGTGGTTCCTTCAAGACCTCAGTTTTGTTCTCTTTCTATGTACTTCATGAATCAGTACAAGTAGACAAAGCATGTTGTGCCTCCATCAGAAATCACATTCTGTAATTTAAAATCCACACCAACTTAAAACCAAAAGGCAATCAATCAGTGATCCAGTTCCCCTTTGTTTGTCTGTTTGGAAGTGTCCTTCTGGGTCAGGGAGACCCTGCTGATGACAGAATGCTGGGAAAAGAAAACAGCATTTGAAGAGGTGGAACTTTTGTGAACATCTCTCAGGAATTAGGTACTTCTTCTGTGTCTGAGAGGACTTCAAAGTCTCCAGTATTTGTGACATTTTATAAGCTTCATTCCAGAATTGCATCTGTAAATGGTTGACTAGAAACCTAATTTCACAATCCTTCACATTTCTGCAAGGTTTAGCATATCAGAAAAGTTGAACTAAAAGTAAAGCCTTCACTGAATTAACAAAGATGTACATTTATGGTGGTGGAGCAGAAGCAGAGTTGGTCTGGTTGAGAAGGCAATTACTGATGTCCTAGTGGAAGAGATTCACTCTCTTCTCTTCCAGTTCCTCTGGATCTTCTTGTGTTCTTTCTTGAGATTTCCCTGCCATTCCTGCCTGGCATAGCTCAATCAATAAAACTGCTTCAGCATGTACAATCGTTGTAAGGATGGTGCAAGCGATGCCTCTGCCTATGGGGCTGTAACAGCAGAGGTGTCTAGTTTGAGATCTGACTCATGGTGAAATGTTTGGACAGAGCAAGTATTTCTACCAATTTAAATCTAACCAATTTATTTTTATTTTACTCTGATAGAGGGAACAGTTTCCATGTCATTCTGCTGAAAAAGGCCTTGGTACATCACCCAGATAATTAAACTAAATAGCAGTGTCTCCTGAATCAAATGCTGCTAGAGAGGTGAAGTGTTCATTTCATGCCTCTGTAGGCTCTTTTTTCTCCTCGCAGCAGACTCTTGGCTACTGTTAACAGTATAACAATGTACTCCAGTGCTGTGAAAGGAGCCAAGCCATTTTCACCCCCCTGGCAGATGTGGTGGCATCACTTTGTCTCAGTTTCATCCCAATGTGAACATTGCTGCTTGGAGATCAGCACACCAGCTGGCCCTAAGGGAAAAGGGAGGCAGTGGGCAAGTGTCTCTAGGGTGCTGAAGTAAGAGTACATCCTGGGATAACAACTTGTTTGATAGCCTCAAGTATTGGGAAAGTTTTGAACTTGCAAAACTGTGTAATTAAAAGCTTTGTTTTTGTTAATGGACTAAAATCCCTTAGTCTGGACCCTTTAATGAGGTCTGGTGAAGTGCTGTGTGAACATCAGGGCTCATACAGTGCTCATCTGAAATCTGTGCAATACATTTTCCCCTAAACATGTGTTTATTACAAGCAATATTCACGAGTGTCCTTTGCATCAGAAAAGCTCCCACAGCTTAGGAAGGAGTTCTCTGGTCAGTGTTGGATCTTGTATTAGTCACTTGGATAGATCTGGCCCAGCACCTCTGGTGTGATAGACATGTGGATATGTGACATGGTAAACTGTGCACTGCTTGCATGTGGCATGGATCAAACAGATTCTACTGGGAGTAGTTTTACCTCTGCACTGTGTAGGTAACTTTCTAGTGATTGGAGGGCATTAGAAACCCACGTTTTAGGTGAAACACCACAGGGTGGTGTCTATTTACAGATTATGCAACCTGTGACTGCTGTAACTGAATGTAAGCACTCTTGAAACCCTCTGCTTTGCTCATGTGATTGTCTTAAAACACAGCAAGCGAACCAAAACAAGTAGAACTGGTCCAATGGCTTAGCTGCCTTTGAACTTTCCTGATGCTTGCAGTAGCGAAGATGTGATGATGTTTCTTGCACATGGAGCTCTAATACAGAGAAATTATTTTCTCCTTCACTGATTTTTTTCAATCTTTGAGAGAATATAATTCCCTTTCTGGTCCCTTTGTGGTGTCTGGGAGCATAAAACCTGCTTATGTCTTGGAGTCCTCTAGGCTAAGACCAAGGCTTGTACCATAAGAGCAAGCTGTTCTGACACAATTCTTAAGGAGAAGGCTTGCTTACTTGTGAAGCTGCATTCATGTGCTCCTCGGTCCATCTGCACTGCTGAAAGTGTTCTGGACAAACCATTATCGTTGCTTCTAAAAACCCAGAGATGCTGATGATGTCAGTCACGTGAAACTTAAAAAATGTGAAGTTTGTAGCTTTAACTTTTTTTGTAACAAAGAACTTGGCAACACTGGCATAAAGTGCTGACTTGAAATGCTATTTTGTAAGATCTGGCTGTTTGTATATATAGTGTTGGGTTGTTAGTTTGTATATGTGTGAAATAGTAACTTTTATTGCATTCCTCTCAGTTTGATACAGGAGGTTTTGTTTGATCTTTCTCAAATATCTTGCCTTATTTGTTCAAAGGGGCAAATAAACTGTCCTCACCCAAAAGTAGCAGTGTCATGACTCATATTTATGTATTAAGAATAGTCTGGTGTATTATTGCTTATCAGGACAAGTTTTAACGGGACATACCTCTAGTCAGCCAATGTGATGCAGAATTCTGGAGGAGCACACAAGCTTTCATAAACACAATCAGGAAACATGTCAGGTACACATTTCTGAACAGCCAATTCTTTATCCTTAAACCCTGTCTAATTCTGCACCTGCAGGGTTCAGGGGCAGGTCTGCCTGCTGCCAGCTCTGTGGTGTTCAGAAGGACACGTGGTAGATGTTCAGGTGGTTTGCCCACAGCGAGGACCATGGGCAGCCTGGAGCTACAACGTGCAGAGTTTCGTTTGCCCCAGTGCTCCAGCAGACAGGGACAAGGAGCTTTGCTGTAGGTACTTGCTATCTCTGCTGTGCTATTTCACAGTGCAGCAACTTTCTGGAGCCTGCAGTCAAGTTTGGGACTAGGTACACATCAATTTATCAACCTTCCTACACAACAGGTGAAGCTAGAGGCTCACTCACCTTGTTCTGCCTAACTTGATGCACTTCCAGCTTTCTAGCTCAGAAAAAGATGAGGTTGACAGTGAGTGGGTGCTGCCTTCCAACAGTGAACTGCTGGCTTCTCTGTGGTTTCCCTGAGCAGTTACTAAATCTGTCCTGAAGGGATGACTAACCGGAGCAGAGACAGAATTCATTCAGCAGTCAGCTCTGGTTAGCAGTCCCGGAAGAAACAAAATAGATCTGAGCTTTGAAATGTTAGGAAGGAGTGTGGAAATCAAAGGGAGGGAGATTGCAGGCACTGCTAGTAACGGGGGAAGCCTGCAGCTTTTCCTTGTTCTCAGTGACGTTACCAGGATACTGTGGAGTCCCAGCACGAGGTAGGGGCTGCACTCCCACTGCAGCAGCAGTGCTGCAGCCACACCAGGGGAGTGTTCACATGCACTCCCATCGTGCTGGGAGCAGTGCACCTCCTGCACTAACATAGCTAGGGCTGATGTTTAGCCAGGTTTTTCTCCTCTATGGAGGGGAAAAGTGAACTTTCCACAAAACCCATAGAACCAGCAGTTTTTCTTCTCCTCCCATAACAATTATCAGTACTAAGGTAGAGATGCTGCTGTGCCAGTGCCCTTTATGCCCCGCTACCCTTCCTAGGGCCTCATTTTGTCCTAATTCCTCCTGTCCACAGGCCAAGAGAGTCTGAGCATGTGCTTTAGATAAATGCTTTGAGTGTTAGCTGACACCCCTGGCTTGAGAGATGACTATTTTTCATTACATTAATTACTCTGGCAAAATTTTAGAGAGTCAAACCAGGAAACACCCATCCACTCTTTTCAGTGCAAAAGTGATTTAATTGCCCTTTAATTTAAGAGTCCAGGAAGATAACCAGTTTGTTTAAAGACTTAAAAACAATTCCATCTACGAAGCACAGACTGTTCTGCTCCCCTCTAGAATGTCACTCTTAAAATCAATACAGCAATGGAAGCAGAGGGCGCCCAGAGTCCCTGAATCCCATCCAGAACTGTCACAGGAGCAGAGCACAGCCTCTTGCAGATCTGTCTCTGCATGATCAATGGATGGCTGAGCTGTAGGACGGCCTTTCCTCAGCCCCAAGAGGCTCACAGGCTCTGGTCCATCACTCAATGACCATAGAAGGGATGATCTGGGAGCAGAAGGCACAGGGTGGTTCTTCCCATCTGCTGCTCTCCAGCTTCACTATCTGGCTGTGAACATCTGCCACTGGTGCTGTGCTTCCCTGCACACCTGGCCTGTGGGTTTCATTTCCTGAAATTGTGACCTGTCTAGGCATATTTGGTTAACTTAATTCCACACCTTTAAGGCTATTCATTTAGTTATCTTAAAGAGTTACAACAAAAGCCTTGAGTTTGTGTTTCCTACAGCTATGGTTCAGGTAAAGGCTAGAGTGAACCCACAAGTATATGCAAACCTCTGTGCTTTCTTACTACCAGGAGAAAGTGGTTTAGCACAGTTTTTTAGAAACAAACAAACAAACAAGGTGAACTACATCACTGTTTGTCTTTACTGATCTCCATACCTAGTTCAGCAAATAAGGAAATACAAGTAGTGCTGATTTAACATGTACATAAGCAGTCAGCTCTGATGTTTGACTCCCTGAACTCTGCTGAGATCAGCAGAGCTATAGGAGCTCTTGAGCAGGAGAGATCCCAGAAATGCTGCCTGTGAGGAGTCTTTCCTTCCTATAGCTCAAGCCCTTTAGTGTCCCAGCTGGGTGCACAGACCATGCTCAGGGTAGTCAGGAATCTGAAAGTTGGCAAATCAAAAGTTTGAAACAAAAGTAATGAAGTTTACTTTGTCTCCTCAGGCAGAGTTGTCTAATTCTGAGCTGCATGAAATAGCTCAATAAGGTCACTCCTTAATCACCATTCCCTGAAGGCAAGAGAGTCACTTGTTCATCAGTCATTTTGTGAGTGTGGAGGGCAGCTTTTGTGGAGATAACCTGATACAGTGTTTAATTGATGTACCCCCTGTACCAAATGAAAACCAGTCACCCTCAGGAAAACTGATTAGGGATTAGCAAAGGAATGTAAATTTCCTACTTGCCTTATAGTCAGACCAGACCTGGCAACCCATCACTGCACAGCAGTGTCTTGCTAACATGAAGGTGGGCTGTGATCACCCACTCCTCTGGTGCTGGGCACCTTCTTGCACCCTGTTCTGCCCTGCTCTGCAGAATGCAAGCTCTGCTAGATCTGCCTGCACAGCAGTGGGAGGATTTTCCTGGTGCAGTTACTCATAGCCATGCAAATCCTAATGTCTTCACAGAGAGCAGGAGGCTAAAAAAAGCAAACATCTTTCACGGCTTTCCCAAACCTGAGCCTGGAGCTCTGGCACACCAGACCCTCTCTGAGGAGGGGCTCACAGGAGGTCCTGCCTTGCTTTTCACCCCCAAGTTATGTGAGCTTTTGCCTTGGAAAGATTAGCAGCATGTGGCTTTTTTTTTTTTTTAATGGAAAAACTCTCACAGGAATAAAGATTAAACTCTATTTTCAACTCTCCCTTCCTATCACATCTAGCAGAGGAACACACAATGCAGGGAGAGCAGCAGGAAGGCTTCCCCTCCCCAGCCAGCCCCTGCAGACCAGCAGCTCAGAGATATCTCCCTCATTCCAGAGCATCAGGAGCTAGCCCAGTGTTTCATGCTGCCTTCAGGATAAAGCTCAAGCAGTGTTAGAGCACAAACTACACCTCCTGAAGCACAGCCCCCCAAAAACAGCTACCCCCTTGAAGTAGCTGAACACTCTTATGGGATATCTCCACTCTGGAGAGGAAAATTGGTGCTGGGCTTGCCAAGGTTGGCTAGGGATGATGTTCCTTGTGTGCTCAGCTGCTGCCTAGGGGCTTAAAATCTTCTGCAGCAAAGGTATTTCCTTAGGCAGCCCAGTGCTATGTGCTGTATCCATAGGGCTCTTCTAGACTTCCCAAGGGACTACTGATTTTTTTGAAGTCTACAAGCAGTGTTGGCCAGAGGCAGCTTGTGATAATGTGGCTTAATTAGTGATAGCTGTCATCTGATGATGATAGAAGGAAGAAATGTTTTACCCTGAGGGTGGTGAGACACTGGCCCAAGTTGCCCAGTGAGGTAGTAAATGTCCCTTCCCTGGAAACATTCCAGGTCGGGTTGTTTGGGGCTCTGAGCAACCTGATCTAGTCGAAGATGTTCCTGCTGACTGTAGGGGGTTTGGACTGGATCACCTTTAAAGGTCCCTTCCAACCAAACCATTTGATGACTCTGTGATCCCACTCCCTATCACAGGCACTTGGCTGGCTGAGCACTGGAAGCTGGTCTGAGCTTTGCTTTAGCAGCAAGGAAAGCAGCAGAGGCTGGATGTGATTAGGGCCACTAAAGCCGAGGGGACAGTCTCCATGCCAGGAGATGGGATTTAAACACAGCTGTGGTATTCAAGCGGCTGAAGGCTTGCACAAGCTTGGCCTGAAATTGGGTGGGCTTCAGCTCTCCTGACTTTAATACTTGGAACTAAGGAAAGCAGCAGGGACGAAGGGTGATGAACACAGCTGTCAGTGTGATGGACTAGCTCCTCTTGGGTCTTTGGAGCTGCAGTGGGCTGTATCTCCTCTTCATCCCAGGCACTGATCCCCTGCCCTTGCTAACAGCACAGCTGAGAGCAAAACAGTTGGGAAGCCAGCAGAGAATGTGCACACACATCCCCCCAGCCTTCTGCTGGCAAAGGTGCACTTAAAATATTGTTTAAGCAAGTTAAGCAATGAACACTTGCTACTTGACCTGTATTTTCTGTTTTAGTCCAAACCATGACCCACAAGCCTGGGGTTAAAATGAGTTCCTTAGAACAACAGTGGCTCTCAGGGGGAACAGGCACCTGCTGCTCCCTGCTCCCAGCACTGGGTTTGTCCCTGCCATCAGCTCAATTTTGTTGTCCCTCACTCCAAGAGGACATTGAAGTGCTGGAGTGTGTCCAAAGAAGGGCAATGAAGCTGGTGAAGGGTCTAGACCACAAGTCTTGTGAGAAGCAGCTGAGGGAACTGAGGTTGTTTAGCCTATAAAAAGGAGGCTCAGGGGAGACCTCCTTGCTATCTACAACTCCCTGAAAAGGAGTTGGAGCCAAGTGAGGGTTGGTTTGGATTGTCAGGATAGTCAAGCCCTGGAACGGGCTGCCCAGGGAAGTGGAGTTACCATCCCTGGAGAGATTTAAAAAATGTGTAGATGTGGTGCTGAAGGACATGGTTCAGTGGTGACCTGGCAGTGCTGGGTTAAAAGTTGGACTTGATGATCTTAAAGGTCTTTTCCATTCTAAATGATTCTATGACCTGCAGTTGCTCCAGGAGCAGCCTGGTTCCTACTGCTCCCCAGGGGCTACTTGCACCCACCCACTGACCCTGCCCCAGCTCAGCTGATGTGCTGCAGGAGCCCGAGCTGCTACAGAACAGAAAACCAGCCTCCAAAGTGGGTCACCTGGGTCTTTAATAAAATATACAGTATGCATCCCATGCATAGATAGAAAATTAATTTACATGCTCTTTCAATTATTTGCATAATGCTTTTTAATTAGTACATGTAGTTTAGGCTTCACATTTTGATACATTTTGCTACTGGAATATTTATGGACAGAAGGGGAAACTCCTTCCTTTATTCAAGTAACTGCCGCAGGAGCTGGTCAGAGCAGGCAATGGAGTTTACTGATCCCAGCTTGCAGTGAGATGAGTGCAGAGCAGACCACAGACCACCAATACTGGAAGACTCAATGATGCCAGGAGCATGGGCACCCTCCCATCCCACACTCCTCTTCCTGGGGGATCCCTCCCCAAGACCTACTGGTGTTCAGAAAGGCTGGACCTGTCTTTTCTTCCCTGTCATCAGCAGATTGCCACAGACAGAGCCACCACTGGCAACTGCAGCTGTGCCAAAAGTCAGCCAGGACAACCGGTGACAAACACCATGATCCAGGTACCTGGAACACTCCTGGGGCCATCAATAGACTTCTGAGCTGATTTGGTGATTGAAGAGTGCACAGGGGACAGGCTTTGCTGGGTGTATTCCTCTGTGCACGAAGCAGCTGCACCATTGCCAAACACAGAACGGGGGGCAAGAGAAAATGCCATGAGGAGTTAATGCTGTGCTGGGAGCAGCTCTGAGCGTGCTCAGCTGGGTGGGAGATCTGTGTGGGAAGGGGCCTGGGGCTCAGGGCACACCTTCCTGCCCAGCTGTGAGGTGTTCAGTGGTGAAGGTGACAAGGAGTAGTGCAAGGTCCCCCTGCGTTGGCTGTCCTGTGGACATGGGGGTGCTCCTGCAGAGAGAAGGGAAGCGCATTGGCCCCAGGAGGCTCCCTGCAGGGACAGAGGGGATGCCTAGGGCAGTGTGACCCCCCTCCTTACAGGCTGGACCCAAGGCAGGGAGGGACAAGGGAGCAGAATGAAGCCAAACTGGGAGTTAATGATGGGACCAGCTCGAACTCACCTGGCTTTGATCATCTCCTCCACCCCACCATGGGCTGCTGCAGCTCCTGGACTCTCTGTTAGCTCTTCCTGCAGTGGGAGTCATGAGCATACAGCAATGGTAGAGGCAGCTTAGCTGTGCCTAGGAGTGTGCCCCCATGTCTCCTCCGTGACAGCCCTTTGGAGGGACTCTGTCTGCTCTCTGCTGCAGGGGCGGGGTGCCACCAGGCACAGAGAGCATCTGCTCCTCTGAAACAAACGCCCCACAGCACTGGAGGCCCATGGAAAGAGCTTGGGTGGAGAGACCCACTGGGAGTGGCCCCACAGTTCCTCCAGCTTGATCCCCTCCAGATAATCCTGCCTTTGGAGGACAGTGTCCCTTTTGCCTGGTCATCCCCAGCTGGTGTCCTCCCTTCGTGAGCAGTGCTCCTGGCTCCCAGCACAGCCCCAGTCCCAGGTCCCTGGGGGCTGCCAGTGATGGCAGCATAGGAGAGCAGTTAACCCCTAATTGCAGCAGATGGAAGGTAGGGTCCAGTCGATCCTGCTGCAGGAGGTGGGGACAGTGGGGCTCACCCTGAGCTGGACACCACCTCTCCTCTTATACAGACTCATTTCCAACCTCTTTTCCCCAGGGCCAGAGGGGCAGCTGATCCTTCCAAGGCCTTTTTCAGCTGGGAGCAGGACAAGGTTGGGGCTGCAGTCGATGCTGACCTGGTACAGAACCTGCAGGGCCAGCCAGCCTGGTTGGCGGATGCCTCACCCTCAAAATTATTTAACCTCACCCTGAACATCACAAAACCTCAGAGCAGAGGAAAATCCCTCCTCACACAGCCCAGGCAGTGCCTGATCAGGGACAATCCATATTTCTTTCTTTCTTATTTCTTTCTTATTTATTTATTCCTTCTGGCAGAGGTATGTCCGGAGCAGCTGCCTCTGCTTGCAGCCATGGGGGAGCAGGACTACTGCTGGGTGAAGGCTGAGACACATCCAGGTGGACCTGCTGCTACATCCCAGGGACTGGAAGCAGCTGACACTGTCTGGGCATCTCCTCCAATCCCTCCTGTCCTTCACTGGGGGATTGTTGCCAGGCACAGTGCAAGATGGGGAGAGCCTGGCTCTTCTGCCGTGTCCTGGTGCCACAGCCATGCCGTGCTCACGGTGAGTACGCAGGTCCTGCGCGAGCCCCAGTGCCACGGTGTGGTGGGGTCATGGGGTGGGGTGGGCACCGGGGGTCAGACCACGGCGATCGGGGCTGCCTCTGCCCAGAGAGGTCTCACTCAGAGCCTCTGAGTCTTGGTCCTGGCTGCAGATGCTCTCCACATCCTCAGGGTCTTTCTTCCCACTGTTCCTCACAGCTGCCTCCAGCGCCTTCTGCTTGCGGTAGAAGTGGGAGAACTTGTTGAAGATGATGGTGATTGGCAGCGCCACGACCAGGATGCCCCCCAGGATGCAGCCTGAGGCAGCCAGCTTGCCTGCCACAGTGACAGGCACCACATCACCATAGCCCACTGTGGTCATGCTGACTGTGCCCCACCACCAGCATGCTGGGATGGTGTCAAAGCCAACATCTTCCTCTTTCTCAGCAGTGTAGGCCACACCAGAGAAGACAGAGACCCCGACAGCGAGGTAGAGCAGCAGGATCCCCACCTCCCGGTAGCTGTGCTGGAAGGCAAAGCAGAGCAGAGGTCAGTGGGGCCACCACTGGGACACTGGGATCCTGCAGCACAAGTACAGCCCTGCACACAGACTCCCTGCATGCCTCCACTGGGATCTCAGTACTTCTATCCGTCTCTGCCATGGAATGTCTGGCAGCAGGGTCAGGCTGAGACAGGTCAGGCTGTGCATGAGTGACCTGCACCAGGAATCACTCCTGGCACCTACAGCCACCCCTCCGCCTTCCACCAGCCTGCAAGGAGGAGGCAGTGGCAGGTGGGAAGGGAACCTGTGCTTCCAGCCAGGGCTCCCAGGCAGACGATGCTCCCTGTCTCCATCTCTCACTCTGACCTGATCTTGGCTAACAATATTTAGACACATTTTCCTTTTTTACTTGGCAGGACCCCAGAAACCACCTAATAGGCAGCCTCTAAATGAAGGAATTTGTATCTTCCCTTGACGCTAGTGATGTGCTCTCAGGGAGGATATGTGCCTTTACTGCAGGCTTAGCTCTGGCTCTTACCTGGCTTTCAGTCCCTGGGACCTGATCCCCTCTACACCCCAACACCATCTACAGTCTCAGCATCCATTTAACACTTTGTTACACACATGGGGGGGAGCTTTTTTGCAGAAATTATTGTTTCTGAGATAGTTACATTTCCCTTCAGGTTTTGCTGCTCCTCTGACATGAAACCAAACAGCCCTGGTCATCAGGTCAGTTCAGGGAACCATCCAACATCACCACAGGCTGGTCTTAGCACCCACCCCCATAGGACGAGGATGCCCAGCACAGCCTGCTCCTAAAGCCTTGCAGACCAGGAGGGGACCACATAGCCCCCAGTTTCTGGCAGGGCCAGGGCCATGCTAGCCACTGCCAGTGCCAAAGCCACTGTCACCCAGCACAGCTAGTCCACTTGCTTTATGATTGTCGCAAGTGAATCTCCTGGATGTTTCTGCTCACTGATCTGCCAGCTTGTTGTTCATCTTTGGGGAAAGTAAGGCAGAGCTCTGTTTGTGGAGGTCTTCCCAGTCTGCCACAGGCAGAGAATGATTCATTGAAGACTACCTAATGACTAAACAAAACAACATTTGAGCAAACCAAACAGCAGCAGACATGGGAAAAGAGCTTCCATGGTCAAAATGAAACATAAAGGAGGTGAGTTCATGGCAGGGAGAAAGAACATTTTGCTTAGACTGCTGGCAAAAGCTGCTGAGCTAATGGCAGCAATACCGAGGGGAAACAACCTCCTCCTTCTCCTCTGCCATTGCCTGTGGCTGCAAATGCCCTATAGCAGCTCTGAGGAGCTCCTTGAGAAGGAGAAACAGCTCAGAGCCACCAAGTTTCAAGGATGGATCACTTGGTCACAAAAGACTTTGCTCCTAGCTGGAGCTTAACAGCACGTCTGTATGTTCCAGCTGGGGAGCAGCAGAGCCAAATAACCTCATACATTTTTAAAGAGTATCTGTCATGGCCCTGGGATGTGTTGGAGGGTGAAGGCAAGGGGGAAGTCAGGCAGCTCAATAGCTCCAACTGCTTTAATTTACAAGCAGGGTCAGGACTTTTGGCACAAGGAAGCCTCCAAGAATCTCCCAGCAGATCCTCAAGGGCTGGCTGCCACCTTATTTGCAGCCATTTGTTCTCAAAATGTGTGGCTTGCTCGTTGATCCAGGGGCAGGCAGCTGCAGATTGGATTTGGGTGGAATGCAGCTTAGCCGGCGTCCAGGTGGTGGTGCAGTTTCAGCTGGGATTCAGGTAGGGATGCAGGTTTAGCTATGGTTTGGGTGGGATGCAGGCTTAGCAGGGGTTCAGGTGGGATGCAGGCTTAGCAAGCAGCTGGCCTTGGTCAAGATGATGCTGGATAATAAAAGGCTCCAAAAAAACAGACACCCCAGCAGCACTCTCTCTGGGCTCCTGCCCTGGCAGGAGGTCTGCCTGACCTTGGGACAGCCATGAGCCATGCATGGGCTCCTTCCTGCACTGAACACATGTTTTTCCTCCAGTACAGCAGAAGACAAATGAAATGGAAGAGCCTGGCTGCAGGTACCAGTGTGGGAACTGAGCACTGAGACAGCCCATGGTAGCAACAAGAGGATGATGTATCTGCTGTCTGGGGACATGCAGCTTAGGCTCTTCCAACCTATTTGTGTATTTAGACCCCTAAGGGGACAAACAGCAACTCTTGTAGACCCCTGTAGATGCCTCAATTACTCAGTGCCTAACACCTATTGACTACCAGTGGAAGCCAGGCCTCAAACCCACACCTGGGAAGCTGCAATAACAGTAATGGATGTCATGCACAGCAGGGAAGAAGAGCAGAGACCTGTGGGAAGCCTCTCCTCAAATTAAACACACCCTGGATCAGGCCCCAAGCAATCTGAAGACTGCTCAGAGTTATGATGCACAAATGACAGAAATCCCTCTGCTAGCACTTTCGTGGCAGGGGAACAATTACTTGGCTTGCCAGAGCCATCGCTCTCGCTGCCTGGCCATTACCAGCCTTTACTCTGCTGCTGCTGCTGCGTTATGCCCTTGCAATAGGAAGTAAATTATGATTAACAAGACGTAGTAATTTATGTGCCCAGTAAATCACAATGCCAAGCTGCTGCATCAGATTTGTGTCTTTGCTCATCCCCATTTACAGCTGGCTCTGGAGCCCCCAGGAAGCAGCACCTTCCAGCACGTTACTCCATGAAGCAATGGCTTGGCAGAGGCTGCAGCTAGGATGCTGTTGGCTCCCTGGATCTTGTCGGCTACTTACTAACATGCAGATGAACCTACCAGTCCCTGCTCTGCTGCAATGGGTTGTTCACACTCAAGCAGATCACAGAAAGGGTTCAGGGAGCCCTTCCCATCTGTACAGTTCTATTTAAATTCTGCAAGCAGTGTTCCATGGGTCTGTCACTTGCCAATTGCTCTCTCAAGGACAGAGAAGTTAGTTCAGAGGTAAGTATGATACAGGTAGGACTTTAGGTATCTTTGTTTCAAACAATCACCCCTAGACCCTGTTTTCAACAGGCTTTGAGGATACCAGGATTATTTTTCCTCCACTTACTTAGATGCTCTCTGGGCTTTGTGGGATTAGTGGTGGGCTGGTCCTGCTTCACAGCAGAATTTGGCAGAAGACCTTTCCTGCTGCCCATCCTCATCCCCAGCCACATTCAAGGGTTGCTTTTCTCCATGGCTGACCTATAGGAATGGTTCCAACCCTGGCAGTCGAGTCCTGCCAGGACATCCCATGCTGGCCCTGCCACAGCTGCAGCAGCGAGAAGCAGGATGTCCCCAGCTGGACCCACTTCACCCCTGTGATGGCCTTTTGGTGAAAACAGCACCAGGAGCTGCAGCTCTGACCCCTGCCAGGCACTGAGTGGGAGAAAAGTATCCTTCAGGTTGAATTCTAAGCTCTGTGATGAAGCTTGCTTTCCCTGGCCATTTCTTTGGCACACCGTTTGTTTGAAGGGGGACGAAAAGCACAGGGATATTTGCATGAGCATTGCTTGAAAAAACAGACTTGTGGTTTCAATGTGGTGATCAGAGGCAGTCCCATGAGGAGAGGAGAGGTTTGCTCTAGTAGCCTCTTCCCCATACCAAGAAGGTGCTCCATGTGCGGTGGGGCATCAGCACCAGGTGTCACTCTGCTTCTTGACAGGGTCAAGGACCAGCTTTCAGATTTCTCTTGATGTGGTCTCCAAGAATCAGAGACAATTAAAGGCTGAATTTAATTGTCCTCTTCATCATGCTGGATTTTCTGTGTAAGTGCAGGAAGGATGGGAACAGTTTCACTCTCCTCAGATCCAGGCATGTGACCCTCAACACAACGGGGATGGATGAGGGAGGGATGGTGAGGAAGAGCAGGGAGTGTGCAGGAGGCTGTGGCTGGTCCACACTGCCTAGCTAAGCTGCAGCAATGGAGATCTGGGCTGCAGCACCAGCTGGTGAGGATTTAATGATAACTTCATGCTTTGACTCTTGTCACAGCTGCTCTTGGTCTGTTCCTGGAGGCTGGGGGCGCTGTGAAGAGGGTCTGGAGAGATGCAGACTTAGGGTATGCCATGGAGGTTGAGGATCTTCTCTCACCAAACCTGCGTGCCTGGACCCTGTTCCTACACTGTCTCAGCATCTTCCTTCCTCCAGAGGACCAATGTGGTCCTGAGGTAAGCTTCCTCAAATCCTGCATGCTATGTTTTCCTCAAGCTTTTCCACTAGGCTGGGAGGCAGCTGCTCACAGCCCAGGCTCTGCTGGGGACACAGACCCTACCTTGGGCTGGTTGTCCCAGGCCCTGCAGCTAATCCTTTGCTTTTCTATTGCTGCTCTGCACTACCCATGGCTAACTCAGCTGGACCAGCACCTTTATGTCTCCCTAGACACACAGACAACAAGGGTTGGATGCTGGCCTCTGGCCTGCTGGAAGCATGCTGTTAGGAGGCTTCCCCTTCTCCCAGGATTGGGACATGAGGAGCTCCAAGCCACACACATTGGTGCTGGCATACCCAGCAGCTGCTGTCCAGCACAGATCCTGCTCAGCAGGGTGTTCGCAGGCCAGCTAGGCGTTGACTTGCTTTTGGTGAGACATCACCATCCACTGAGTTCATCCCAATACCATGCAACAAGGCTTGTGCAACTGCATTGGGAAAGGGATGGTCAAGTGCTTGGAAGCACCAGTTCTACATGAAGCAAAAAGTCTGCAAGCAACAGGGTGAATTTTCTGTTTGCTCTGAGTGGACGTACAAAGAGGACTCACACAGTGCTCCTCACACTTGGTTGCTTTAGCAGACACAAAACCCAAGAGCCCATCCCACCACCCTAAGCAAGCCTGACAGACACCACTCAGAGCTGGTAGCTCACTGGGAACAGGAATGTCCACATTCCCCAGCTGTACCAGAGGTCTGCTTCCTACCCAGAGAATAAGACCAGAGAAGGAGATAAAGAGCCAGTTTACCTTCAGGGTGGCCCCCAGTGACCTCAGTCCAGTTGAGTGCCGAGCCAGCTTCAGCACCCGGAATATCCTCATCAGCCGAAACACCTGCACGACCTTGCCCAGATTGCCCAGCTCTGAATCACTGCCCATGGTCAAGTCCACCAAGAGGGTGAAGTAGAAGGGCAGCACCGAGACAATGTCAATCAGGTTCAGCGGGTGCTTGAAGAACTTCCTGGGGTTGGGAGAGAGCAGGAGGCGTGAAGACACTTCGAAGGTGAACCAGGAAATGCAGAAATACTCCAGCTTGTGCAGGATGGGTTCATCGAGCACGTTGCCATTCTCATCCACCTCCTGGTACTCGGGCATGCTGTGGATGCACATGGTGGCTATGGAAACCAGCACCACACTGATGGACACAAAGCTGAAGAGTTTGCTGGGGATGGAGTAGCCAGGGTTCTCCATGGTGAGCCAGAGGCGTTTGCGCACATTGCCGCAGCGCAGCGTGCTGTAACGCAGCAGGTCATGGTTGATGTCAGAGATCTCATCAGGGGATGTGTCCACACTGCTGACCTCGCTTTCCTCATCCCAGTTGTGGTGCCAGCTCTCCAGCTTGCGCTCATGGTAGCGGTAGCTGCAGCAAGAGTCCAGGAAGAACTCATTGATGCCCCAGTACTCGATCTCCTGGCAGAAGGAGAAGACACACAGCTCTTCCATGACATGCAGCTTCCCCGTCTGGTAGAAATGGAGCACATAGAGAAAGAAGCCAGGGTTTCGGTCAAAGTAGAACTCCCTGGCGCTCACATCGTAATCATCACAGAGCTGCAGGATGGACTCCTCTGAGTCGCAGGAGAGCAGGCGTCCCAGGCGGGTGTCAGGGAACTTGGAGAGGGCACTGGAGCTGAGCCGCCTTCTCAGACCGCCCACGTTGATGTTGATAACATCCTCCTCAAAACTGGGACCCCAGTAATTTAAGGTCTTGTTGACCATGATCAGTAGAGCAGGAGCTGGTTCCACCTGTGGGATAGACACAGCAAGGCTGCAAGGTTACCCCTGAACCTGGGTGAGTGGAGGACAGAAGCACCTTGAGGAGTGAAGAGGGATGAGTGAGGAGGGATGTCAGCATTGTGTGCAATGAGGACCAGGGAGAGGGGAAGGAGGAGAAACAGCTTTGGGCAGTTATTCCTTGGTGGTATATAGAGAAAAAAGAAAACAACAATAAAAAAGCTGATTATTTTTCCAGATGAAACTTTTCCTCACTTTTTTTACCTCTTAAAGCTTCTGCCTTTGCAGAATGCTGGTGGCCTAAGGAAGGCAGTTTACTGCCCCTCCAACAACTCATCCATAGGGTTTTCCTTGTTCAAACAGGTAATTAGTCACTAAAGAGAGGATTTATCCCCAAAAGAGCCTCTCCTGTGGAAAAATCAATCTCATCAAATCATTGCTGCAGTGATTCTATCACAGAGCTTTGTAGCCCCACCGCCTACATTGCTAATTAGACCTGGTCAGAAAGTCCTCAGATGGTGCAGTCTTCCCAACAGCAAAGGCAGTTTTGCCAAAATCAAAGTGTTTTCACAGAATGTGTCAGTGTTAGGGGGAATTTCAGTGGAAGAAGTGTCAAAACAATTCATCTGCCTGCTTTGTTTCCTCTTGTGTGTTCTGCCATGGAAAATGCTATTTTTATAATGTTCAAATATAACAAAATCATGATTCAGAATAACTGATTACTCTGAATTAAAAATGTGAATGTTTGTAGGGAAATAAACCCCCAAAGTTCTGATTCTCTTGCGTTTCAGGATTTTAAGTTTCAGGGAGCTGGATTTTTCCACCCAGCAGAAATTCCATTTTCTAACGAGCAGCAGTTATAGCTCCTAACAAAGAGAAGCATTCCCACACCCTCAGACACATTTACTCACCTTGACCAGAAGCTTAGAATAAAAAGGCAAACAAAAAGGTTGGTGTTCTTCCTCTGTCACCTTGCAATCAGATTTCTCCACCTACCTTATTCATCAAAATGCCTGGGAACGTGTGGAGCAACTCCATACCCACACAGGCCCCCTGCTCCTGGCACAAAAGTGTCAGGTGTCCTCAAGATGGACACCGCACTTCCTCTCCTGAATGAGGAATTATATTTTTCCCTACACATCAATTACTTTGGAAAAATCCCTCTATTAGATGTGGCTTGCTCCTGAGCTCTGCTCACACTGCCAGGTTACCAACACAACTTCTGCAGTCACCAATGCTTTTGCTGTGCTGCTCACTAAGGCATTTGTGACCTCCACATGGCCTGTTCCCCATCCAAAAGGTTTCCTCCCTGGTTTTAATCAGCTGGTGGTTCATTAGACAAATCCTTCACCTTCTCTGTCTTGTGTCACCCACTGAAGTTTTCAAACTTTTAGGTGAATCAGGGACAGAGGCCACAGCCACGCAGCAGGAGCCAAGGGACACAACCACAGCAGCCCCTGTGATGATGCTGAAGTGTCACCAGACCCCACATAGGACAGCAACAGCAGCCACCGAGGGTCAAGGCCAGGTCAGTGACAGCAAGCAGGTCCCCCCCTGCCCAGGGGAATCCCACTTCTACCACAGACCACATTGCATCCTAGCCCTGTGTTTCTCACCAGACATCTCATGAGGTTTATGGGGCAAACTGCAAAGCAGGGGAAGGGCTCTGTGTGTTTTCCAATGTTTAAGAAATGCACTGTAAACGGTTTGGCAGACCAGGAGAGACCTGGGGAACATTTTCACATCTAAATCTGGAGGTCAGAGCAGAGCTGGAGAGGAGCAGGTAGTGGTGTCATGGTTAGAAACACACCCCAGATGCATGTTTTTAAGCTAAGTGGGGCTGTGGGTGCAGCAAATGCCAGATTTGTGCGAAATAGCCTAGCAAAGGCATCTGTTAACTCCACTGCATCTCTGAGCCAGGGCTCCTTAAAGACACAGGCTTTGCTCCACATAGCCAGAGCTCTCATTACACCTCGGCTGGAGGAGGCAACTGCCTTGTGGCAAGCCTAAGAGCTTAATGGGCCCATTGCCTTGCCTTCCAAAGGGGCGGAAAAAAGACAAGAAACAACTTTTTCAGTGCTTAAGACAAAAACACAGGGAGAAAAGGAGCGTAAACACTCATTTTCAGGGATAATTCGGAATTTCTGCAACAGATTAGCTTTCCCAGGGAAGACATCACACAGCCCATCTGTGGGGTGGGCATGACTAATCCAGAATGCTCGTGCATTCCGGCTACGTGGGGGTGGGTCTGTGGGATCCAGTTTACACCACACCTGTCCTCAGTCTCTCTGTCCATTCCAGGAGACCAGGCCAAATGTCACTGAAACCAAAAGCAAGGTAGTTTGGAGGCTGAGCTAGGGCATGGGGCCAGGAGAGAGCTGGCTCCCATCTGTCTCCCAGTTCCAAAAAAAGGATGTGTCAGGTCTCTGCAAGCCTTTGTACCCCAGAGAAGTCCCTCCCTTTCTCCCTCCTGAGAAGGGTCACAAACTGTCTGAGATGCTCTGTTCTGATGTTCACTTCTGAATAGAGCAAATTATTTCTGCCCACATACAGCTTTCATCTAGGAATCTAAAGCAGCAATTAATAGTTTTATAACTCTTTTGCCTACTCATTTCACGACTGGTTAAGCTCAGCTTCAGAACAGAACTGGAGTTTGAACTGAGATCTGGTGTGATCTCCCAGATGGATCATCAAAGCATGTGTCCATCTCACATTTGCAGGGGGATCTGAGGGGAGGCAGAAGCTCACTTTGGGGAGATTGGGTGGGGTTTTTTTTTTATTTTAAAGCACAATGGACATAGAATACGAATGTGTCTGTCTGGAATAATATGAATTTGCAAAATATTCCTTTAGTTAACCCAAAATTTCCATGAGTGATGAGAAAAATCCCACCAAAAGAGATAAAGCTAATCTCTTTCTGACAAATTCTGAAATATATTGTAAGCTATTTTAAGGAGACATCCATCAGAATTACACAAGACCAGTGTAAGCTGGGTGTTGGGTGCTCAAATGAATATATATCTGTGGAGAAAAAAAAATCTCTGATATATGCATTCATGACAGTAAAAAAAATATAAAAACAGATCAAGCATATCTGTAAGAAATGCTGGAAGAGTTTCCCTTGACAACCTATTTTTTTCTTAAAGGCTTTCAAATGGAAGTTATGTATATTTATTCTAACTGGCAGAGGGGACCCAAGGGAATGGGAAGGAAGATGCTAATAGACATTCAAGAGAGGATGCAGCAAGTGCAAGGAGTATTGCACACAGGGGCTTTTCCAACCAGGTACAATGGATTTAGATTAACAGTCCAAATAAAGAGCCCTGTACTTACAGCTCAGCGAGGCTTCCCAGCAGGGAGTCGTGTGGCTTGTCTCAAAGGAGCCATTAGAAACGCGTAGAGAAGGAGGAAACCCTTATCCTTTGCCTGTAGCCCATTCCTAAACGCACTGTCACCCCGGGCTTTCCACCCTGCACATCCCAAGGGTGCAGGGCTGACGGCCGCAGACCGCCGGAGAAGTCCTGAAGAGGATGCCCATGGGGCTAGGGTAGGGCTGAGGATTCCCCTCTGGGTACCGGGAGGGAGAGGGGGCAGTGGGGCTGGCTGACCTCCCAGCTCCTGCAGGATGGTGTCTTTGGGCAGGACTGGAAGGACCACTTGCTTTCTGGTCATCCAAAAGTGGTCCTGCAGAGCCCTGTCCCCCTCGCTGAGCATCCGCGTCGCCATCGGCCTGAATAGATGCTCGGGACCAAGCCCTTCCTTTGGCAGAGAGGGTTTGGCAGGTGGGAAGGGGCAAGCATGGAAGGGAGATTCCCACTGCTGTCTGATCCTGCAAGCAGAGCATAAGATGTGGCCACCCCAATGCCCAGGGCTGGGGATGTGGATTATAGGGACGACGACTCCCTGCTCCCTTCGGGGGGCAGGAGCAGGGATTGCCCGTAGCTCGGCTTCCTCCTGCCAGCGGGCAGCCCAGCGCCTGCTGCAGATACTACCCTACCCTGTGCCAGTCTCCGCTCCCAGGTCCCACGCAGGCACAGCTCTCCGGAGGGGACCTCCGCGCTCTGCCTCGTGTTCCCTGGGGAGGAGAAGATGCAGCTCCTGGGGGAGGAGGGCTTCGGGGAGAGGGACTCTCCTACCTCGGCCTGCGGAGCGATGTGCAGGGGATTCCCTGTGCCCCGAGTCCCAGCAGTATCCCAGGATGTGGGCGCTGGCACGGCGGCTCCTCGCTCATCCTGGGATGCCGGTGCTTAGCTTCCCGCTCATCCCGGTGTGCCGCTGACCGCATCCCTTCTCACCCCGGCATGCCTTTGCTCCGGTTGCCCTCTCACCCCGGTGTGCCGGCTCCCCGAGTGCCTGCCGCCCCCCAAGGTACAGATCCTTGCAATGCCCCAGGATTCTAGTACCCCGGCTTCCCGGGATGCCGATGCCCCGGTCTCTACTGCTCCTCGGGTTGCCGATCTCACGGTCCTCGCCGAGCCCCGGGATGCCGGTGCCTGCAGAACCCCTGGTGCCGGTGCCTCGGGCCTCCAACCCGCCGCGGGTTGCGGGTGTCCCGGGTCCCCGCGATGCCAGTGACTGCCGTACCCAGGAGGTACCGGTACCCTGCCCCGCGCCGCCGCTCACCTGCTTCGGCTCCGCCCTCGTCGCAACGTGCGCGCCCGCCGCGGAGCCCTACGGGGCTGGTGGCGGTAGGAGCTCCGCGGGGCCGGAGTGGGGGGGTCCCGCCCGCCCTCCACCCTCCTCTCCCGGGGTTACCACCCTCCTCTCCCGGGGTTACCACCCTCCTGCCCGCTCTCCCGGAGCTGCGAGGCGGGAGCGGGGAGGAGAGGCAGGTCCCCAGTCCTCAGTCCCCAGTCCCCCGTCCCCGGCTGCCTCTGCCACGAGCATTTCGGCAGCACGGTGGGGCCGGAGCAGTGCGGGGCAGAGGGCTCGGTATATCCAGAGATGCCCGTAAGGGAGCCGACCTCATCCCCTGTGGAAGCCCACCAAGACCGCAAGACAGGGTACTGGATATTAGCAAAACCGGCTGGCAAGTCGGTGCAAGGAAGGTGATTTCCCCTAACTAGGGCTGGCAGTAGGATGGGAAACCTTAGCTATGTGTAGGTACACCTGTTCCGCTTGCCTTACCTGCTGGAAGTGCTCCAAGCAGCCAGGACAGCTGATGGGAGCCGCAGTGGGTGAACAGCTCTCGTCCGGCCCTGGCCTACCCCAGCTCTTTCCAAAGCTGCCCAAGTGGAAGCACTGCCCCTGGGGGTCTGAGCCCCGGAGCTCTGTGGGGTGCAGAATGCTGTCCTGCGCTGTGAGTGTTCAGGCCGAGCAGGGTCCCAGCAGCGATGCCACCCTGTGTGGGGCAGACAATGAACCTCTGCCCTCACAGTTGCATTCCATGCGATCCAGCTCCATCTTCCTCCTTGGGATGGGGGGTGCCTAGGAGATCTATGCAGCCCCCTGAAGAAGACTCCCCCGGCTTACTGAGCTTCCCATTGTCTCTTTAAAAGCTCACTGGAAGGTGGCTGAAAGCAGCGAGTCTGAGGCATGGCACACACTGTCTTTCAGGTCAGTGAGCCACCCTGGACCATCCCCACACATGCTGGTGACGGCTGCAAGCACACCAGCTCCCCCAGAAGCCAGCTGCAGAAGCAGAGAGACTGAAAAGAGAGGATGGGAGACCTTTCTGGGGTGGCAGCTGGGGCTGCATGTCCACGCAGCGATGGCTCATTGCTCCGGCAGCCGGCACAGAGCTGCTGTGTCAGACAGGCAGCTCACGCGGGGCGAGACTTCACACCATCCTCAACATCAGATCCATTGGCTTGCTGATTCTAGCCCAAGGAGCTGGAGCCTGTGGGCTCACCCTTCTCTGGGCTTGCAGGTGGGCGGCTGAGAGCTTTCTTTGCTAGGGAGCACCCTTCCCCCTGCCCACACGCCAGCCTCTCGCTGCCGCCTGTGCTGCCAGCCCCAGCGCTCGCTGCTGCGGGGCCATCAGCATGTTTCCATGTGTGTGATGTGTCAGACTGTGTGTGCCGGGAGCCTGTTTACATGGAAAGGAGTCAGCGGAGGGAGGGGGAAGGGATGACTTTGAGGGAGGCCTTAGAAGAGAAAAAAAAAAAAACAGAGGAAAAAAAAAAAAAAACACTGAGGGAAATTCCTCTAGTCTGTGATGTGAAGCAAAAAGCATTTATTTTTTATGGCAATTAGGAGTGGCTGAGCATCCCTGAAAGCTGCAAGATAAACATACCCAGCCTTATCTGCTCCAGGCACTCACAAGCCCAGCTTTCAGTGGGTGCTGGGCCCCAGCGGGTGCAGCCCACAGGATGGAGGAGCTCTGCCTCCCACGTGGGGTTTTCTCTGCCTGTCACTGACATACCATGATCAGGGTGAATTTTCTTGTTCCTTCTGAATACATTTCTCAGCCAGCCATTTTTCATGGAAGGATGCATGCCTTGCACTGTAAGAGCACCCATACTGTCCAGCACTTTGTCTCTATACCAAAGCTTCATTTCTGCACTCCACAGGGTAGACTTGAGCCCTGCCTCCCCCAAAACCAGTTCTCCCAGCACTGGGTTGTTTGCTGAGTATCCTCAGGGCCATGAGGAGGAGCATGAGTGGAAAGCAAGGGCTGCTAGGGCTCTGCCTGTAATGCTCCAGGCTGGAGGGATCACCCTAAGAAGGGGTTGGGGAGAAATGAAGGGAAGACACTTCCACATCTGCTGCAGCTCAGCATCCTATCTGGAAGCAGCTGCAGGAAGCAAAGTTCACTTCCCAGGCTGCACAAGCCCCATGTAGGCTTATGCTGGCAGCACAGCATCCCTCAGAGGGAACTTGGCTGCAGCATCCATGGTACCCAAGGTGGATTTTCCTTTGGCTGCATGAACTCAGATGCAAAAGGCCTGAGTCTCCCATTAGCTGACCAAAGCTTGTCAGCCTGACTTCACACTGACACTGGCAAGCCATGGCAGAAAAAGGAGACTCCCATTTTAAGGCTCTTTCCCAGCAAACTGAGGTGCAAGAGCCCTTGCTTGGCTCAGCCAGGTTTGCAGCCATGCTGGGAGGGTACACCTCCCCATGGCAGGGGCCAGCCCCAGGCCTCTGCTCTTCCTGAACCAACTGGCAGTGATGTGGAGACAGGGAAACTGGAAAATCAGGTCAGCTGGATACGCCTCGCCATCCCTTCCTTTCATGTCTCCCCCATCTCCCTCTCCTGGGGAAGGCAGGTCTCCTCCCGCGGAAGCCTGGGGGGGGTGGGATTATGTCAGTAACCACATGGCAAATCCTCCACACAGGGATGGGGGTGAAACCTCTTGCCGTGGTCTTGCCTGCAATCTGGAAGCAAATCGCAGAGGCAGGGTGAGTCTGAAGCCAGCAGCCATTTCAGTATTGCAGTGAGTCATCCCAAAAGGCGCTCAGCTTGTGGCAGCTCCCTTCCTTTCTTCTTTCTGCCTTTTTTTTTCCATTTTAATAGCTGATGTAGCAATATGTTATAAAATAGGGGAAAATATATGTGAATATAACATGTCTGCAGAGCTTCTGTAATTAAAGGAAAAATCTTCAAGCCCTTTGCATCCCCTTGAACTCCCGTTGAGAAAGGCAGGAGCCGCTGGGTACCTGCCGCGTGGGAGGGTGGAATAGAGCAGGGAGAGCACCTGTGAGCACAGGGGATCCATGGAGCTGGCTGCCGACGGCGTCAAGGACATACAGCATTTCCCAAATAGTCTTTTCCAGAAGGAAAAAGGTGAATTGGGACAGATGCAAAACCCTGCTCTTGCATTTCTCAGTGGCAAAGACATTTGGATTTTCCTCAATACTCTTTTTTTCCTTCCAGTTCCTGCACTCGCTTGGGTGTTTTTCCCCTCTGGCCTCCCATGAGCTCTGGGAGGGGCTGCTTTGGCTGGAGGGGTTTGGGCTTCTCCTCTTGCCACCAGCTGTCCCTGTGCAGTCTTTCCTCATTCTGGAGCCAGCCCACAGGGTAATAGAGAGGCAAGGCTGAGCCATGATGGCAGTATCCTCCAAGCAGGAAGAGGGAAGTGGGGACCACAAGCCCTGGTGGTCCCATCCCCACAATCCCCGTCTTCCTCCTGGAGCCATAGAGTGTTTGTAGACACTGGTGATCAGGGTCTATCAGCCTGTTCCATGCTAGAAATTGTTTAAACAACTTTCTTCATACTCTGAAGCCCTTGGATGCACCCATGGCATCCAGTCACCTGCAGTAAAGTGCCTGCAGTGGGCACAGGGCAGTCTGTTAGTGTATTGCCTGGCTATAGCCCTCAGCTCTGACAGCCTGAAACTTTTCTGGCTTGGAATTTTACTGAGTCCACTGGGTGCCTAAGCCAGGAAAGATTAATGAACATTTGCTGAACTTGCTGGAGACCTTGGCTTGTGGTTGGGCTCTGAGGCTGTAACCAGAAACATGAGAGAATTTGGAGAGTCATAACAAGGCAGAAGCTATTTTTTATACAGATGAGGAACCTTTGGAGAGGGAGGAGGGAGATGCTGCAGTGCAAGGTCAGGCACTCCAAAGGAATGATTTACTGTTTGGAGGGCTTCCACGTGCCCCAAGGACATGCATTGTCTCCATCTTGCAGCAACGTGCAAACTCCTATGTGCTGCATCCCTCCCTCTACTCTGTCTCTGCCCCAGGTTGTTTCACTGCCCTCCAATGTCTTGGACTCATCCTCAAAATCAAATCTGACAAAACCAAGGGTTATTCCTAGGCTGATCACTAACCTGCTGGCACATCTCAGGCCAGGCAGCCCTCTCCAGATCATTCCCATCAGGGCTGGAAGCCACCATGGGCAGGGATGCTGGCACAAGGGCAGACAACGTGGTGTTAGAGGAGAGCTTAACAGTGATGGCTTACGCTGCTCCTTGTCACCTGGCTTGGTGCCAGTCAGCCCAGGTACTTTTCGTTTACTAATACAGACAAGCCACAGCAACTAACCATCACGCCCCAGCTTGCTGGGACAGCACAAGCTCACTGCTCCCTTTCTCTGCCAGGAGAGAAATAGGTGAAGATGGAAGCACAATTTCCTTGTAATTAAATTTCACTATACTGCAGGTCAAATCCTGTGTGTAACCATGACTGCAGCCAAGCCTTAGACTCTCTGCAGGCTCGTGCAGTGCATGCAGTGCAGACACTTGCCCTGCACTAAGCTTTTCATAGCTGTGCACAGCCATGGCAATGACCACAGAGGGATGCCAGGCAGGATAGAGCAGGGAGGTCAGTCCCCTGCCCCTGTGCTGCCCCAGACGCAGCACTGCCTTATAAATCAGTATTTAGTACGAGAGCAAATATGTTGGAAATCAGTCTCTCCATACAATGAGAGGGTCAGGATAAAGACATGCCATTTCCCTGAGACAGCTGACCCTGCAGATACTTTCATCCCATGACAAGGTGAGGGGCAGACATCGGTGAGAGCAGGGACAGCAAACTTGCCCTGGGACTCTGCTTCTCCTCCAGAGCTACAGATGGAGGATGGCCACTGGGTTTGGGCTCCTTCAGTCCCTGCCTGGCTGTGATGACACAGCTGTAAATTTCAAGCCAAAACTATAAATAGCTAACGAATTGTCACTGTTGTTATATTGCAGGTGGAAGTGGCCCAGAGGTTGGAGGCTCTTTGTGAGTCCATTGCAGCTCTGCTGTTGTGCTGGTGAGGATGAGTACAGAAGTAATCACAGCTGGAGACTAATGGGGCATGGGCTGAGGGGAAGAGGCTCACCTGTCTCTGCTGTGTTGCATTTCAGGGTCCTTGCAGGAGATTTTTGGCAGTGTTGGGAGTAGTGAGAGGGGCAGAAGGTCTTCAGGTCTCGAGGCTCTGAAGGATGCCAAAGGACTTACTGGCTTCCTCCATTCCAACTCTACCTTTTCCCTCCTGCAAACATCATCACTGCATGGTCAGGACACCTTAGTCCAAGGGGGTGGCCTTGGGGCTGATGGAGCTATGTCAGTGAGATGCTGGAGCATTGGGGAGCAAGGTGATGTGTGACCCCAGAGCTGTGGGGTGGCTCTGGGAGCACAGGCTGGTTCTCCCTGACTTCCCACAGCAGCAGATCAGCCTTGCCATGATTCAGGGTTGGTCACTTGCTGCTGACCCCAGGAAGGCTGCAGAGCCATGGCAGGGGAAACAGAAGTGTCCGATGGCTTCTCAGCCTCTGAACGGGTATTTCTCCACTGCTGCATGGAGAATCACTCCGTGTCCATGCCAGAGCCTAGAATTTGCGACGCCAGCTATGTTTTCTCCCTGCCATACAACTGGCCTGGTTGTCTGTCCCCACATTTTTGTAGTTTTGAGAGATTTTTACCAGTGGTCTTTGAGCAAGCAGCAGAGGAGCAGCCAGGGATAGAGGGGTAGGTCCAAGGGTGGAGCTTACTGGCTGAGCATGGCTGACTAGCAGAGGTGTGGGCACTCACTCCTGCAAAACACACACAGGATCCCACACATCATCACCTCCTTCCACCGCCATTGCCATGTTGAGGGCATCCCTCACTCTTTCATTAATTTGCAGTTCAGGGCTTGCCTGTCTGGGTAGATTCAGGTATCAAGAGAGGACACATTTACCTTCTTTCCATAGCCTTGGAGCAGTGTGTCCCACAAATAGAAGAAGCATTTTGTACCCCCAAAAAATACCTGTTGGTGGACAGCCTGTGCTGGGGTATAGCACAGCACCCAGGCACAAGCCCCAGTTGCCTGGGCCCCGGAGGGAGCTTCCTGATGACATGTCAGACATTTTTCTATTTTTGTTGGCCACGGAGCACAGAGCCGTGGAGTCAGCACGTGAGTGGCGGGTGCTGGAGAGCAGAGCTAATGTGGAAAGCAGTCGTGCATCTCGGAGGATGCTCGGAGCAGCAGCAGCCTGCCCTGGGCTCATTAACGTGATCGACTCACAGGAGCTCCTGAAGCAGAAAGGTATTTGGGTGAGGGCCCACTGCCTGCTTTCAGTCTCTGCTCAGTCAGGCTCCCATTGTGTCAGGACCGTGTTTCTCTGATTTGCACCATATCTCTGATTTGTGCCTTGAAGGTCCAAACCTCTCCGTTTCCCTGCCTGTGCAGGAACACGACACAGCGATGCTGTGCTGCTTTTGCCCAGCTCTCCCTGATTAATGTGAAACCCAGAGTCATGAATCATGCATAAAGCTTTATTTAGTATAATGATTTCTGACATCCAGTGCCTGGGAATAGCATTTTGGGACAGACCGTTTGCGACCAGCGAACTCCAGAAATAATGAGCTGACGTTTATCCCATCTGAGCCGGGAACATGCGGAAGGGGAGGGAGAGGAGCCAGGCCTCCTTTGGAGGGAATCACAGGTTGCTCTCTAATTAGCCAAATGTGTAAAAGCTAAATATTGACATAGCTTTGCAGTTCCCTATGTCTTGCAATCACATTGCATGTTATTAACCTACATAGTCGTCAGGGAAAAGAGCATCTGTGTGTGCCTTGGCACAGGCAGGGCTGAAGGAATTCCCTCGTGCGATGCTGCTGGCACTAGCAGGGAGCCGGTGCCAGGACCCAAAGGAGCTGGGAAGTGGCTTTCCCCCTGCAGCTGGAGCCAGGGAGCAGCAGGAGCCTGTCTGAGCTACCCTTTAGTATAATTAGCCCACCTGCCTTTTCCACTTTACTAAGGAGAGGTACTGGTATCAGCTGGGAGGGCTTTTTTACAGGTGAGTGGCCTCCTTTGGGAGGAGGGGTGCAGGTATTTTGCTGCCTGTGCTGGTGGATTTGGAGGTGATGGTGAGTTTATGGCTCTGACCTTGCTCAGGGCACATGTGTGAGCTGTGAGTTGGGATTTGAGCCTCAGTTCAGGGTGTGAACAGGGACTGTTGCAGGGCAGAGACCTGTGGGGGTTGCTTTGATTGCTGCTGGTGTTTCCCTTTCCACAAAACAGCTTCATGTGAATCCTCAAGTGTTTTGCCAGTTACTGCTGTAACATTCCAGCTGTCTGGCTGAATGCAGACGTCAGACTGGCTGAAGGACAGCAGGTCTGGCCGTAAGGCTGAGAGCTGGGCTTCAGGGAGGGTATAGGAGAGGGAGCTTGGCAGCCTCAGTACTGCTTGCACCACTGCCCAGCCTCTTGCTGAGCTCTCTCACACATGCGTTCATGCAGTGTGGCTTACTGCAGAGGAAAGAGGTTTCTGTCTCCTCTGCTGTCTTTCTACATGGGGACAGGAACTGCTGGCATGCAGGGATCTCCCCCAGCTACAGTGTGCTGCCAGTACCTTGGTTTTTTGATTTCCTTTCCTTTTGCCTCCCTGGCTCAGGGAAGTCCTGCCAGTATCTGACAGGCTTCCTGGGTGTGCAACCTTGTGTGGCTGCAGCAGAGAGCAGCCTGGAAAGGATTCTCCTGGTGGAATGAAGGGTGAGGTGGAGCCAAGTGGCTCAGCATGGGTCTGCTGCCTCTTGGCTATCACGGTCCACACAGAGCTACTTCTGCACCAGATTGAAAGACTTCATCACAAACAGATTGTGAGGTTTGGCAGCGCTTTAGGCAGGAGAGAAATCACAGTGGACTGCTCTGGCATCCCTGGAACCACAGTCCCAACTCCTGCCAGACCCCACTGCTCTGGGGCTCCCCATCACACAGGGGGCTGGGTGCAGTGTACACCTAGGGTAGTGAGACAGAGCCAGACAGAAGGGACAGAAGACCCTGCATGTCTCAAAGGCTTCCTGGTGTCAGCAGCAGCTTCCCTCCACCATGCTAGCCTGGGACCTGGCTGCCCTTCTGCTGTCCCACCACAGTGGGAACATAACTTTCCCTCACTGCCTACGGGGAGAATGCAAGGGCAAGGGGAAGGGTTACTGGTGCATCCTGGCCAGGCAAGCTGAGACATGTTCATGACAAGACTCCCGAGCAGGAAAAAAGCATCCCTGTGTCTCCAGAAAGAAAATGCTGGAGAGCATCAGCTGGTGTGAGACAACTCTGGCCCTAACCACCCTCTCCCTGCTGCTGGAGAGTGATGCAGTCCAGGTGAGGAGCCGAGTTTGTATAAACCATCCTGCAGAAGAAAGCACACAGTGAAGTCTTACATCTGTTGACCTTCAGCAGTGTGAGGATGGTTTGTTTTTCTGCAGAGGTGTATATATATTTATGTTGTGGACCAGAACAGAACTGACTCCTTTTCCTACTTTAAACACTGCTGCTCCTCTGCATAGAGGATGAGGACTGTATGTAACATGCACCCAAGGGCAGAGCTGCTGCCCAGTGGATCTGCCCAGCCCAGGAATTTTCCTCCTCTGGATTTGATAGGATTGCTTCATCCTGCTGGGACTGCAGCTTCCCACTCCCAGGCCAAGCTACTTAAATAACCTTCCCTTTTCAAAGGTTTTCAAAGCTGTAGTAATTCTTATTAGTTTGAATCCTCTCTTGAAAAGGTCTTGCATCACTCTCAAGCACCAGACTGTTCTGTATGCAGACCCTGATCACCCACCCTCCTGAGCCAGAGTATAAAATATGCAGGGAGAAGGCTCCAAGAAAATATTAAAAAGATTTTCAGCTGTACAAGAAGTGAGACCTTCTCCATCCTCTGCCCTGTCTCCATCTCTGAGTGGACCAAAGTGCATTTCAGTGTGGAGCAAGGCTGCCTCCATGAAGCTGATGGCTTCCCAGTGAGCTCCTCTGGATTCCATCCCTTGGGCTGTTGCATGTTTCCTTTGGGATTGATCCAAGACTGACTGTTGCCAGACCCCCTGTTTTGAAGGAAGATGGAGTAAGAAAGACCTGCCAAGTGCAAAAGGAAGTGACTGGCTCCTTGCCCTGTCATGATGATGTTGTTGTGGCACATCATGATGGCCGTTTCTAACCCAAAGCTGGGTCCTTGAGTGCAGCCTTTGCCCATGTTCCCAGCACCACACTGGGGGGAGCTTGTCCCAGGAGACAGCCCCACAGCAGCAAGTCTTGAGCTGTGGTAAGGCAGAGAAAGCAAACCTCTCCATTTGCAGGTTGCTCTAGCCCTGGGGAAGCAGATGGCATGGGAAGAACCAACACAGAAACATGTCCTCTCTGGCACATGGCTCACTGATTTTCCTGCTTTCATGCTGGTATGTACCTAGGACACTGAGGGGAATTCTAACCCTGAGACCTGGGCTGAAAGATTTTCAGTCAAAGTATGCTGCTAGGACCTTGCACAATCAGTGCCTCTGCTCTGTGTGTGTTTTTGTGCTCTGCCTAGATCCCCCTGGTTGGGTGCTGGTTGTGTGTGGGGTGCGAGTGAGTCTAATCCATGGTGATGGGTTCTCTTCTGTACAGCCACAGTGGGTGCTGCTGGAAATGCTCTAGCAGGGACGTGTGCTTGGGGAGAAGAGGGCAGAGCATTCATTGATGCAACTGCAGGTGGATGCACACAGTTGGGGCATTGCCTCAAGGGTTTATAACTTGCAGTACTCACAAACAGAAGGTGGCAGGACCAAGGCAGACCAGATAACCCCATAACACCCTCTGGCCCCAAAACCATCTCCTCCTTCCTGCCTGGGCCAGCACCTGGGTGGCAGCAGCAACATGGGCAAAGCTGGCCCTGTCTCAAGGCAGGATGAGGGACCTCTCCAAGCCATCATATGGAGATCTGGAGGGCCTAGGGAGGGCTCTTTTGGGACGATGAACTCCTCCTGGGCTGCTGCCTTCCCCTTATCTCTGCAGAGGTGTTGCTGCACTGGGCACAGTAGCCATTGGTCTGCATGGGGCTCTGAGTGCTGCCAGCAAGAGGCACCTCATGCCTACAGCTCTGCATTTAATCAAACCAATTAGCAATTTAATCTTGTTAACAAACCAAGATAATTGCAGCATTATCAAATTAGCCAGCTGTATGGAAATGCTGCTTAATAGCTGATAATAGCTGGTCCTGCTGGAGGAGGGAGGGCTCTGATCTGTGACTAATGACTGGTGGGAGGTGGAGTTGGGTTTCTCTGGCCTTGGCCATCATGTCAGCATGGGCTGCCTTGGGGGGACTATGGCTGGGGGAGCACTGGGGCTCTACCCCTGTCACCCCATGGTTTGTGTGGCACAGGGCTTTCCGCTCAAAGGGGTGGCTTGGTGTGAGGATGGCAGAGATATTTTTCCCCCAGTAGGACACAGTGCTTGTGAGAAGCAATGCCTGATCTTACGCTGAATGTGGCTGATGAGATCCTAGGCCTTGTTCTGCTTGTCCATGTCGGACTGCCTGAAGTTTCCAGCCTCCCCTGGCACTGCATGAGCTTTTCAGCTATCTCTGTCCTCCCTTGGCAGCTGGTCTTTCACCATAGGATTTTTTCATTCTCAGTCACTGGGTTATTTCTGAGTCTTCATCTCCATCCCTCCAGTTCCTCCATGAAGGTGACCATAGAAGGAATCTCTTCAGCAGATGCTCTCCACAGCCTTGGCCAGTGAGCTTCCAGCACCTTCCTTGGGCTGTATCAGATGTTAAACCCACAGCCAGAGGTTTCATCCTACTCTATTTGTGGATGGTTTCAATATCTTCTTCTTCAATATCTTCTTCAGTTCATTCTGCTCTTCAGATTGCCCTGCTGGTGCTTGGCAGTGGAGATCATTAGCTCAGCCCTCATGCAACAGCAGCTCCAGCACCAGATGCCTTTCAGGATGCTCCTCCCAGGCAGGGAGGTGTGAGGGGCCTGGAGCTGGGGTGCTTGAAGGGTCTGCCTGCAGGTTGAAGGGGGTGGAGGCAGAGTGCCTCCTCCCAGCCAGCCACTCAAATGCTCCTTTCCCCTAGTTGATCAGCACTCACTCATTTTCCTCTGTTCTCTCCATTGTGTGCAGACAGAGTTGGTTCCTCTCCCACTCTGGGCTGGGTCTGCTTGTTGAGAATATAATGATGGGACATGCAAGCCTGATATCAGCTGTGGGGTTTGGGAGGGACTGTTGGGCACTCTTTACTGAGCAACAGCACAGACTGAGTGATGTTCTGCCCTGGCAGCACACAGTAGGAATGCCTGCCTCTGCTATTGCACTGGGCAGATGCTGGGCAGGTCCCTCAGCCTGCATATGCTCTCTCCTGTTGATGTTTCTCAACATTTCCTGAATTTTTAGCCCCAGCACTCAGCTGTACAAAAATTACAAGGACCCCTTGTGTTTTTGTGACCTGGCTTGGTGCTTTTGCAGGTAATTTTATTCAGCTGAATTTTCCCCACCAGCTCAGGTTCGGTGAGGAGCTCAGCACCACTAGGGGCCAGTGGCTACATAACCCCTCTCCTCTGCCTTCCAGATGAGGGTACCCACAGGCAGGCTCTGCCCCCTGCATTCCCTCAGGCAGCAGGGTGAGTCTCCTTCCACAGCCCTGTCCAGCTTGGGGTGTGCCTTGGGGGTACACACTGCTCTCCAGGCCTTCTCGCAGACTGCCGGGAGAGTTCCCTGAAGCATCCATCCTGTTTTGCTCCAGCCCCTTCCCATCACCTTCTCCTCCCAGGGTTTGTATGCCTCTGGCTGGATTTGCTTCCCAAAGCCAGCCCCTAACCCCACACTATTTTGCAGCTGGACTATTTTCATTCTCTTTCTCAGGCAGAAATTCTGGTGTAAGAGTAGTGGTGGGAACATGCGCCAGGGTGGGTCTGGAGAGAGGCAGGAGGATGTGGGCAAAGGAGTTTCACATCACCAGAATCCCTGGGACAAGCACTTTTATTTGTTAGAACAGCAGTGGAGATGCAGAGGGAGAGGACAAGCAGGCAGCACATAGCACCGTGTGGCAGCTGTCAGCAGAGTGCTCCTGGAGCTGAGGTGGTCTCTGAGTGTGAACTGGTGGGTGCCCCTGTCCTCCTGGGAGCCAGCATCGGGCAGGACAAGGCATAGCAGAGGTGTGGGCAGCTGGCTGATGCTGGAGGGGGTGGGAGGAGGACATGGGAATGCTGAGAAGGTCTTTGGTCTGTCCTGGGAGCAGGAGCTCAAACTAGGGAAAGGGAGAGAAAACAAGTTGAATGTGGTGCTCAGAGTAACTCCAGCCCACGTGCTTGGCTGGCAGTCACCCCACCTGCCTGACAGTGAAGGGCTTTGGTAGCTGGGCACAAGTCCCTGCCCAGAGCCACTATTCCCTTATCCCAGCTCTGCTATCCAGGGAGGTGGCTCATCCTCAGACCCTACCGTAGGAGACGGGGAGGGAAGGTGGGCGTGAGATGCATTTCCTCCCACAGAAGGTCCTGCAGCACTTCTTGTAACGTGGGCACCCTCGGTCAGTGAAGCACTGGTTGGGTGGGTTGACCATTGCACAGGTGAAGCGAACAGGTGGGCAGGACCAGGCACTGCCTGAAAGAAGAGGGAGGTGTTTACTCCAGGCTGCTGGTGGCTGAGGGCCTCTGTGGAGAGGCTCCTCAGCAAGCACTCCATCCCAGAAGAACCCTGAAAACACAGCTCCTTCCCAGTTCCTGTGCTTTTCCTCCCTGTACCTTACCCTAGGACATCTCATACCTGTCGGCAGCTCCGTCCAGAGGATGAGCATCCCCACCAAGAGGAGAGCGGCCACTGACTTCATGCTGCTGTGTCCCCAAGAGGTGCCAGTGTGGCGAGCTGGCAAATGACAATATTTAAACCCTTGGAGAGGATGGGGGTGGGGAAAGGGGCTGGGCAAATGCCAATGTTTGTACCTTTTTTCTCAGCCATTGCATTGTGTTTTCAGGGAAACTTTTGCACAAGATACAAATGGGATTGTTCAATTGCTTAAAAAGCACTTCTTCCATTGCACAACTGTCCCCTGCAACCACACTTGGGGTTAGGGATAAGCCAAGGGGAGATGGTCCAGGGCACTGCCCCCAGGCAGACTGGAGACAGTGGAGCTGCTTTCTCCTGGGCAGGTATGCTTCTCCAGCAGACACTACCATGGTGACCACACTGTGTTCCCTTCCGGGGATCCATTTTGTTGGTTTTCCACTGTACCTTGTTTCTATATGGACCTGCAAACCAAACCTTACAGCATGATCCAGCTCTGCATGGGGCTGCCTCTGCCTTGCAAGGGATAATCTTTTGGGGTTTTCCCAGAGGAAACCTGCTCCAACCCCAAACTCACCTGACTCCTGCCTTACTGGTGGCATAAGCCAGTGTGGAGAAAACAGCTTTGGTTTAGCCAAGGGTCAGTCTTTCCCAGGCTCTGTAGGGGGTTACCTGAATCCCAGCATCTTCTCTTGGGTGGGCACTGCCATGTAGGAAGCAGGCTGGTGTTGGAAGAAAGTGGCTGGCCTCACTGGGGTGGGAGTATTAGCTCCATACAACCCTGGTGTGCCTGAGCCCTAACTCTTGATGGCTGTAGAGATAAAGGGTCTTGCTCAGAGGGCAANACCCTCCACACATCCCACCCCTCCCGGGTAAAGCTGTTTTCTTTAAGTGCTCTTGGGCAATGGGAAATTACTCAAGTTCTCAGCAATGGGTCAATGTCCCCCTTGCCTTGTGTAACAGGTTCCTGGAGCCTTTCCTTGGGATTGCTGGTGTTGGTGGGAGCTCAAGCTGTGCTTGAAACTTGTGCTGGGAATGCCCTCGGAAGGGAAGGCACCCTGCAGCCAAACCCCCTGTGCTCCTGTAAAGTGCAGGCTGGGGCAGTCCCTGGTTTTGCAATCGACCAGGTCAAGGTGCTCCTTGCAAAAGCACAGTTATCACCCCTACGTGCTCCATGCAGCCCCTGAGCCCCTCACCATTGCTCTGTTTGCTCTGTCCCAGCCTCTTGATGCCCTTCTTCAGCCAGGGCATCTCACTGTGCCCTTTCCTGTTGATGCTCCCATTCTCATGCCTTGATGTGCCATGTTAACTGGAACTCATCTTACTGAATATCTGTTAATTATTGTCCAATTTCCCTAATGATTCCATGGCTGCATTTAGCTCTTTGTAAAGTCATTTATTATAGCTGGGAGAACATTTGGCCAACACAAAGAGACTTTCTGGGCTGTGCACCAACAATTTAGCACTTTTAATGAGAAATACAAGCACTAGATTAATTTTTAAGCAATCCTTTGGCATTCAGCTGCTTCTGGGCCTGGAGAGGACAGTGCTGTGCTCCTAGCTGGTGCCAGGATTTGGATGAAATGGTGCTTGGGGCTGCACCTTCAAGAGAGGAGAAAATGTCAAGGATCAAGGAAGCTGGGGAATGGGGCGGGAAAGAAATCCACCTGAAGGACTTTTGATAGTGCTTAATCCCTAGCAAGCCCATAGGGGAGAAGGCTAAAATCTGCTTCTACTTCAAACTCCCATGCAAACAACCCAGACCAGGATGCTTCTGTGCATAGGATCACCTGCTGCTCATACTCTCCATCATGACAAGCAGTTTGTAAGCCTCCTTCCCAGGCAGCAAGGACTGAGCTGTGAAATGCTGACGACCCTCCCAGCCAGGCCAGGGCTTACTGGTTTTTTTTATCCAGGGATAGCAAGGAGGGAGGCCAGCAGCCTCTGGTCCTGCAGCTTTGGGCTTGACCACAAGTCAAGCCTCAGCCCTAGCGGGGTGCACAAAGCACCCGAGGGACACTTTATGCCCCACCAAGAGATGCCTTTGTCCCCTACCAGGCGATGCAATGCTTTCAGCCTGATGCCAAGCTCCATCCTTCCCTCCCCAGCTCATGGCTAAGGATGCTGGGCCTACCGCCCCGGGGTACCCGGGGGAAGGGGGTGCCTCCAGCCCAGACTAGCCTCCTTAGCGCTGGTGTTTGGTGCCATCTAGTGAAAAGCCATTAATGAGGCTCTGCAGGACACGCAGACACCGTCCCGCTCCCAGATGCAATCCCACAGCCTGTCCTGGATGCTTTCCCGAAAACCCCACCTCAGCTGATGCCCTGCTGCTCTTCTTTGTGTCCCTCCTCACACCTCCCCACTGGCGCTTTGCCATCCCCAGTGCCATGCTGTGCTGCCAACCCTCATCCAGCCTCTCACTGCCAGCCCAGATCCACTTTGTCTACAGCTTCCCTTAATATTTGCCAAATTACATTGGCCCAATTGAGGCTTAATCATGCCCTGAGGGTGTGCTGTTATCTGCTGTAATCGAGCCTGTTATTAAATCCCTTAAATCCCAAACAGCTAATCACTTCCTCGTTCCTTTGTTTTTTTTAACTTTCCCCACAGTTACTCTGTAGTTTTTTAGGGAGCTGCATACAAAGCAGGGCAGCCCCAGCCCTCAGTGTATGTCGGGATACAGAGCTGACAGCAGGGCTGTGGGGCTGCCAGCCCAGATACATGCAGAGCTAATCAGCAGTGCTTCATTTGCCAGCCCAGCAAACAGATCTAACGAGGTTACAAATGCCCCAGTCTATGCCAATGGGGACAAGAGCTCTGCTCACAAGCCATTGAGCTGCCCTGTCCTGGGCTGGAGAACCACTGCTTTCCATCACATGTGGAATAAGCTACTCCTCACCTTGCAAAGTAAGCACCTGAGCTCTCACCAGCTCCTCACCCCAGAGCAGTCCCAGAAACCCCCAGCCCAGGACCTGCTTTCAGCCTCCTGTTCCTCAGCACCAAAGCCCAGCCTCAACCCTCTAGAACACAAGTCCCATGGAAGAAACTGCCCCTCGAAGAAGCAGGATGTGTCCCCAGGCACCCTCAGGAATGCCCTGTAAACCCACCAGGAATACTCACAGCAGTGGAAACACCCAAGTTCTGCAGAGCAGCTTGGCCAAGATGGATTCTGGAGCTACTAACAGCACCCCTGGGGAGAAGGAGCTGAGCCAAAGTGGGATGAGCCCAGGGCTATAACACTCTTTCTCCTTTCACCAGCACCCTGCACAGCTCCATGAGCCTCTTGGACAGGCAAATCCCTCCTGCACAACTTGCCAGCTAAGAAAAACCAGCTCCTCTCAGTCCCCCTTTGCTCTCACCTCCTGAATACAGGACCAGAAAACAAAGTGGGCACATGAAGGACCCTTCCAAAAACCTGTAGTTATTCTTACCAGCAGCCTCTACCTGCAGACAAGAGACAGGACTGACACAGGCCTCCCTTCCCACAGGTGTGGGACAGAAGGCTTGCACTAAGGAGGGCTTCTGGGATTAAAAGTGACCTCTGTCCCATACAACTGCAAGACTTGGGTCCCTGGGTGCCTTGGCATCTCTCTCCAGGTTTCTCAGTGGCTTTTCTGCCCCAAGCAGACATGTTCTGGAACTAGGGCCATGTCCCCATGGGTATAAGTCCCTCTGCAATGACTTGGCACATTTACAGCCCCTCCTAAAGCAGGTGTTGACCTTTTACAGGCACAGGCTCTAAAGAAACCCTGGGAATCATGACAGTGCCCATGTCACACTGGCTCCCTCCAGCTGAGGCCAGGTCTGCAGCATCCTGGGGTGCCTGAAGAACGAAGATTTTCCCAAAGGATTTTTGGAGCCTGAGGACAGACTGTTATGACACTGAGATGCCTCTGTGGTTCAGCCAAAAGGAGAAGAACGTGTCATACAAATCTTCATGGTGTTTATTGTCAAGAGAGAAATTTCTTTATATAAAAGTGTTTAAAAATAGCACTACCCTGCTCTCAAAGTGAAATACATATATACACACATACACAGATGTAGACATTTAGAGAAAGAATTATTACCGTTTTGCTATGTGATTTTAAAAAAACCCAAACAAAATAATAACCAATCCTAAAGGATTCTGCCAAAACAGGGGCAAGGGGATCCACAGATTCCTGCCACCTGCTCTCCCATGGGTGCACACCCAGGCACCGTGCCAGAAGCCAGGCGGTACATATCCCGCTGCACTGCCCGCAGTGCCCGGCTCTCCTTGCCCCACTGCTTGGCAGCAGACACTCAGAAGACAGAAGGTCTCAGGGTGTGATCAGCAAGTTTTTTTCTTCTCTTGCAAAGCAGCTTGCTGGGTGCTGGGGGGCAGAGGGGCTGGTTCATCCCAGTTGCCCTGGGAAAAGGCTGGGGGGGTCACGTTGCCCAGCCTGCCCAAACTGTCATCCCACCTCATGCCAGACTTACCAGTTCATAGGAACAAGGCAACATCGATGGCTGAACCCCTTGGGTTCACAGCAGGGTTTTTGCTCAAGTTCTGGGGCTTTTTTAGGATTTTTGGTTTTTTTTAAATACACTCCATATCCTCCTGGGGATTTTGCGATACAAGAACAAGCATGGATGCTTTACAATAACCTAGCAATAACAATGCCACAGAGCTACTGTAGGTCCCTGTGCCCCATCCAAACACTGCAATGCTCTGCAAGGATCACTTCTTGTGGGCAGTCTGCTTTTCCAGGGCCTCAAGTCTGGCTGTCATCTGAGCAAGTAAATGTGCTAAGGAAACAGCATAAGACTGGTGGGCAAAGGACTTTTTCCCTTTGAAAGAGCTTATAATATTCCCTGCTTCCATTTATCCCTCCTCCCTTCCCTGTCCCCAGGTTTCCCTGCGCTCCAACAGGCCCAGGCATCACCCCAAAGGATATTTTTCTCAGTCAGGCTCTGCAGGATGGCCACAGTGTTCGTCTGGAACTGCACCAGTGCCTCGCACTCACATGGGCTATGGATCTCCGTCACCCCTTTGCCCTCCTCTGTGATCATGAGGGTTTGGGTGCAGTCAGAGCCATGGCCCCATGGCACCCAGCTCTGACCTGCTCCCACATAGCATGAGGCTCTTGTCCCCACAGCCACACACGAGGACTGGACTTGAGCCCCAGGGCTGTCCCATTTTCTCCACTTTTTCCAGCCTTGTTCCTTTTTGCCAGGCTCTATATGCCTGTGAGCTCAGCAAGCACACCACCAGGCATCCCACCAGGCATCCTGTGGACCTGTCATGCACATGACCACAGTTTGCCAAGGACAGCCAGTGTTGATCCTTACTTTGCCTTAACTTTCATCCTCCAGCCAGGGTGGCAGAGGTGGCCACTGACCCGATGTCTGCAGACCTATGGGACTCCTCAGATATCCCAAGAGCACTGGGAAGCTCCAGCCTGTCCCAGGGCAGTGATGCCCTCACAGTAACCCACTGAGGTCCTTGAACCCAGCAGCAGAATAAACATAGGTCTGGATGAGGAGAAAGGCCACCCTTGAAGCTGGAAGAACATCCCTCAAGGCAGGCTGAGACCTCAGCATCCCCCTGTGCAACAGCACAAGACTCAGGGTGACAGACACAAATCACCCCTGTGGGGACAGGAGGGCTCTCTCCAGCTCAAACCTCTCTCAAGGTTTGAGCCCTTGGCACAGTCAGAGCTGGGGACACCCACCTGGGCAGATATTCAGCTTGAAGTTCTCCACAAGGTGGGTCATGGTGGTAAAATCTGCCGAGTAGGAAAAGTGCTGCTCCACTGGCTCAGAGGCGATTGCTCTCAGCTCCTCTTCCACAGCTTTGCCAACACCCACAGCAAACATGATTATCCCTGCATAGCAAGGATGGATTCTGAGCACTGCACTGCCCCCCCTGCATCAAGCAGCCCCACGCCCAAAGGGAGCAAAGTGAAGAATGCAAGATTTCCCCTGGGCAGCCAAGGATGTAAGATTTCCCCTGTGGACCTGGACAATGCAGTACCCCAAGGCTGGATGCTGCATCCTCCCACAGAGCTAGCCACCCCGAAGAACTGTCCCAAGATGCCCAAAGCACTGCAATTTGGGGTTCCCCAGTCCCCCCGCACCTGACTCCTTTGCTCTCCTGGCCCACTCAGAGATGTCATCCTGGGAGCGCCCATCCGTGAAGACAAGCCCTATTCTGGGCACGTTGTGGGAGACAGGCCTGGCACCTTCCAGCTCGGAGAAGCTGTGCTCCACCATATGCTTGAGGGCAAGGCCTGTCATGGTGCCTTTCTCCATGTACTCCACCTCCATCACTGCCTTCTTGATCTCATCTGCACTGTGGTACTTGTTGAGGGGGAACTCAGTGCGGACGCGGCTGGAGTACTGCACCAGCCCCACCCGTGTGCCATGGGGGGACACCTCCAGCAGGTCCACAATGCGGTTCACAAACTGCTTCACCAGCTCAAAGTTTTGGGGCCGGACACTCTTGGAGCCATCGATTACCATCACCAGGTCAACATGTCCAGCCCCACACTCTGTGGGCACAGGGAGAAGGTGAGAAGGAACCAGCCTAGCCCAGGACACCATTTGGACAAAGATGCCCAGGGCTGAGACAGAGCTCCTGGGCTCCGGGACACCACATGGATCCCCAGGATCTGCAGGCAGGGTGAGGCCAGAAAGCAGGGGAAAGTGTGCCCGGAAGTCTCGGACCAAAAACCTCCGCTGCCACCCCAGCATCCCCTGAAAATCTTTCCTAGATCCCCCTTTTCCTAAACATTTCCTCAAAGCTCCTGCTGTATCTTCTGGGACATGTTTTTGAGGACACAAGCCCAAATCCATCCCCGCAGCAGCAAGAGGCTCACCCAAGCCCAGCCAGCTCTCCATCCTCCTTCCAACCCATCTCATAGCTCAAACTAGACCCGCAGCCTGGTTTCAGGCAAGTCCTCATCAAGAGCAGAAAGCCCAGATAAGGAGGATGCCAAGAGCCATGTCCGAGTACTCACGGCCACACGCCTTGCCGTCAGCCTGCAGCTGCTGGCCCTCAGGGCACATGCAGCGGTAGGAGCCCTCTGTGCTCACACACTTGAACTCACAGCCGTGATCCACTCCGTTGCAGAGGTCAGTGGCTGGAAGACAAGCCAGGGGCACAAAGTTACCCCCATACAGGCAGGGTGCTCTGGGAACAGCCCTTCCCTTAGGGACCAGTCAGAACAAAGTGTCTGGCAGTGCAGTCAGTGTGCTGGGACGTACCCCTGCAGGACCTGGAGTCGGGCTGCAGTGTGAAGCCGCTGCGGCAGCGGCAGTAGTGCCCGTTGGGGATGCTCACACACTCATGCTGGCAGCTGTGGTTGCCGAAGCTGCAGTAATCGATCACTGGTGAGAGAAGAAGAGGGGTGGGCAGAAAGGGAGAGACAAGAGAAGGACAGGGAGAAGTGAGAAGTAAATGAAGAAGGGAGAGGAAAGGAGAGGAACACTTACTTGAGCAGCTCTTCTTGTCCTGGTTGAGGTAGTAACCCGTGCGACAATGGCATGAATATGACCCACGAGCACTGATGCACTGGTGCTGGCAGCCATGCCTCCCATCTGCACAGGCATCAATGGCTGCAGGGGAACAGCACACCCATCACCGTCCTGTCCCAGCCTCCCTGGGGCAGCCAATGAGGGACTGCTCCAGGGCTTTGAGGAAGCTCGCAAAACTGAGACAAGAAGGGTAGTCCCAAGGTGCTGGCCAGACCGACTCACACAGCTTTGAACTCAACATACAGGGCCAAAACACTGTGCATTTGGGCTGGGATGTGCATCTTTTGGTAACCACTGCCTGGAGCTCCCTCTGGTAACAGCCAGTTGTGCCCACATGAAGCCCAAGTGATCCATCCCAGAGAGGTGACCAGGATTTACAATGTGGAGCACCATCCACAGCTGTTACAGACACAGGAGGCTTCACGACCAGTGAATAGGCCTACTGGGTCCTCTGCTGTGTTCTAGCTTCCCTCCATGAGAACTAAATATTACCCCTCTATGAGAGTTGGGATAAAAAAAGATTTTTTTTTACGAGAACAGGTCTTTCCATCCACGTTGAGCCTGTAGCCTGGGTTGCACTCGCAGTAGAAGGAGCCAGGGGTGCTGACACAGCTGTGCTGGCAACCATGCTCCTGCTCCATGCACATGTCCACCCCTACAAGACAGAACAGGCATCAGAGTGGCCCACAAGCACGCTGGATGCACAGGGGCCCCAGCTCCAGCATGTGCTCTGTCCCTGCAGTTGAAGCCACTGGGGTGAGCCCTATGGCCCCAGCCCTTCCAGCCCCAGAGCTCAACCACTGAGTTCCAGTACATTGACACAGACATTGCAGTGAGCAGCATCCTGAACCACCTCAGCTTTCTGATCTACCCAAGCACTGAATCAACACTCAATATCAATTGATACTGTCAATAGCTTGAGCTGAGTAAAGGAAAGCTTGAGCTCAGCCTGATCCTGCTGAAGGAGCCAGACCTGTGTGTCCATGTGGGCAGAAACCTGCAGAGCCAGCTGGAAGTGAACACCAGGGCAGGCAGGTAATGTGCAGGGTGTTGCAAGCAAAGACATCATGCACAGGACCACATGAGGGCCCCAGGGGGCAACATCTGGTCAGCTCTAGACCCTGCACCCCAGCAAACAGGGACTCAACACAGCACTTATGTAGACCTGCAGGCATATGCCCCTGGCTAGGAAATGCTGCCAGAAAGACGCTGCCAGAAAGAGGCTGGCAGCTGCCTTCTGCCCTTGCAGAAGTGCTGAGACATGTGAGGAAGGTCACAGAATCATAGAATTGTTTTGGTTGGAAAAACTTTTAAGATATTTAACTCCAACCATCAACCAGTACTGCCATGTCACCACTAAACCACGTCCCTCAGCACCACATCTATGTCTTTTCACTCCTACCAGGAACTTCCCTAAGCAGCTTTTTCCAGGGCTTGACAACCCTTTCAGGGAAGAAATTTTTTCTCTTGTCTAACCTAAACCTCTCCTGGTGCAACTTGATGCTGTTTCCTCTTGTCCTACTGCTTGTTAACTGGGAGAACAGACCAACCCCCACCTTGCTCCAACCTCCTTTCAGGTAGTTGTAGAAAGTGAGAAGGTCTCCCTGAGCCTCCTTTTCTCCAAGCTAAAAAACCTCAGTTCCCTCAGCTGCTCCTCACAACACTTGTGCTCTAGACCCCTCTGCTGTTGTTCTCTAATCTTGCCAGCCTGCTGCAGTGTCAGGTCTCTGGCAAAGCCTGCCAGCACAGCAGGGGCAGATAGGTCCCAGTCTGAGTGTTCATGCCACCACAGCCACAGTATGAACCAGCCTCCCAGCTCCCAGCCAAGACTAGCCGGATGGTCCAGAACAGCACCACGTGGCCAGGCTTTAATTGAACACAAATGTGCATCCAGCAGATGCCATACACATGCCTGCATGTGTAGGAGGAGATCCTGACAGAGTCATGGAGAAAAGTAGACAGGGCTCTGAGATGTTTCACACATCCCCATCACACCCAGGGGAACCAGTTCCACAATGTCTGCCCCTTAGTATTCCCATCACTGCTGCTACAATATCCTGGCTTGGAGAAGAGCTACTGGGCACAGGTGAAGAAAAGCACCTGCTTGCAATGCTTTCAAGGCTTTCCTGATCTCAGCCCAACAGAGGAAAGGTGAGCAAGAGGTGGGCCACTTGTCCCAGCACCCCACTGTGGGAGTTGTTTCCTTGTCCACCTGCTCCTAGCAAGCACGGCCACCCCAAACACCCCTCTGAAGTTCATCTTCTAGCCTGGGTGAGGAGCAGTCACCAAGGTCACCCTTGCCACCCTACAGCTGCAGCTCTCACTCACCACAGAGCTTGTCCTGGAACTGCTTCCCAAACTGCTGGATGAGCTCAAAGGATTCCACCAGGAAGACGTGCTCCTCCAGCGGTGGGGAGGCCATGGCCCGCAGCGAGTTCATGTCTGCCCGCTGGATGCCCACAGCATAGATCTCAATGCCAGCATTCCGGGCCTGGGTGGCCACCTCAGTGACACGGTCCTGGGGCCGGCCATCTGTCACAATGATGGCGATGCGGGGAATCTTCTTGTGCAGAGGACGCGCACCCTCCTGCGTGGTGAAGGCCACATTCATGGCATACTGGATGGCCAGCCCTGTCATAGTGCCCTGGGCCAGCGGGATGATGCTGTTGATGGCCTTCTCCATCTCTGCCCATGTGAAGAAGGTCTTGAGGGAGAAGATGTTCTGCACCTGGCTGGAGTACTGGATCACCCCCACCCGCGTGGCGTTGGGGCCCACGTCCAGGTTGCCAATGATGTCAATCATGAATCTCCTCATGGTCTCAAACTCAAAGGGGCGTACGCTGCGGGAGCTGTCTATCACAAACACGATGTCCAGGGGACCCTTCCTGCACTTCAGGGCTGAAAGGGAGCAAAGAGAAGGTTCAGCTTCAGAGCTCCCTACAAGAAGCAGGGCTGGGAGCAGAGACATCTCCATCAAGTGGCTGGAGGGGTGCTCAGTGGAGGATGAAGAGGCTAGGTCTGAGCAGCTCACACAGACCAGAACCTTCCCACTGCCAGATAAACCCACAAAATGTGCTAGAAGAGTGGGAACAGGAACAACAGACTGGGAAGACATGTCCTGGTGTGGGGCAGTGGGGAAATGGCAGTATTCCCTCCTCCTCCCCAGCGCTGCCCCTGCAGCCAGACCCAGCTCCTGCTCCCTGCATTTCCACAGCTGGCAGCCCCAAGGGCTGCAGAAACACATCTCTGTCTGTCCACATCTGCCCTGGCAAGGTTTAGGCACAGGCTTAGGCTGTGACATCACCTCTGAAGCAAATCAGAGCACTAGAACGTAAAGCAGCCGAGTGCCCCACGCTGTCCTCTGCATGCTGCAGCTCCTGCTCCAGACCTCTGCACCACACAGGCTCCTGCTACTGCAGTGTCAAGCACAAAAACACTGCTTTGAGCAACTCTTCTGTTCCCCCCCCAGCTTCAACTTCCTCCAGTTTTTACTGCATTTTGCTAGTTTCTGCCTAAAGCGACAGCAGAAAATGAGGCAGTGAAAAGCACAGCTCAGGGCACGCACATGGTGGAGATCGAGCCAAAGAGCCTCCCTTGGACATATGGGTGCTACTTCCAGAGCAAACCAGGACAGAATTTAGCAAATGAAAATGCCAATGAATATATTTTGCTTGGCCTGTGTATACCCAAGCCTGGGAGAATTTGGCCCTGATGGTAAGCAAACACTTTGAGTCCCCTTGGGATGATGCCCAGACCCAGGCTGTCATCTCAACTGCTCCAAAGGTCTCTGAGAAGCATCCAGCTTCTTTCTCCTTTTGGTGCCTTTAGTGTTTTGAAACTGAAATTGATTTAGCACTGGGAAGAGGGAGGCTGTTACCCCTGGGTTTGCTTTGTCTCACCATCAGGAGACCTATGCAGGGAGGATGATCCCTCCTCACACCTGTGCCTTCTGCCAAGGTCAGAACCTGTAGGCTGGAGGGTGACAAGCCTTGAGCTGGGCTGTCCCAAAGCTGAGGACAGGTCCAGAGCAAGTAGCACCAAACCCATCACACTAGGGCCAGGCTCAGGCTCCTACTCCCCCAAGTTGTGCTGGGAAGTTTGTGTTCCAAACCTGGGGGATCCCACATCCTCCTGTGAATGCTTCCAAAGAAGAGTCACCAGGTACCCCCACCTGAAGAAGCACTTTGTCCTCTGAGGGCTTTACTGCCCTGACACACTCACTTCTCTCTGTTCCAGGCAATTCCCATTGGCTGGAGCTCACCTGCAGGTTTTGGTCTGGCTTCCAGCGTTGTCAGGAGAAGCAGGAGGAGAGGGGCAATAGTCAGGAGCTTCATCATGGCTCTGCAAGACCACACAGCTCCGGGGCTGCAGGGGCTCACTGTGGGGAGAAGATGCCATGCAATCAATGCTGAGAGTGGGCTGAGCCCCAGAGCCATGCTTGCCCATGATGGGTGTCCCCAGGCAGTGCCACAAACCCTGGGCAGCAGCAGTTTTGACAGATCCATCCCCAAACTTCTCCAAACCCACATGGAACTTTTCCCATTCAAGGACTGGCAGACTCAGCCCAGCTAAATTTTATTCCAGCAGCAATGATTTGCCAAAGGGTCTGATTTTCTGCTCTGGGTGGAGCTGGCCATTAGACAAGCCATATTTTCTCTTGCAAACCAGGCAGATGGGATGTTCAGCCAAACGCTTTCTCACTGGCAGTGTGACTGCTCTCCACAGCCAGACAGAAAGCAGGAAAGCTGCACCTAGGGACACGCAGCACCAGCCCTCCTGTCTGTCCATCCACATGGGAAGAGGAGCCCCCAGATGAAACACCAGCGCAGACAAAACCTGCTCACAAGTCTCTCATAGCCACCAGCAAATACTCTTTTTCCAAGAAGCTCCATAAATTTATTTTCTGCCTTTTTCCAAACCCCCTTTAGAGAGCAAAGAGCATAAGACTCTACAGGCATACAGTGTATGGGTGGGTGCCTGGGCAGACAGGTTGCACCCATTTCCCCTGGATAGGGTGCTGGGTGAAGCACTCTGATCCTGCTCCTCTCCACCTTCACATCACTCTGGAGGACCCACTGCTTTGTCACCAGCATCCTGCTGTTTTTTCCAAGGGATGCTCTACACCCTGATGATTTTTTCATGTGTTTGAGGGGAGATAGTTGGGGGAAATTATATTTAAGCTGGCAACCCAAAACCTCGGTTTGTCATTTGTCTCACTCTCTGCCCACCTGTGTCACCTTGCCCTGCCTTTCCCTGCCCTTGCCTGGCTCCTGCAGGGACACAGATTTATTTGGTTTATTTTTATTCCAGCTCTGGTTAGAAACCCAAGGTGCTGAGGAGGGAAATACCACAGCTAATGTGGCTTCCCCCAGGAGATGTGCAGTGCCACAACCAGGCATAGATACTGGATGGGTGCTTTTGAAAAAAGCACATGGAAATTCATTTTATCAGCAGTTATCAGCCGATATTTATTTAGCCCCAGGAGATCTCAGTTGTAATTCATCACTAGAGCTGCCATTTAATTGCTCAGTGGTTACGTGCAGCCCTGAACCTCATATGTTTGATAGCAGGGACCCTGATAATAGGTTTCACAGCTGCCTCTTAACATTGTCTCCAGACTCAGTGTTCACACCTGAAAAATGATACTGAAGAATTAGAAGGACAGAAAAGAGCTACAAGAGAAAACTGGGACCCAAAACACTAGTCTCCTCAGCCTTTTCTCAGGCAGTGTTAGCAGCCCTGCCAGCCTGGGATACAGGGGCTCTGCAGCAGATATGGGGAGCTCCTGCAAAGCCCTGTGCTGGAGAGGCTGTGGGATTGCTCCCTGCTGTGGAGCCAAGGGGAGGCTGTGGGATCACCCCAGGCTGTGGGGCCAAGGGGAGGTGGCTGTGGGATCACCCCAGGCTGTGGGGCCAGGGGGAGGTGGCTGTAGGATCACCCCAGGCTGTGGGATCACCCCAGGCTGTGGGGCCAGGGGGAGGTGGCTGTGGGATCACCCCAAGCTGTGGGGCCAAAGGGAGGCTGTAGCCCAGCAGGAGTTTTCTAGTAAGCTGCCAAAAGGAGCATTGCTTTGTGGCTGGGTGTGCTGGGGTGCTTGTGCTCCCTGATAGGAGCACCATGTGCTAGTGAAGAAGCAAACAGCCCTTCCTATACCAGCTCCCTTTAACAGTCTTTTTTGAGCAATGATTTTTTAGGGGGAGAAAACACTCACTAAGCACTAAATATTTTGGGGACAACTATGCCACCTATAACATTTCTGCAGCATTCTTCTCTCCAAGCCTCCCTGTAATGGCAGGCTGGCACACAGCCGGCATCTCACAGCATCCAGAGAGCTTCAAAGCCAACCCAGAGAGAGGAATGAGATCTCGGGCCAGGAACCAAGGAGGAGAAAACCAGTTCGTGACTGATCTATTTTTAACAGCATCTCAGCTCTGGATGAAGCCTTGGCTGGACTGACTGATGCTGCCTGGACAGGACAGGGCACAGCAGCTCAGCCAGGTATCCAGCACTGGTCCTGGCAGCAAAGACCCAGGCTAGGACTTGCCCTGGTCCCTGTTTCAATATAATGATCAAGCAGCAAAGCTGGTGGAGACAAGAAAGCAAAGGCAATGGCACAGATGCTCCCAAGTATCTTTCCCATCATTCTGCTCTGAGCAACCTCCCTGCTACCAGCTGTCCTCACTTCACCAGGTCTGGCAGCACTGGGGCTGACTTGCAGTCCTGTGGAGGAGTTCCCTCCATCCAGAGGGCAACCAGATTCCCCCCAGAGTCCCCTCCTACCACATAGGAGAGGGAGGCAGATGGGTGGGAAGCAACCAGCTGGCAGGCAGGTGCTGCAAGGCAAGGTAAACACAGCACTGGCTGCAACACCAGAAACCTTGAGATAACACTGAGCTATAAAGGAAAAAAAGGTCCAGGAGGTGTGAGCACCGTCAGTTGGGCTGGCTCAGCCAGTCCCCACAGTGACCACGCTGAAAGGGACACACCTCCTGACCTTCCTGAGCAACTCCAGAGGAAAAGCAGCCATCACCTGCCCCTGCTGAAGAAGATGCTCAGTACATGGTGCAAAGAGGGTGACCAAGAAGATGTAAGGACAGAAGAGTTGGAAATGACTCCAGCCTCCTCTTGACTCTCCTCGTGACCTCAGACAAGGATATGGAGATGAATCCCCAGAGGCAAACAGGTAAGCCAGCATCCCTTCCTTCGGCACTGCACTGGCAGTGCTGCATTCCAGGGCACTCGCATCCCTCCCTGTTCTGCCACTTGTTCGTCTGCTCTCCCTGCCAAGTGCTGAGTCTCAGGAAAAAAACAGTCGCTTCAGGTTTCAACGTGGCCTCCTTGGCAGCTCTCTCCTGGCTACAGGTTAACAGAAGCACTCTGAATATTCTCCTTCTGGTTCAGCCTTGCATGTTGGACTTGGGCACACCCTCCCTTGGGCAAGCCCAAAGGACAGGGCATGGGTGGGGGGCAGAGTGAGGGACACAGCTGGCTCCCTACCCTCCTCATTGTAAGAGGGTGGGGAGCTTATATATTGAATTGTAGAGAGGATGAAGCAGATGGAGAGAAAAGTGCATTCACAGCCCAGGAAAAGCCATGATCACAGTGTGATGAGGAAGAAAGCAGGTTGTCTTGGAGTCATGAACCAGGTCTCAGGTATAACTAAATGCAAGATTTCATATGTCTGAGCACACCAGGGTTTAGCTGAGATTTCTCTTTATGGCACAAAACACACAACCTCAGGCACCTGCCTGGGCTTGGCAGAACTTTGGCACATTGCGTGAGCAGCAGGAGCTCTGCCCTGGTTCCAAGCCCCATGAGAGGCCTGGAGAAGGGTTCACCATGCATTGTAAGGAGTGGAAAACAGCTGGGAGCCTCTGACTGAGCATGCTGTTACCCAGCAAGAACCAAGCCGGACAGTTGTGCTCATGGACAGGAGGAAGCACACACAGCACTTCTGGGCATGCATAGCAGGGGTGCACAGCACTGACACCACACATACTACCAGCTGACAGCACGTATTTCTGTGCTGGAAACTTTGGCCAATGGTAGAGCAGATGTGGACATGAAGTTCCTAAGATTAATGCACTTCACTCACCTCTCCATGCACCCTGTTTTGTTCTGCAAAGCTTTTCTTTGTGGACACTCAAGCAGGCAGGTCTGGCAGGCCATAATTCAACTCTCACATCAGTGTTATTTGATGAAAATGTATCAAACACACCAAAATAGGCTCAGGATCCTGGACACAGACTCTTTGTGCTTAGGACACCAGCGTCCTGCCGGGACAACAGCAGGAAGACAGCAAGATCTGACATCAAGATGAAGGATGAGGGGGACAAATTTTCATGTCCTCAGCAGGACAGCAAGTCATTCTTCAGGTCCATGCCTGAGAGAAAGTGCATCTGGGACCAAGACAGGATGACTGAAGCGTGTCTCAGCCCAGTCATGGGTGACAATGAAGCAAGCTGAGCTACCTGGAGAGATGCAGACAAGTCAACCAGGAGGTACTACTTGATGTCAGATTTTGCTGTGGAAACCCCAAAGGATCACTGGCATATTGTCCATGTGTTTGTGAGACCCTCAAGCTGTGTGAACAGATAAGGCCTGGGACAGCCCTGGAGCAGGACCCACCCTTGCCTAAAGGTTAGTTTCTCCCAGCACAATCCGCTATCTCTAGGTGCTCACTGCCTGCAGGTGCACAGCTCTCGGTAGTGCCTCTGCTGCCCGTGAGCCCTGAATCTACCCTCGGGACCATTTTACAGGCAGTGTTGACCTTGCACTCAATCACAGCTCCAGCATCTCAATGCTCATCCTCCACAGCAACTGGGTAATGGGTTGCAAATCCCACGAGAGAGGACAGCAATGCAGTTTTCAGAGCAAGGAAGAGTCAGGGAGGACAAGCATGTTGAGACTATAGAAATGGCAGGAATTTTCAGCCCAAAATGGTTTCCTCCCTCCCCACCACCTTTTTAAGGACTGATATGTCCTTGCTTATTCCCAAACATACATGTGGAGGAGCAGACTCTTTTCTAGACAGCATAGTACTCGCTGGTTACAGCAGTATGGAAGCTTTACTAGGCCAAGTGCCACCTGGAAGGACATGTTTGAAAAACAAGACTTTCTCCAACAGCACATCATGGCTACAAACCCAACAGTAGAGAATCAGCAGGAGTGTTGTAACAGGAAAACCTTGCTGGATGTAGAAGGGACCTCTGTTTCTCTCCTCTTGCTCCCCTAAAAAGCCAGGTCCCTGTTTTATGGGGCCCACTCCTGCACCCACCAGCATTGGCATATTCAGAAGGACAGCAGAAGGAAGATGGGTTTCTTGTACATGCCCCTTTGTAGGCTGAGTGATAGACATCTTTGTCTCACAGCTCATGGACTTATCATACAAGTCCCAACAGGCTAATACTGTGAGCTGACATTTCAAGTCCCCTTGGGAGGGAAGTCCTGGGGTGATGGTCAGAGCATCCTCTTGTAGATGTCCTCCACAACAGCACATGGAGTCTTTCTCTGCCACAGATCAGTCTCCAAAAGACCCCCCAGTGCTCTGCAGCTCAGCTAGGAGCACAGCCTCTTGCCCAGCCTGTGTCTGCACTGAAACACACTGCAACTGGGCTGCTACAGCAACAGCTGGCAAGAACAAATGTTCAGTGCAAACCAAATGCGACCTTTTGAAGCAAGTGTTAAATATCTAGCCAAGAGGAAAACATGGCCAGCCAATTCCCCTTGTTCATCTAATCATGTCAAGAGATGGCTCCTATTTTAGGTCTGCTGGTGGTATTCCTCTGTTCCTCTCTCTACCACTCAAGACCTTAGGCTGCACTTGTACCCTGAGCTGCATAACAGGTACACCCTGCCCTGCTCCTAAACTGGTACTTTAAGCAAAACTCCAGGGATCTCAGAATACTGTTAGATTTTGATGAGAGTAATCAACAAGGGAAAGATCCACCTTACTGATTCTCTGTAAAAAGCAAATGCTCTTTTGCAAACAGGCCCATGGAGAACAGTTGACCTGGGCCAAGACACTTCAACTTTAGACTGAAGGAGGCCTGGGCCATCCAGAAGCTGAGGCAGCAATCCATTGCCCAAGTTCAAGTTCTGGGAGGAAGGTGTTAGACAGCACTTTCTGCCCTCTCCCCCACCCTCCCCCAAAAAAAAAAACAAAACAACACATGTTCACCCACAAAGAAAAATGGCCCAGAGCAGCTCCTGCACTGGTGCAGAGCTTGTCAGCTGAACTCCTGATGTGACAAAGCAATGAGACTGATAGTTAGTAGGAGGGCATCTGTCTCCTGAGTCTGCTGGAACCAATATCCCCAGCTGACCTCCAGCAAGCTTACATAGCACAGACAACCACAGACAGTGCCTGCTATTCCAGCCCCGCAATCATACATTCATTGCCTGACCTCCTTCTCTAAATCTTTATATCATATTTCTCACTCTGGAGATGTGACTCAATGCACTGGCATAAGGAAACACATCAGGAGAATATTCTGGTGCCTCTCCCTTTTATCCTACCCATTCTGCTATGCATTTAATTGAAATAGCAGAAAGTGAGGAGCATTTGGTGCCTGCAGAAAAGCATGCAGAGACTTTTAGGCCCTCCTCAAGAGAGGAAGGCAAGCTGGTTGAATTCTTTGTCTAGATGCTTTTCACATGGAGAACCCCAAAGGTAGCACAGGAAACTGCTCCCACCTAACTTCATGGCTGCCACCTCCTTCTAACAGCAGGATGGCAGGAAAACTACTGTCCCAGGACTGGGATGCCACCACCCCATAGGAGACCACCAGAGAAGAGCTTTCACCAGTGTTGCAGTGGCCTGTGGTCTCACTTATGCCCATATTGAAGAGCAGGTGCCTTGGGGACCCTTGTGCCTCAGCATCATCCTGTCATTGTCAGCACACAAAGATGCTGTGTGGAAATCTTCTGTGAGACCTTCCCAGGGACTCAAAGCAGGACATGAGGTCATGGCTAATGACCTCAGCCTCACCCCTGTGTGAGATTAGCCCTTTCTGGTCAACCTGTGAGCAACTAGATGAAATTATCTAATTCTGTTGCATTTAACAAGTTGTTGTCAAAGGTGCCTACAAAGTATTTGCTTCCAGGACAGATGAGGGAACACTGTGAGGTTGCTTCACTGAGGCTTTTGGGCCTCATGAGGCTCTCCAAGGAGAACCCTACAGCATGGTATGAGGAACCAGAAACCAGGAGTGTCAAAGCCACTTGCTTAGTACTGCGGGAAGCCTGTGGCAGAGCCAGGACCCAGCTTGGCTCTCCCACATGCATCCTGAGATGAGGGCACAAACCCAGCTAGGGTGAAACAAGGGCACTTCAGACAGACAAGGAAACACCCAGACATGTTTTAGGGAGCCTGGGCACAGTGTAGCTGCTCTCAGCCTGTCATCTGCCTCAACAGCGTGATGTGAGATGTTCTGCAGAGACAGGGAGAGTGAAATGGAGGAGCAGTAGTGAGATCTCTGCTTGTCATTTGAGCACAGCCTGAAATGTTTTGTGTCACTCTCATCCTGGCTGCTACTGTTAAAGCCAAAGAAAGATGCTGTGAAAAGAAAAAAAAATGAGAGGGATATCTAAGGTGACACTTTGGGGAAGCCATCCAAGCCCAGCTGCAAGCAGAGGAGCTGTGAAGATCCAAAAGCAGGATTTCCATCTTTTTCAGCTTGTGGACCCTACTAATTTTCCAACCAAGACACACTTTTGTAAAGCAGGTTACCTCTGCTTCTACTGATTCCTGCTGTAGACCATGGACTCCTAGGGGTCCACAAACTACAACTCAAAGACTCCTGAATCTGTACATTGGCAATCAACCAGCAAAGCAGCACGACACAGCCCAGAGACAGGAAGGCTGAAGTCTGGAGAGAAACCAAGTTATTGTCACCTCTCTGCAAGGGACTACAGCTGAGCCCTACAGATGTCCCTGATGGGAACCAGAGGGAGCAGATTAGTGATGGATTCATGTGTGCAACCAAGGGTCTGCAAGGTGAGAGAGCAGAAGTTTGTGGACAAAGACACAGGCAAAAGCTGAAAGTTGCTAGGCAGACATATCCAGCCTCCAGTGAAAAACAGTAAGAAGGACAAGCAGCTGCCTGAGAACCAGAAAAGCTTCAGACACAGGATGAGGGCATCCCACATGGAAATAATGCCATAGCTGTGCACCAGGCTCTGAAGTCTCCTGTGCCCATGCCTGTCCTGCTCGTCCTCCCCCCTGCTTTAACAAAGCTGGTTTTAAACCCTTTACATTTAGCCACATGGGAGAGGGGACCAAAAACATTCCTCAATGCCTAAAGGTACACCTGTGCTGCAGGTACCAGTAAAGGGCGACTCCTACTATCCCACAGAAGATACCAGAAAGCACAATGTCACATCCTCACACCTGGGTGTTCCATGGAGCCCTTACAGAAGCTGCCTGAGCTCTCTTCCAGCCAACAGAGCCCAAGTCGTTAATTTGCTACTGTTTGGGCCCAAAGTGGAGAAAATGCAGTTACCCGGAGGTAAATATGAGTGGCAGGAGCTGCTTGGCCTCCTAGCACAGCTGGAGGAGACGTGTGACATCTGGCACAAGTGGGACTGACTAGTTCTGGGCAGGTAGCTGCATTTTATAAGGTCCTTTATAAGCACCACTCAATCTCTTTTTTTGGCTGTTTTTCCTAGGTTCCATTTATTCACTCAGGGTAGGGCCTGTCTGTAATTCACATGTGCCTGTAGGCACAAACGTTCCTTATCTCCTCTCCATGTTCCAACTCCGTCCATGAAGCGTTTGTAAATGGCATGTTATGAGCAGGGAGTTTTGAGGAAGGCAGGCATACTGCTGGGACCCAGGGAACAAAGAGGCCCCTATTGGAAGCTTTAAAGATGTTTAAACAAAGGCTCCTCTTGAAAACCTTTAACCCCTGAAGCCAACCCCAAGGGAAACGCTTGGTTATGAGCAATCGGAGCACAAACATCTCCTGTGACCGCAGATTGCCTACAACAGGCTGCCTTGTTGGCTACATCTTTTCTCTTTGCTGCTGTTGCCAACAAGGGCAGCTCCGAGCCCAGCATGTCCTCACCATGTCAAATTTCTTTAAGTCTTCAAGAAAACAAGAAAGTTACAACTTCCACAAGAATCAACAACAGCTTTTTCCAGTTGGATGCAGCAATACTCCATCTGCTACAATGGAAAATGTCATCTTACTACAAACCAAGATATCTTCCACGCTTTCCAGATGGGAATTCATATTTCAGATGAGGCCAAATTTATTCATATCCTGGTGGCAAATACCAGGGCTAAGATACTTGAGCCCTCGATCTGCAAGCCTCAACTTCCCCCCCCACCCCCCATTTACTTTTTGCTGCTATCAAATGCCAATCTACTGAATCCCTGCAGAGATCACAAGAATCTGCTTGTGAAATGCAGTTTCTACTTGTTACTGAGAACCTGCACGCTCACTGTCTGAGATTAATCGCTACTGGTCTGGGGAAAAAAAAAAAATCTTTACTACCATGAGACACCACAGAGGGTCCCACAGGGAGAACTTCAGAGCCACTTTATAAATAATCTGTGTGTGACTGAAGTCTTCGCGTTTAGGCAGAAGAGGTGATGTTATGTGCCTCATCTCAGAGCTGGGGCTCTGAACAGGCTCCTCTCTTGGAGTCCTCTTCCCCTCTCCAGTCCCTGAGCACACGTGGTGGTGGAACAGTCCCATTTCCCCACCAGCCTTCCTGCCGACCCCAGTTCCCACTCTGCAGACCTGAATCCCAGAGGGATTCCACAGCTCTCTGCACCGCAGGGAAGGCAGGATGAGGAGAGAACCCCAGAAGCAAGCATGTACCCCACACGGCTGAGTGTCAGCACAAATCCCATGAGCATGGAACAATACAATTTCCCAAACACGTCTTCCCACATAATTCCTTGAAACAAAAGTGCCCAAAGCTAATTTTTCCCCATGAAACCGTTGGAATTATGAGCCAAAGGTGGGTGATCGTTCATGCAAATGTATTTATGAGTACGTACAGACCCAGTATTCCAGTCGAGCAGAAACAGCGTGGAACAAACTCAGGGCAGAGTCCTAAGCTTATCTTCCTGCAGGATCTCGATCACCCAGGTGCGCCAGGGCTGGTTATTCCCTGCTATGAGAGGGGGTTCCTCGATCATATAAGCAAACCATAAGGGCAAAGAGTGAGCAGAGCAGGAAAACCGCACTGACAGCAAAGACGACCTAACAATCCCCGCACAGCGCTGACAGACAGAGCAGATACCAGGCCCTCTCACTGCCTCACCAAAACATAGCCCCCAGACCCTGCCAGCCCAGTCCACCCCAGCGTGCTCAGGGGGCACAACCGCTGCCACCAGGGCAGAGGAACAGGAATATACGAATGAGAGGCTTCGGGATGGTTCTAGCTTTCGGGAATAAATCCCATGCCCTAGGCTCTGCTCTTCCCCTCTCGGCTTTCCCTTCACTCTCAGGATCGCTGCTCCCTGCTCGCCTCCCCCCCACCCGGGGTCTTCCCCTCATCCTCACCCAGCTCCTCTCTCTTCCCGCAGAGCTGGCGGCGGGACCCGCGGAGCCCCTCACTCACCCCGGCCGGCCGCGGAGCCGCTCCCCTCCGCGATGCTGGTCCAGGTACGGCGGCGCGGAGCTGCGCGGTGCAAGGCTCAATGCGCGGAGCTCTACGGTGCGGTGAGCGGTTGGGTGCGCGGGTGCATCAGCGTCAGGAGGCAGCAGAGCCCCGCGCGGCATTTAACGGGGCGGGGGTAGCGGGGGCGGGCACGACCCGGAGCGGGAGGTGGGGGTGGTCGGGCTNTCTCCCCCCTTTTTTTGTGGGTTTTCCCCGTTTCTCTTTTTCCCCTTTGTTTTCTTTTTCTTTCTTCTTTTTTCTCTTTCTCTTCTTTTATTTTTTCTTTATTTTTTTCCTTTTTTTCTTTTTCTTTTTCCTTTTTTTCTTTTTAAATCTTTTATTATTATTATTATTAATATTATTTTCTTTCATCTTCCTCTTTTTGTGGGAATGCACTCGAGAGCTCAGAAATTCCTGGAAAAAAGAGAGACTAAGCTTAATATTCATTTGAGCTACAGTGCCCTGCCAGTTTAGGAACCTCTACAGGTAGCAGCTGCAATGTGGGGAGGTGGGTTTGAACCAGGGAGCAGCAGAAAGGGGGGCTCTATGGGTAAAGCCTCAGGTTAAGTGTCCAGCAAGTAGGTCAACTGATACGACTACCTGTAGCAATGGAGACCATAGATTCATAGAATCANTTAACGGGGCGGGGGTAGCGGGGGCGGGCCCGCCCCGGAGCGGGAGGTGGGGGTGGTCGGGCTCTCGCCTGCCCCCGCCCCGCGGGTGGGGTCCGTGCAGGTGGCCGCGGGCGAGCGGGGCATATGCGCAGATGGCCACGGCGATCGGCACAGGACACAGGTACCGGTACCGGGCTTGGCACGGCCGGAGTTTTTCCCTTCCCGGGTAGGGACAGGATTGCTTTTTTTAAAACATTATTTTATTTTTTTAAAACATTATTTTATTTTTTTAAAAAATAAATCTTCTCCCCCCTTTTTTTGTGGGTTTTCCCCGTTTCTCTTTTCCCCCTTTGTTTTCTTTTTCTTTCTTCNTTCTCTTTTTCCCCTTTGTTTTCTTTTTCTTTCTTCTTTTTACTCTTTCTCTTCTTTTATTTTTTCTTTATTTTTTTCCTTTTTTTCTTTTTCTTTTTCCTTTTTTTCTTTTTAAATCTTTTATTATTATTATTAATATTATTTTCTTTCATCTTCCTCTTTTTGTGGGAATGCACTCGAGAGCTCAGAAATTCCTGGAAAAAAGAGAGACTAAGCTTAATATTCATTTGAGCTACAGTGCCCTGCCAGTTTAGGAACCTCTACAGGTAGCAGCTGCAATGTGGGGAGGTGGGTTTGAACCAGGGAGCAGCAGAAAGGGGGGCTCTATGGGTAAAGCCTCAGGTTAAGTGTCCAGCAAGTAGGTCAACTGATACGACTACCTGTAGCAATGGAGACCATAGATTCATAGAATCACAGAGTGGTTTGGGTTGGAAGGGGCCTTTAAAGGTCACCTAGTCCAACCCCTCTGCAGTAAGCAGGAGCATCTTCAACTAGAGCAAGTTGCTCAAAGCCTTGTCCAACCTGATCTAGAACGTTTCCAGGGATGGAGCATCTACCACCTCTCTGGGCAACCTGGGCCAGTGTTTGGCACTTTCAGTGTAAAAAATGTCTTATTATACTTATGTCTTTTCTGAATCTACCCTCTTAGCAGAGGCTTCTTAGACACCCCAGAATAGACCTTCCCAATCTTCCACCTCTTCTCAGCACTTAGATCAAAATAATGGTGGTAGGAAACACCTTTAGTGCTTTCCAGGTCTTTGTTTTAATGCTATAATAGCACTTTCCTTCCTCTTTGCACTAACAGCAATGGCTGTTAACAGCAGAGAAAGGAGACTGCAGTAAATCACCCACTTTATCTGAATTTTCTAGCAGATGAGCCAATACTGCATTATCACGCTTGGGCACTGGGAGGGTGTTGGTGCTGCTGGGGCAGGCGCAGGGCAGTCAGGAACATGCACAGGGTGCCCACCCCAGTGGGCCCCTGGTCCTCTGCAGAGCTTAGGGGTTTCATTCCTCCTGGTCACAGCTGGTATTTGCCATTGGTGTGGTCAATAAATCCCCCAAGCCCAGAAAAGGCTGAATTTCACTTGTGTGTGCAGTGAGGAAAACATAGGATTTATAAATACCCATGCATATACAAGGGGTTGTGGGTTGGGTTGGACTCGATTAAAGGAGGTATTGAAAAATGAGGGAAGCCAGAAACTGCAGGCTTCTCATTTCTGTGACTTCTAATGGCTTTTCCTTTTGCATAAACATTGCATTGACTCCATACCCAAAAGCACTGCAGGCATTTTCTCTCCTGCTCTGTACAAAATATAGTCCAGACCTCTAAAATGGATATTTTTTATTAGGATGTCTGGTTTCCCCCAAGCTGAGGAAAGAACAATTGCCCTCTGTGGCAGCAAGCTGCAGGACAGCCATCTCCTGAGTGAGGCAAACAGCAGCTCCTTCAGGGAGGGAAAGGAGCAAATGAAACCTCTGCACTTGAATTCAGTTCCACCTGCACTTGAGGACACTGTTACCACGAGTTAAAGTTCTTGTATAAAGAGCTGATTTGAAGATCCAGTTTCTAAACAATAGCTGCTGGGATCTTATTTTGGTCTCCTGAGTCAGGTACTTTCATTCCCCGGGGACTGAAAAAAATCAGATCACTTCCTCTGAGCTAGTGAATGTCAGTGAACTGGGAAGCAGCAGTGCAGAAGGCAGTTTGCTTCTCCCCATGCCTGTAAAGTGCTTTATCTGCTCAGTGGTTGCGCAGGGGTGTACATTTGGAGTGTGGTAGGACTTCCCAGCCTGATCTACCCTCACAGAGCAAGAGGAGATGTGGGGACCAGGATACCTGCCACACCACAGGGATGTGCGACCCAGTAGCAGGGGAAGGTTCAGCTGCAAAGGCCCCTTTGGTTGGGTTGTCCCCTGTGTGTGATGCAGGCAGGAGCTGTATCTGCAGCAGGGTGGTCATCCAGAGTGAATCCAGAGCTGGACCCAGCACTGCAGGTGAGGTGCCACCAGAGCAGAGGGGCAGAATCCCCTCCCTCAACCTGCTGGCCACAGATTGTCCAGCTGCATGTCTCCTGTGAAAAGCACACAGGGCACTCCTTTTCTGCTTTGCTTCCCATGGAAGAGAGCACAGCATGGCTAGGGCTTGCAAATACCCCTGAGGGCCTTGGATCTCTCCCCTGCCCAATATCAGGGCACCAGAGATGCACCTCAAAGCACACTCACACCTCTTCCTGAGGCACATCCTGACCTAAAGGGAGGGAAAAACTATGGTGATAAATGATGCCAGGCTAAGCAGGGAGTGGCGAAGGCTTCAAAAATAAGTGTGGGAGAAAGGTGGGGGCTCTCCCCTTGCTTCTCCCCTACTTCCACATAATGCCCAACTGTGTGTGAGAGCAGGCAGGTCCCATCTGAGAGCTCAGGCTCTGAAAAGGAGGCATTTAGCCTGAGCTCTAAGAGCCTGGCCCGTGCCGTGCTGCTAACATGACACTGAACTAACACTGCACTACAACCAAAGCATTTTAATATTTTAATATAATAAATGTCAGAAGGAGTGAATAATTCCCTGTAACCCTGAGGAGGCTGTTGGTGCCAAAAGGAGCCAAGTGGGTATATTGAGCTGCTTTAGCAATAGCTCTTTGACTCTCTGAAGATAAATTTAAACCAGATGATGGATGCAGGGTGGTCGCCTCGGTGGGCAGAATGGTGAGCACTGTTCAGAAGTGCGTCACCAAAACAATTTAAGCCCCAAAATTTGGAAGGCAATAGCTGCAGAAAACAGACAAAGAAAAGAAAAACAAGTTTCTAGGCAGTAGTTCCTCCAGGTAGACATCAAATCTGAAGAACTGCAGCCTGTTTACCTGCCTTTGGCACCCACGTTCCTACTTGAGGCAGTAAATAGTATGTGGATAATTATTCCAAAAGACTCTTCAATGAGCTCCAGGCAGAAACCCACGTGCCTCCGGTATTACGCACGGACGGCAGGGAGCAGTGATACCAGCACAAGCCTGGCCCTGCCCCGAGCTGGTGCCACAGGAGACTCTGCAGAGCAGGCATTGCTGCTGGCCACACTGTCAGCACACGTCTTAATCCACATGGTTTGGCAATTAGCTCCTGAACACTCCCTGCCTGCTGCCTGGCTTCGGTATCAGGCTGTTCCTTACTTCACTGATGGCTTAACAGGAGAGGCTCCCTCAGCAGCTCCAGGGATCAGTGATTCCCAGGCAGACCCCAGGCCACATAGATGGGCACTGGTGAGCACAGCTGTGCTGGTGGGTGACACTATCAGGGATGGAGCATGTGTCCCCACAGCTGAGACACAAGAACAAAGCTACACTCCTCAGTTTGCACCCAAAACTGAATGACGAGACTCACCAGGAAAAATTCACATCCCAGCCTGGTTCTCCCCTGCTCTGTGCCTGTTGCCTCTGAGGGTGAAATGCCACTGAATTGAGACAGCAAGGTTTAGCACTCACTTTTCACTGTGTTGCATTAGTGTAAAAGAATATCCCAGGTCAGGCCAATGAACGGCCTTTCCCCTGATCCGTTTCTATATTGATCCTGATCACAATCCCAAACTGTGCTTTTAGATGAAGGGGAAAATAGCTAAGGCAGATCAAAGCTGAGATCACACCATTGCTTGACAGCAGAGGACTAAATGGAAAAAGGTTAAAGAACTTTCTAATGGGATCTCTGGCTCTGCAAGGATATAAACCCTTCAGTAGATAGAAATGCTGGAGTGAAGCTTTTCAGCAAGACTAGGTAACCTACCCTGAAGTGGGATATTGGTGGGATACTGGTTGGTAAGGATCAACTTTAACATGCTGGAGCAGTAGCCTCCCAGCCCCGCAGTGGAGGATTGGAGGGAACAGGCTCAGCCTTGGCATGGAAGATGTTAGAGGTGATCTGTGAGTCTGTCCAGCAAAGGAGCTCTTTCTGCCTTGCCATGAGTGTCATGAGCCATGGCTGATCCCAGAGCCATGTGCTGGCAGCAGCTCTGGGGCTGCTGCAGGGAGAGGAGCTTGTGCTCTGCAGTCAGGAATAGGCTTGCCATGGCCATAAACCATTCATTTCCCAGACACAGAGCAGCAGCTAATGCTGTGGGTGACACTGGCACTGGCTGTAAATCTGATTTTGCCAGAGCTCTGATGATTTATGATTGCTGGTGATCTGGCTAACAGGTTGAGAGCAAAGAAGTGAGAACAAGGAGGGCAGGAAATCATATCACCCATCTCAGAACAGAAGAGGGCAGTGACAGGAAAATCTGTGCAGTGCAAAACATCAGGTCCCTGTGGGACTACCCAGAGGAGACACTGGGTAAACATTTGCTTGTATAGGAGTTGTGTTTGTCTTCTACACACAAACAGGAGAGCATCAGCTCCATCCACAACATAGGAAAGCTGGAAGTGAAGTGTTATAAATTTAAAGTGAATCATTACGTGGGTCCTAGAAATTGCAAAGGGCATAGCCCTTTTCAAATACATGAGTTGTATTAGGAAGAACAGAATTGGCAAATGCACTCTTCTAAAACGCTGCTTGGGGTACTAGTGTTTGCTCCTTCTCTCCCTGGAAGCTTCCTTTGGCTTCTGGAGCACAGCAGGAGCTCACCATAGCCTGCTTTAGGGTGCTTGGCAGGATCAGAGTTACCTGTAATCAGTTCCCATAAAGCTTTCTCACTCCTGAGAATGCTGGATCTGGTTTGGGTCTGATGCTCATCCAGGTGGGTCCAAAAACATTCCCTGAGTATGCAGAGCAGAAACACAGAGCCAGTGTACAAATACCAGCAGGCACGAACACCCCTTTGCAGCAAGGCAAAGGAGCTCAGAACACAGAACTGTGCTCAGGCTTCAGTCAAGACCTTTTCATAACCAGCCAGGCTGGGTCCCCTTGCTAGGAGCAATTTCTTGAGCATGCCAGCTGCCACATCCCAGACATGGGCAGATGTGCCAAGCAGGGACTCCTGCCCAGGCAGCACCCCTTCCTCTCCTTTACTTTCCTCTTATCCAGCCGAAGATACTTAGGGGTTTTAGAGGCTTTCAGTAGAGCAAGAGCTGGTGTTCTTCAGATGGGTGGTCTCACCTCTTCCAAAAGCATTTCAGCACCACAGAAGGTCTCCTCAGTAGACACCTCATAACTCTCCACCCTCTCATCCCCCAGTTCTTGCACATGTCCCAGTTGGCATCTTGGGCTTAGACCCACCTCATCTCTCTCCAGCTGGTTAACACCCAACCTACTAAGTTAACAGAGTTAAATGCTGGCTGCTTGGGAACTCCTAGTTAATAGAGCAGAAAGAATCAGCAAAAACACCTACTTCTTAGGTCTTGGGAAAAAATGCAATTATTTTCACCCAACAGTCCTTGCAGAAGCCAAGAGCAGCTCCTCCTCACATGACAGCTTCCCAGCTGCACTCACAGCAGCAGCATTTCACAAGTCACCCCAAAGCCATACAGCAACAAGCACATCAGGGAGAAAATCAAACTGATATTCAGTTGGAGCACTGCTACCATCATGGGGGACTGGAAGTCTTAGAAATACACATTTCAGAGCTGTAAATATAGTGCCCTGTGTGTGTTTGTTGGAAAACTGATGAAGCAATTATTCAGTTATCCAAACTTTATATTTTCCAATGCCAGCCCTGGTGTTGCAGCAGCTGAGATGCTCTTGGAGCTTTTCCAATGGGAAAACCTCTCCACCTTCCCCAGCCCATCAGGCTGGACACAGAGGAAGCACTAGGCTCCTGGCTCAGTGTAGGGCTTGTAGGGCAAGCGAGAAGCCTGCTTCTGGTGTTCTAGTGCTGGGGCACCTCTGTCTTGTAGATCCAACCCATACCAAACCAACCTGCTTCGAGATGGCGTGAGGAGGTACCTGCAGCTGCCAGCAGACCGGACAGTACTGATACTGCACGCCAAAGTCGCCCAGAAGTCATATGGCAACGAGAAAAGGTGGGAGTTTGCTCCAGCTTCTCCAACAGCCACTTCCAAATCTGGCTACCTAAAGCTTGATTTCAGCCTTGTGAGATTTCTCTGATCTAAGCTAGTGAAGCAAAAGATATAACATATCCCCTATCCATCCACTCTTGACCTCTTTGCATCCAAAGCTATCATTTAGTTCTTCAAGAATTGCATAAGGATATTAACCTTCACCTGCATCCACTCCAGTTAGACATCTTAGGGGTTAGGTTCCTCCTGTGAAGTACTGGAGAGCAGAAGGATGAAGTAAAAGAAGGAGAGATACTATTCAAATCTTAGCCCCCAAGAATCCTGTCCTAACATCTGAGCAGCCACAGCAGTGACGGGGGTGTTCCCATCAGTGCCCATGGTCTTCAAAAGCTGCTATTTCTGAAAATCCTTTCCACACTGCAAAAACACCTTGAGATTCTGGCTTGAAATTCCAAAATAGCTACTCCAGGGCAGTGACATCAGACTGTGGCACTGTAATATAATTAATCCTTTATTAATCCTTGTGATATAAATAATCATCTGTTATTAATGAGTATGGAGTAGCTATGAGGTGACAAGCTCTACCTCTATGGTGTAACCCACCCAGAGCCCAGCTACACCAGGAGACAGCTCTAGGCTGGGCTGGCTGTGTTTACAAAGTCTCCATCACATCCAGCCTCCTGCCAGGGACTGTTGATCCACAGGGAAAAGTTTTACTTTGGGACTGGGGCTCCCAGCTAGGAGAGAAGCCCTCATATTGCTGAGCCTTTGGGACAGTCTCTTTCTCCTGCTCCAGATTCCATGCAGGGAATGAGCATAAAAATCAGGTGCCAGATCTGGAAAGGGAGAGAAAACCAGCACAGAGCTCACAGGTTAATGCTTAAAGGTGCTGGTGCTGTTTTTCTTTATGATGGGAGTCAGGGGCCCATGCTGTAGATGTCTTGGTTAAACAAACCCCAGGACTTTATTTAGGGCTCTGAAATATCCAATCCCCTGCACTGGTGTTTTCTCTGCTAGTACTTTACCCAGTATCAATAGAGGATGAATTTGCACTATTCACACAAGTGCAGTGACAGTAGAAATCCAAATAAAACACAGGAAAATAGGTTTCTAAAATGCTGGCTATAGATTTATTTGCCTTGGGCTCTGAACCTGGCTGTGAATGCAAACTCTGTTCCAACCCTGCTGAAACTCCCACATGACAAATGGGCAGAGGCTCCATCTCCCCTCTACCTGGGGGAGGCTGAGGTGCCCTGTCCTACCCTCCTGGGGCCACTGGGCTCATGGCCACCATCAGCATCACCAGATCATCACAGTTTGGGTTGGAAGGGACCTTTAAAAGTCATCTAGTCCAACCCTCTTGCAGTCAGCAGGGACATCTTCAACTAGAGGAGGTTGCTTAGAGCCCCCAACAACCTGACCTGGAATGTTTCCAGGGAACGTTGCTCTCTCTGGGCAACCTGTGCCAGTGCCTCACAACCCTCAGTGTGAAAAGTTTCTTCTTTCCACCTAGTCTAGATTTCCCTCTTTAAAATCATCACCCCTCATCCTGTCACAACAGGCCCTGTTAATGATAGATGTGACAGACACGTGAGGCTGGAGGCAAACGCTGAGGCTAGAGGCAGAGAGGCTGAGAAAGCTTCTTCAGTAAAAAGTCCTATGCATAGAATCAACATCATCACAGAACAGTCTGGGTTGGAAGGGACCTTAAAGATCACCTGGTTCCAACCCCCATGCCACAGGCAGGGACAACTTCCACTAGACCAGGTTGCTCAAAGCCCTGACTAACCTGACCTTGAACACTTCCAAGGATGGGGCATCTAGAGCCTCTCTTGGCCAGCCCTGCCTGTGCCCCCCTCCCCCCAGCCAGGGGGTCCCTAGCCCCTTGCTGCAGCATCACATACCTCCCAGGACACAGGACTTCTCTGGGCACCAGTGAGCCTTGGTGAAGGTCTCTGGCCTCAGCGTAGCCACCCCATCACCCTCGAGCACCTTCTCTGGATGCTGAAGTTTGGTAAGAAAATATTCTCTTGTCTCTGCAGGTTTTTCTGCCCTCCACCTTGTGTTTACCTGAGCGGGCCAGGATGGAAGTTAAAACAGGAGCAGATAAAAGGTAAGCACTGGGCAACATCCCTGGACTTCTCCCTCCTGTGCCACAGAGAGCTGCCCTCCACTTCTGCAATGGGGAGAGTGATCCAGTTTGTTTTATCTTTGTCCACAAACTCCTCTTTCCCCTTTGAGAATGAGCACTTTGAAGTCCAGATGCCTGTGGAGAGGCTGGATGGTGCTTCTCCCTGTTTCTTCCAGCCAGGGACCTGGGAGAGGCAGGTTTTCGGGTGTGTGGGTACATGGGGCTGGACAGCATGGGCAGCAGCCTGATGGAGACCCAGAAGCTCAGCTTCGAGGAGCAGCCAGATGCAAAGGTAAAGCTCACTGCTCTTTAGGGATGTGTGGACCCTGCTCATGGAGGGGCAGGGCTGTACCTGGTGTCACCCCACTCCCTGGTGGGATCTCATGGTCCTTCCTTCCTAGCCATTGCTCCCTGCTCCTGCTCCACCACCCTGTTGTGCTACATGTGGCAGCTAAGCAGCGGGGCAGGCTCCTCTGGCCTTGCAAAGAGCCCCGTATTTCTTCAGCACCAACTTTTCAGGTCAACAGCCCTGTGGCAGGCAAGCTGCCAAAATCTCTACAGCTCCCACAGCCCCAGTACCTTGTCTTGATGAGTAGCTTACAAAATGAAAGCCTGGTTTTTCATAGCAGAAAAACTGCTGAAAAAAAGCCCGAACCTGATCAATTCCAAAGTTCAGGAGCTTCAGCAGAGCTCTTGGCATCCTTTGATAGGAGAAAGAAAAAAAGAAGAAGAAAAAGCATTATCTTGGGTCCCTAAAGAGCATGGTCTGAGTCAGGCCAGAAGCCTCACAAAAAGAGCCTTTGTCTGCAATGCTTGCATTGCTGCTAAGGCAGAGCGTATCGGCCAGGGCAGCAGGGAAACCATAAACCCAGGGCGAGTCCTCATGTTATGTGGGATAAATCACACGTGAACATTCATTTCCAAGAGGAATTCTCTGCTCCAAGTGTAAATAAAGCCTCTGCCGATCCCCAGCTCTTCATTCCACCTGTAATAACATCTCTAGTCATTTCCCCCTTTAAATGAACCCAAGGCTCTTTGAAAGGGCACTATTATGTCCTTGCAGGGTGGTGAGGAGGGTGAGGAAGGCTGGTGGGGCTTGGCTGGAGCAGCCAGCAGCCCCTCTCTGCCCTTGGCAGGGCTTCAGCTGTGCCAAGGCACTGTACATCTCAGACGCGGACAAGCGCAAGCATTTCCGTCTGGTCCTGAAGCTCTTCTTCAGCAACGGGCAGGAGATCGGCACCTTCCACAGCAAGCTGATCAAGGTCATCTCCAAGCCCTCACAGAAGAAGCAGTCACTGAAGAACACAGACCGTGCGTACAGGGATGTCTCTGCAGGGAGGAAAGCGGGCGTCAGTCCAGGGTGGGATGCTCCAAGTGCTCACAGCTTGGTTCTGGAGTGGTCCAGCCCATGGATGCTCCTAAAAGAGAGGGAATGTATCTGGACAAATTAAGCTCTTTTCTGAAGGGTTTTGGTTACACCAGTAACTAGGACTTGTCCTCCCTTGGCTTGACAAAGCCATAGGTCAAGCCACATGTGGACCTGGCAAGCACTAATCCAGCCCCTCTCCCCACAGTCTGCATCTCCTCGGGTTCCAAAGTCTCCCTCTTCAACCGCCTGCGCTCCCAGACTGTCAGCACCCGCTACCTCTCTGTGGAGGGGGGAGCCTTCATTGCCAGCGCCAGGCAGTGGGCAGCCTTCACCCTCCACCTGGGTAAGGACCCTCCCAGCTCTGCTGACACTGGCCATGCCCGGGGCTGCCTGCTTCCAGCCCTGGCTCTCCCCTCCTGCCAAGCCAGTTCTTGGGGATGAAAGGGGTGGGAATTAGTCTGGGAATGCAGGAACCTGGCTCAGGTCTCACCTCTGCCTGGTGTTTCTGGTGTATCTCTGGAGCCAATGGGTGTTTCCCTCTGGCCTTGAGGGTCAGCATCATGCTATAAGAGCACACAGGCAGTGGATGGGGCAGCAAGAGCTGTACTGGTCTGAAGTTTCACAAATCTAAGCAAGTAAGTTGCCTGGAAGAGGTTAAACCCAGCAGCCTCCCTGCCCATGCAGCCTCCAGCGGTATCCCTGCAAGGTACTGCATCCTAGTCCAGCTGCCCCATGTGGGGCTCCCAGGGAGCAGTAGTCTCTCCGAGCAGTGAGCACCTACATAACAGAGAAAGCAGTAAGAAGCACTGGGAGCATGGCCAGACCTGTGCCTAGCAAGGTAGTGCAGGTCGACCTGCTCCCCAGCTGCTCGGAGCAGTGACTCTGCCTCTCTCCTCCCTGGCAAGCTGATGAGCACTGCACCCGGAGTGAGTTCCCCCTCAGGGAAGGGTATATCCGCTACGGTTCTGTGGTCCAGCTCATCTGCACAGCCACCGGCATCACCCTGCCTCCCCTGGTAAGTTTCCATCCCTGTGGGTGAACATGGACCTGGCTGCTCTGTGCCTCAGAGCTATGGGTACCATCCCTGGGATGTTGCTGTCACCCCGCAGATCATCCGGAAAGTGACGAAGCAGTATGCCATGCTGGACGTGGATGAGCCCATCTCCCAGCTCCACAAATGTGCCTTCCAGTTCCAGGGCAGTGACCACATGTACCTCTGCCTCTCCACAGAGAAAGTGATCCAGTTCCAGGTACAGCAGTCCAAGGACTGGGTGAAGACCCCTGGAATGCTCTCTCTCCTCTCTTCAAACGGCTCTGTGTTGCTGCTGGCTAGGGAACACGTCACCAGGAACAGTCTTCCAGTGAAGGGGGTTTGCATGCAAATTAAGGTCATCTGCGTCCAGCTTGCCTGTTGCAGCTGGGGACATTGCCACCAAGATCTTTGCAAAGCCATTGTGATCCCTGTTTAGACTAGATATAAGTCTAAGGAAGAATAAATATAAGGAGGACTTTTTTTTACCCTGAGGGTGGTAAAACACTGGCAGTTTACCCAGAAAGGTGGTAGATGTCCCACCCCCGGAAACATTCCAGGTCAGGTTATTTGGGGCTCACAGCATACTGATCTAGTTGAAGATGTCCTTACTCATTGCAAGCAGTCACTCACTGGAACCAAGACAGCGGGGGCAGAAGCCAGGCAGCCTGACCCAGGTCTCCTGCCATCCCTACTGCATTCTGTTTGGAGCTGTGACACTCTCTGCAGGCATCTCCCTGCCCAAAGGAAGCCAACCGGGAGCTGCTGAACGATGGTTCCTGCTGGACCATCATTGGCACTGAGACGGTGGAGTACACCTTCAGCGAGAGCCTGGCCTGTATCCACGAGCCTGTCAGCCCCGTGCCACTCATCTCTGCCCTGCAGGTAGGCACAGCCATGGCCATGGCCATGGCCATGGCCACCTCACCTCAACCTCTCTATCACCTTTCTCTGTCAGCTCCTGCTCCTGAGCCCTTGCATCCATGCTGAGCATTTCCTGGTTTGGGGATGCTGTGGCAGATCATGCTGCAGGAGGAGTCTGTCTGGTTCCACCACATAACGCACTGCTGTGCACTCTGCCTGGCACAGCTCACAGGTGGTGGGGACGTGGCCATGCTGGAGGTGCAAGGGGAGTATTTCCATGCACATCTCAAGGTCTGGTTCGGAGATGTGGAAGCAGAGACGATGTACAGGTAACATGACCAAGAGTGCCAGGGAGAAGGCAGGAAATGGCAGATGGATTTGGGCTTCACTGTGGGAGGGACATGGCTGCTGACCTTGGGGACAGGGACACTTGTACTGCCTGTCTGCAGGACAAAGCACAAGCATTGCAAGGATAATCTGCTTGGTGCCTGCTCTCTTGCCCTTGCTGCAGTCTGGGGATAGCAGTGAATGGGGGACAACAGAGACCTCAGGGAGCTGCAAATGACCAAGCAACACTGGCAGAGAGGAACAAAACATCAGGGAGGAGAGGGGAAACCAGAGCTCCAAGCTGGAGGAGGTGTGGTGGAATGTGCTGCCAGCCACTCCTACCTGGGACTCTCCTCAGTTAATGCATGCTTTCTTTTCCTGCACTGTTCTCAGGAGCCCCAAGTCCCTCATGTGTGTCGTCCCTGATGTCTCCGCCTTTGGCAGTGACTGGAGGTGGCTGCGATACCCCATCACAGTCCCACTTCTGCTGATCAGGGATGATGGCCTCATCTACTCCAGCTCATTCTCATTCACCTACACCCCAGAGCAGAGCTTCATCCCAGGACAGCAGGTCCTCTCAGAGGTTCCCCAGGACTCGGACAAATTACTTGACAGTATCCATCAGGAGTTCACAAGGACCAACTTCCACCTCTTCATGCAGAGCTAGCAAGCTGGGCAGGCAGAGGCATGGCCTCTCCACCAGCTCTGCAGAAGGGGAGTAACCTTGAGCCCTGCCAGGGTTCCCCATCCAGGGCTTAGAGCAGCTCTGCCAAAGGGTCCGCTCCATGCATCGAATGCCTGCTACGTTGTGATTTGCTGACTTGTCTCTTCTTCATGTCAGTGACTCACCCTGCTGAGGTCTCTCAGTAGAGTGTCAATAAATCAGGCTTGAAGGACTCTTTACTGATTCAATTGCTTCTCTACAAACCTTCATGATTTACCTCCTGTGCTGGCATGGAGCATCACAGCTCCCTTGACGTCCTCAGTCCATATATTCATAGGCCAGGAGAGACAAGGATGATGCATGAATGTGACCTTAAGTGTTATTGATGTATACCAGGAATCCCTGCATCACTTCTGTGCTTTTCAGTAATGAGGAGTTGATTTCCAGCAGTCAAATACCCAGCACCAGATGTTTTGGGTTTTTATTGGAGGCCCAAATGGGGTTATTTCAAAAAGCAAAGGGAAAAAGAGAGAGAAACAAGCTTCAGTGTAAGACCCAGCTCTTCCTAGCTGGCGTGACTCTGCTGAGCTTTGTTGTTTTACACACTTATCCACACACAGAAATTGCAGTGCTGGCATCAGCAGAAACTGCTGATCTAAAGATGCCATAAAAAGCAGCCAGGTTTCCTGGAGCCAGACCCAAGCGTTACACAGAGTGTGTCTTAAAGCTTTACTTAGCCTTTAGATCTCCGTGGCATCAAGAGGCCCATGGTGTACCTGGAAGCTTGCTGGTTTGGCAGTCCTGAGCTGGCTTTTGAAACAACCCAACTGCCAAACCCACAGAGGTGTTTAACCCACACTGAACTGGGCAGCAGTGGGCAGGGGGAGCATGGTGCCCACCATCCACAGTATCCCAGGAGGACAAGGGCATCCCTGGCTCATTGCCCAGCTTACCTGTGTGCTCTGTGTGATACAGCATGTTTCAGACAGCAGCACTGGACACACTGACAGCCCCACTCTGCAGACTGTCTTCAGCCTTGCTATGTTGCATCCCCTGCCATGCTGTGGCTCTGCGGCTCCAGATGCTGAATTAAGGGCTGCAGGGGACCAACAGCCTCAGACTACCCAGCATGGAGGTGCACTGTGATGCCCGGTGTCTTGGTCTCTTCCCTCTGCAGCTTGCACACAGTCCTAGCTCCCATGGGAGCACAAGGGCTTGGGTCCCCAGGGTCCTAACCTGGGTGTTTTCAGGGGTTGCACCTCCCTAAACTCCCCCAGGAGATGAGGTTCCTTCTTCCCCAAAACAGGAACCTCACGGAAGACAAAAAAACATTAGCAGACACATCCATGTGCATCTGGAGCTGCAGCTGCTGGAGGAAAAACTCAGGGAGAATATTATAGCATATGTCAACAGCCAAGAGCCAGGGGAGGAAAGGGCTGGAGGACAGAGGAAGGGTAACCTGTAGGGATTTTCCAAAGGAAGCAAGTACTTTAAGCAGGAGGCAGGTCCCAATGTGCCCATTAAGTGTTGGGAGCAGTTGGTGAGAGATCTTACTGCTCCTGCTGCTGGCAGATGCTCAAGCAGCTTACACAAGAACAATGGAGGCTTCCCCTGTGCAGCAGCTGCTTGGGCCACCCCATCAACCCATGCTTACCACCCTCTACACTCATCTCTGCAGCAAACTCACCCTGGCCCTAATGTAACTGAGGATAAGATGCAAGAAACCCTTTAATTAATCTGAACAGAGGATCTCGCATCTCTCACCCAAAAGCATTTCCTCTTACAGCTTTTCAGAGAAGAAACTGGAGGGCAGTGAAAGGATGGTTTCTGACTGCATCCCATGCAGGGGTGTCTGCAACCCAAAGGCTCCTCAGCCCACTCCTCTCTCTTAGGGGCCAGGGCATAATTCACATTTTATGAATGGAAAGCACCCTGAGTTATATTTAGCAGCAGTCTGGTCCCAAAGGGCAGGAAGAGCACTGCTTGTTGACTTCAAGGGCTTGGAACAAGCCTGCCTTGTTATGTTTATGGCATAGTGCTTTGCTGGAGAGGCCAAGAAAGCACCGAGTGGCTCATTCTTGAAGCCTGATGGATTAAGCAAACAGCCACAGGAATTCAAGCCAAAGGGGAGAGGCTGTGGTGGGCAGGCTGGGGGGCTAAGTGTGCTGGGGAGGGGCTCCTGCCTCCCCTGACCAGCCACAGGCTGCATTGAACACGCTTATTACAGCAGATTCTGCAAATGGAAACGAGGAGCTTTGCAGCTCCTGCAGGAGACACTTCTCTGCCACGGGAACATATGCTGCACGTCATGGTGGAGGAGCTGGTGGCATGGCAGAGCTGCTCATTTGCATAATCCCTGATTAGCACAAATGTCTTGCCCAGGCACCAACCATCCAGCCGGATGTCATCACTCGCTCGCTAGTCGGCAGCGCCTGTCTCCGCTGGATCCTACAGTAACCCAGCATGTGCAGGGCAACCGTGCACAGACCATCCCACCAGCTCTGGTGAGCTGGCTGCCTGCTCCAAACTGGGCTGTCTGGGTGGAACCCATCTAGCAGCTCTTTCCTGTGCTCTTGGATTGTACATGGAACTTGTCCCCACCCCAAAAGCAGTCAGAGACATGAGTATAACATGAAGCATGAAAATACTTTCACAGCACTCCAGGAGTTGTGGATTTAGGGAAAGAATCAAATGCTTTATGGATGATCAGGATAACTTACACTGTGTGCAGCCATGGTGTTGCAGGAGCATCCCTAGGCAATGGTGAGGCTTGAAGGCAGGCTGGGTTGTAGCTGGGACTGCCCAGAGCCCCACCATATCGAGGAGTCATTTCAGGTCCCAGAGGTGAGCATACCTTCAAAAACATGGAGAAGAAAATAAAATCATGCCTTTCCCTCCATGAAACAATATTCCAGAGGAACATTAAAGGGGGCCTACAAGAAAGGTGGAGAGGGACTTCTTTACAAGGGTATGTAGCAGTAGGACCGGGTATAATGGCTTTAAACTGAAAGAGGGGAGATTTACACTGGATATAAGGAAGAAGTTTTTCACTATGAGGGTGATGAGGCACTGGAACAGATTGTCCAGACAGGTTGTGGATGCTGCATCCTTGGAAGTGTTCAAGACCAGGTTAGTCAGGCCTTTGAGTAGCCTGGTCTAGTGGAAGGTGTCCCTGCACATGGCATGGGGGTTGGAACCAGGTGATCTTTAAGGTCCCTTCCAATGCAGACTGTTCTGTGATCCTATGAAGTCTGGTCTTGTTCTGTCTCCCCTTCAGCACCTTCCTGGCCGTTTGGAAGAAGAGCTGCTGCCATCTAGTGACCCAGCCACCAGCACCCTACCTGCTGAGCACCTCCACACTCATCACACTGCCTGAGCCCACTCTGCCCAGAGGCTCAGGCCAGCCTGGGATCTGCACTGGGTAATGGACATCACCTGGGCATCTCTGGCCACTCTCGGGGTACATTTTCTGCCCAACTCAGAGGGTTTGTCTGGGTTTTTTCGAACAGCCATTGCATTAAGAAGCCTGGTGAGGCTGCTCTTGTCACTGAGGCAGTTGATGGGTTGGCTTGCTTGTAGGGTGACTTGATACCATACCTGCAGAAAGGCCAGAAAAAACTCAGGTTAAAGGGGGTTTTTACACACACACACACACACGAGCACAAGGGGCAGGCAGAGGGCGATAGCTGACTGGGGGGCTCTATGGAACTGGGCTGTTCTGTACCAGCACGGTGTTTGCCTTGGCAAGGGCAGCCTAGGGCAGGTCCCTGTGCTGCACTGTGTCTTTTTCATCTCTCCAACATGAGTGCAGTCAGAGCAGTGGCAGCACTCCCAGGTCCCTGCCCATCCTCTATGGATGAGCATCACTAGGGACCCCATGTCAGGATGAACTCCCACAGCCAGTGCTGGAGACACAGGGCAAGCAGGGCCACATGCCCCCAGAGCAGCATGTCTCCCCAGCCCTAAGGCCTTCACCTGAGGCTGCCCCTGCCCAACACACCCAAGCAGAGCCTTCAGGTGGTCCAGAAGGCCCATGGCCATGCTGCTTGGTGTAAATGTCTGTATCACCTGCCCTCAGGCATGGGTACGTGGGGATGTTGTTCTGGCCACCAGCCAGGAGAAAGTTGTTGTGAACCCCCCCACACCTGGAAACATGGTGCCCCTGGGGCTGATACCAGGCGTGGTGCAGTGCTCAAACGGGGCTCAGCCAACAAAACTGAATCCAGGAGACAGTTACTGCACCATGACCCAAAGTATCCTTCTCCCTTTCAAACCCCCACACTGGTCCCACCCCTATCTGCAGACCCCAGTGGGGTCCTACTGCCCCAAGCATCCCCCTAAGGGCACCCTCGGCTCCAGCCCAGCACAGCCTTGTGCACAGGGTTGTAGGTTTGGCCAGTGCCCAGAAAACCTATGCTGACTTTATCCTTTTTCTGACAAAGCTGTAAATAACCCACCTGGGCAACAGGATGCAAAACTACACCAGGGCCAAAATAAGCTGAGCTGGGTCACTGAGGAATTACAGCTCAAGAGACTCCAAGTGTGTCGGAGACTGCCCAAGCATGTGGCCCCACTGGCCAGACTCTAAAAGAAAACAACAAACCCAAGAGCATTAAGAACTGCAAGGTGGAGAAACCCTTGGGTGCCCATGTCACTGGTGATGCCAGAAGCAGGTATCTTTAGCCCCTCTCCCAAAAACAAGCTGTTCAGAGGCAGAGACTTGTCATGCTCCTGTGCCCAAGGCTCCAGGTGCTCAGCACTAACCATGCAGCCAAAAAGCCGGTGCAAAATTTGGGTTCCTTTTTTTTTCCCCCCACCCTTTTCTCTTTTTTTCTTTTTCCTTTAAACAAGAAAAAAAAATTTGAAAACAAGCTCACTCCTGGCAAGCTCTGGACTCCCTGCAGCCCAGGGAAGGACTGAGCAATCTGACTGAGCCTGGGGGTTAGCAGCATCCTGCTGGGATGCAGGGGTGGACCACTACAGACAGAGCTTGGTGGTTGGATTAGGGGTGCAGGGTCAGTGCTGAACACTTCTTCCCGTGGCTGGCCCCACACTGCAGTGCTGCTGGGGGATTTGGGGAGCCCAGCTAGAGGGGACAGGATGGAGGGAGCTGGTAATTTGCATTCATCCTGCTCTCAAAAGAAACAGTTTTCTCAGGGTTTGGTGGGGAGGCAAAGCAGATTTTTAAACAGCTTAAACAAACAACTGTGCTTGAAAAATACAGGCCTGATTTCCATGCACCATTGCTGTAATTAGGCATGCAAACCAGGCAGACAGCTATGGATCAGCACTGAGAAAGAACCAACTGGATGCGGCTTCCTTCCCATCAGCCCAGTGATGACTCAGTAGCTGTGGAACCACCAGCTGAGGAACTGAGCAGCACCTGCTCACCTGCAGCCCTGGGCTGTTGGGCTGGCTGCTAACCCTGGCTTTGCTCAGAGCACCATGAAGAGCAGGCAGGGCACAATGCTGTGCATACAATGTCCTGGTACCCCAGCTGCACCCATGTGCCTCCCTGTCCTGTTAAACTTGGCCTCATGTCCTGGCTGGTTTGGGCTGGGACAGCTTGGGAATGAACCACTCCTCTACTGGAGCCCCTCACTTCTGCATTAGGACTGGCCAGGACAGTCCACTCCAACTGGTCTCTATGAAAGGACTGGGATGTTGGGATGGGCACCAGGTTCTGCTAGGACAGCAACTGGAAAGAGAAGCAGCAGCTGGAGAGCTTCCACCCTACAGTGACATGTCCTTGCTCTCTGCAGCCAGAACAGGGACCTGGCCATGGCCCCAGGCAGCACTAGGATTTCGGGGTGTGGACTGAGCAGCAGATGGGGGGTGGAATAACAAAACAAAGAGAATGAATTGCTACAGCTTTGATGTGTGAGCACAGTTTGGTCCAGCTCAAACCCATTCCAGAGAGAGAGCCTGGTCCTGGGAACCTCCCGAGGGAGCAGAGCTGGGATTCAGCAGAATTACCTACCAGACACTGCTCTGCTGCCTGACAGTCCTTGCCCAAGCCAGACTGCAGAAGGTCCAAGAGGAAACAGCCTCAAGTTGTGCCAGGGGAGGCTTAGGTTGGACATTGGAAAAATTTCTTCCTTAAAAGGGTTGTCAAGACGTGGACGAGGCTGCCCAGAGAAGTGCTGAGGTCACCATCCCTGGAGGGATTTAAAAAGACACGTAAACGTGGTGCTGAGGGACTTGTGTGTTTTAGTGGTGACCTAGCAGTGCTGGGTTAAGGGTTGGACTCCATCATCTTAAAGGCCTTTCCAACCTAAACGATTCTGTGATTTTATGAGAGGGGCTCAGCCCTGCCAGGGGCAGGTGACATGGTGCAGGGGAGCAGCCCGAGTGCTTCAGCCCTTCACACACTCTGCACAAGGATGCTCTGCATGGCCATTGCCTGCCAGACCCGTGTGGAGCTAACTGAAAGCCCCCAGCACGCTGCCTGTGGTGGGCTAGCCACCATCACCACCCAGCTCAGAGGCACTGCCAGCAGCTGCCTGCCTGAACAGGAGCAAAGGGAGCAGGCCCTGCTGAGCCCCAAACCAGCGCCCAGCAAGGGAGCTTGCAGGGTCTCCCACGCACAGGATGAGGCACCACAGGGGCAGAAAAAAAAGGCACTTTGTTAAACTGGCTCCAGCATGTGGCTGAACTAACACCAACAAGAGCAGGATCAGGGCTGAAGTACCGGGCGAGATTAGCTCTTTGCTTTCTGCCCTAGGACACACAGCCAGAAGGGTGGCTCTGGGAGAGGGACCCTGCACACCCAGCCATGGCTCCCAGGGAAGCTGGGGATGCACCCAGGGTTTGTCCTCATGCCACCACCATCTGTCACTGGCTACAGTGGGCTGTCTTCGGGGGGGAGGGGGTGGTCACCATCCCCTTGCACATGTGCATGCATGCAGCCCCCCGGGGCTGTGCTGGGGGGGAGTGGGCAGGTTTGAAGGGCTCTTTGTTCCCCCCTGTAATTATACCCGAGCAAGGGAATAGGAACGTGCTGAAAACCCCTCGCTGGACCTTTCTGACAGGAGCTGGGGCTTTCAGCCACACAGTGGCCCCATTGTTCCCTCCCACGTGCCTGGGGCAGCCAGCCCACCTCCTGCACCCCCTGCTTCCCCAAAATAACCAGCCTGCAATTAAAAAACAGGTCTTTACCCTCTGCAAAGTCAGTACTGAACAAAACTCCCTGATCCTTCCCCTGCTCAGAGCCAGCAGCAAGGGTAGTGCCTGCAGGTAAGCTGGTGCACCCCCAGCACCCTGGGCCCGCACACCAGGTTGGCTGGGTAGAGCCATGGGGACATCCACCCTTGTGTCCACCCCTGCCCCTGCCAAACCCCACAGACATCTGTGGACATGCCCCACACAGAAAGGCTCCCACCCTCGGGATGCAGAGCAGCAATGAGCTTGTGGCTGCAGCCAACTGGTTCCCAACAACGAACTGGTTGTTGGTGGTGCTCACCAGGGCAGTGGCAGAGGGGTTGGCTTGCCAGCCTGCCCCTCATGCTGGTCCCAGCAGGTTGCCTTCAAAATTAGGCAGCCTAAAGCTCTGGCTCTGATTTCAAAGAGATGTTCATAAAGGGGCATGACATCATCTTCCTAGTAGCCCCAAGAAAAGCTCAATGGGAGGACCAGGGTTTTGGATCACCTTTGCCAAGGAGAAGAATTGCAAAGCAAACCTGCAACAGCCCAACAGTCCCTGTTGGCCTTAGTGGCCAGATCCTGCACAAGCATCACCCTGGGTAAGGCCAGGTAGGGCCTTGCTGCTGGCAGATGCTCATCACATATAGCTGTCTTGGCCACACAGGCAAAGGGACCTGGGACAAGGGCTACCAGTCTTAAGGGGGCATCTCCTCCTTGAAGCTGAATGGAGATGTACCCACAGGGCTCAGGTGCTGAGCCAAGCCAGCAACCCTCTCCCTGAGATCCCAAGAAGTTCAGGCTCCACACTGAGCCACAACCAGCCCATGCCCCAAGGCTGAGGGGTGTCACTGGGAGCCAGGCTGGCTCCACCACACCCTCCATCATGCTCAGCACAGCCCTCAGCCCTCACAGGTTCAGGCTTGCTGGTGGCTCTGGGGACACAGCTCCCAGAGCTGTGAATGCAGCAGCTCATTGCAGTGTGCTGGTTCCAGGCCAGGACAGGAGAAGGAGACCTGGAGCTACCAGCACCCACTTTCCCTACAGCCCAGTGGGACCTTCATGCTGGGTGGGGGATTCCCTCATGAAGCACCCACATGTCTCTCCAAGCAGGGCTGCCCTGGAAGTCCTGTGCCCAGCACAGCTGCCAGGGAATTTCCTCAGGTGAGCTTCCAGCACTGTGGGGTCACACCAGAGATGTAGAAGCTGCTCCCGGGGGTCTGTTCCCCACCATCGAGCTCTACCTCATCTCACTGCCTCAATCAGACATACCTTCCCTGCAGTGACCCTGTGTTACTAAGGTTAATCTGTTCCCAGGACAACGTATCATTACAGCTTTTCCCTCCCACGCTTTTCCCAAGCCACCAATATTTTAGGACAGCAAGAGAAATCTCTATCCCTTCTGGTTTTCATGTGGGGAAAGGGCAAGGAGAAGTGCCCATCCCCACAGTCCTGGGGCAGGAGGGGGGTTGCTGGTGAGCAGGGGGAGGTTCTACCTTCATGGGCTGCAGCGTGAAGCACAGCACAGTCTGATCATCTCCAGATACACAATGAAGCAGATCCTGACATTGAGGAGCTGGGGATGCTGCTTTTCCTAGTCCTGCTCACCCCCCAGAGCTCAGGGGTGACTTGGGCATGGGGTGAGCTCCTGAAAGGTGCAGCCCACCGGGGAAAGCCAAGACAGCACCTCTGTAGCCCTTGCTCATCCTGAGCACCCCCTGCCACACAGCTGCTCTGGGGCTCCTCCTTCCCCCTGGGCTCACCCTCTACTACACATCCTCCCCAGCTAACCAGCTGCTCTGGGTGACAGTCCGCTGGGGTGTCTGGCTGTGAGCTGCTCCTGCCCACAGCAAAGCCCCACAAAGGTTCTTTTAATACTTTCTGCAGGGAAATACTGTGTTCCTGTGGGTCCCAGGTGCCATTAAGAGCCTAGAGCATCTCTGTGCAGCTGCCCACCAGCTTTGGCTGCAATAGCTGTGACAAAGAGCAACATAGCTAATGCCTCAGTGAGGTTTCCTCTGACTCCTCCAGGCAAGGAAGCTCTTGCTCCCATCCAAGGATTCAGGAACTTGTGACACCTCCAGGAAGGAAGCTGTCTCAGTCCCTCCTCAACATTCCTACTAAGGGCTCAGAGCCTTTAGCTGCATTGAGGGTCTTGCAATGCACTGGAAAACAAAACAAATGAAAACAAACAAAACCGAAACAAAACATACAAACCAACCCAAAACATACAAACCAAACAAAACAAAACAAACGCACACCCCCCAAAAGAAAAAATAAATAATAAAAAAGGAAAAACTAGGAGAGGAACAAAGAAAGGGAAAGTGGAGGAAAACAAACAAACAAAAAAATGAGCAAAAGGGAAATCCCATCATGGTGGCAATTGGAAGGGACCTCTGCAGATCTTCTAGTCCAACTTCTCTACTAAAGCAGGGTCACCCAGAGCAGGTTGCCTAGGATCACATCCAAGTAGATTTGGGATCTCTCCAGCAAAGGAGACTCCACAACCTCTCTGGGCAGCCTAGGCCAGGGCTCCGACATCTAAAAGTAAAGAAATTTTTCCTCCTGTTCAGATGGAGCCTTCTGGGTTCCAGTTTGTGCCCATCACCCCTTTGCCTGTCTCTGGTTATCACTGTAAAAAAGTCTGGCCCATCCTCTTGCCCCCACCCTTTAACACTGATACAATCCCAAAAAAAGACGGAAAGGAGGAGGGGGAAAAAAAAAAACCACTAACACAAAATAAGAAAACGGCAGGAGAGGGGTTTAAAAATAGCTCAGGGGTGTTAAAAATTACCGCTGGGGGTGCCAGGGCCGGGCAGGAGCTGAGACACCTCAAAACATCAGCTCCCCGGTGGGGCCGCGGGTAAGCAAGGGCAGAGCACGGGCGGACAGGAGGCAGGGCCTGGCCGTGCAGGATGCCCGGGAGAGGGCAGCAGAGCCCAGGAGAGAGGAGGGAAGCGGCCCCGGAGCCGTGCCAGGGCGGGGAATGGAGGTGCCGGGGGCCTCGGGTGCGGGGAGCTGCGAAGGCCCCCAGGAAAACGGGGCCGAGAGGCAGGGAGGGGAACTGGGCAGCCTAGGGGGTACGGGCAGGCAGCAGCAGCCCAGAGCTGGTAGCCAGCGCCCAGAACAGCATTGCTCCACCTCAAAAGCGTAACTGCTAGTGCAAGACCTCCACCCTCCTCATCCATGGGGTGTTTGTTGCAAACGTGGGCACTGCTGCTTCAGCACACGGCAGTGAGCATCTCAGCCCTCCTCGTCCTCTGAGGCTGTCCGAAACACAACCCTCGAGGAACCACTTTGGTATGTGCAATGCGCTTGGCACCCTGAGGACACCACAGCTTTGGGCAGTATCTGGCCCACAGCTGGCACCGAGAGGGCAAAGGAGGAGCTGAAGGTTTTACTCTCAACTATCAGAACATCCCTGCAGCAAAGGGGCAGCTGCACCCAGTGATAATGGGGATGGAAGGTTTCCTCCCAGCAGGCGCCAGCCCTGAGGACAACCTGTTACCTCCTGCACAGCCCCAGGTCATAGGGCCAACTAGGAGCCCAGTGACCCCCGCTGGTGCTATTCTGCCCCAGTGGGCAGGGGAGGGCTCTACTTGGACCCCAGCCTCTGGCCTCTCCCTGCTTGCCCTGTCCCCTGCCTGCAGCCACAGGGAGTCCCGCTGTGCACCCCACTCAGCACCCAAGGGCTGGAGGTTGCATCATGTCTCCAGGGTGCAGGAACTGTTTCTTCCCAGGCTCCACAGTCACTGTAGGCAGCCTGGGTGTCCTGCACAGAGATGTGTCTCCCATGTGCCCCTCCAGAGGGTTAGAGGTGGCAAGGACAAGCATTGATACCACCACCACTATTGCGTATCTTCTCCATGACTCATTTTGGCACCTCTCTGGCACATCTGGGCATGTGGGTCTCCCCCAGCAAGCAGCACAGCAACAGCAGCTGCCCCAGCACCACGGCTTACCTTGCACAGCAAAAGACCCAAACATCCATGAACTCCACCTCAAACTCCCTCCAAAGGCATAAAGTAATGGGGATTAGCGAGGCCACGCTCAGACTTCCAGCTTTTCCACTTCTTCCCCCTTTGCCCCTCCTGCCAGGGAGCGTTTGAGACAGGCAGAGCTGCCCACGGCCACTGGATCACATCAGGACCTGGGAGGGTTCCAGCTATGTTGAAGCCAGGCAAAACAGGTCCTCGGGGTTTTGATTTTAAACCCAGAGTAGCACTAGGAGTAAAAACAACCAAAATGTGATCTCAGAGGTCGTAGCTGAAGACGAGGAATTCATGAGGTGTTAGTGCAAGTCACCCCTCAGCCAACACCGGATACAAGCAGGCTGGGGAGGGCAAAAAGGCAGACAGAGAGAACAGGGACAAATCCACCCCAGGAACCTCAGCTCTGCAAGGACGGGCAGGCAGCCAGGCTTGTGCTCCAGGGATTTGCAGAGTACCCATCCAGATTGCTTTGCAAAAACAAGGCACTGTTACGCTGAGGGCGGTTTTGGAAAGTACGCGAGATTCTTGCAACTGAGAGATGAAGCCCAGGAGAGAAAGAAAGGGGGGGGGGGGGGGGGAAGAAAAGGAAACTGGGTGATNGGGCGGGGAGGAGGGAGGGGGGGGGGGGGGGGGGAAAGACATAGGTTGTTCCAAGAAGCATGTCCAAGAACCTGTCACAGCCACACGAGGCACAAGAACACGAAGATCACAGGCGTCACCGTTTACTGACAAACGGCAGCTCCCACGGAGCAGAGGTCAGCCCTGGGAGCACATGGCTCTGCTGCACTAGGAACCAGAAGCAGATTCTCAGCAGACTTTTGAGAGCGCACTGGTGGCAGACTAGGCAACAAGGAACAGAGTAAGTGTCTCACTCACCCCCGAGGGAGCCCATGTACTATTATTAATCCTAGCCACCTGGAGTTCCCACCAGGGAGAAGGGAATTAGATTTTCTTGAGGACAATAATCCATTTAAATACTGCACTTCTACTTCTTAGGAGACTACTTTTTTTTTCCCCAAGGAGCAGCCCTGCTCTGTGCAGTCTTTACCCTCTTCCACGTGCTTGGAGAGACAGAGATGGGTCCCACCCCTTGATAGCACCAAACTGCCAGAGCAGAGGGACTTGGAAAAGCAGCAGCTTCCTCAAAGTCTTGCTTAAGAGCTGTTTTAGTCCAAAATGGCCTGAAGTCACCTGTGGACCTGATCCCAGAGCACCTAGCTGCAGGGAAGCTGAAACAGCTCTACTCCCACTTGAAGGCTCACAGTTAAACAGTGCTGGCTTGAAACTTGCTGTAACTGTGCACATTGCTCTCCTATGTTTGAGGCCACATGAATGTGCTGCTGTCATCAGGGGATGTCTACGAGTCCATCCCTACCTTCCTCTGTCCTTTGTGGCTGCAAAAGGACAGCCCCCTCTCAAAGTGCAATCACAAAACTGATCACCAGAGAAGGGATGGACTCACCTCATTGTGCCATGCTGCATCTGTTTCACTTGCCTGGAAGAGCTTCAGCAGCTCCAGAAACCCAGTGACTTTGGTATTAGAGGAGTCACTTGTGGGTCAGATGCTGGAGGCAGCTCAGGAGCAGCTGACAAAGCCCCTTTGAGCTGCAGGCCACTGCCAAGCCAGATCCCAGCGTGCCTCCTCCTTCAGTAAACTAAGTTACACAAACATGAGCTCCCTGTTATCCACCTCCCAAAAGTAATTTCAGATCAGAAACACTCCAAAAAGCCAATTTTAGAAAGTACCAGTTTATTTGAGAAAAAAAATAAAACAAAGCAGTAACAGTGGAAAATCCCCAAGAGCAATTACACAAGAGAATCTAAATATTCCAAGAAGCAGACACCACTCCTGCCTTCCTGGCAGTGCTATCCATAGGCAGTGAAGTCCTCCCTCTCCTTCCCACTAAGCAATGAACTCTGCACAGTTTTCAGAGCTTCCCAGAGCCTGCAGTTGCCCCAACACATTTGTACTGGGACCAAGTGAGTGAGTCAGCCTGGAGGAGGACCCTTGAGAAAAGCCCTCTCACACCCATGTCTCAGTGTTCCCCACTTTGCCTGCCCAGCTCCAAGAAGCAGCTGTCCCAGGCTGAAGCTGAACTTCTTTGTTCTATGACCTTGATGAATTTGGCCTCAAGCCTACGACAGTCTCAGTACGGAGGGTTCAGGAGTCAATGGGATTTCTCAACAGCCTTCCTAACTGTGTCCTTTTGTGCTGCCTACCAAGTTACTCAGTTTGGGGATCCACACTCAGATTTTGTCTTAAGCCACACTGGATGCCAAGAGCTCCAGGAGGACACCACTTGCACCAAGTAGTTCTGTAACACCTTCCTGAAACACAAGCATTGGCCACATGTTGTCCTTTGCTCTAGGAGCACTGGGGGAATTGGTCTAACTCTCAGTAGAGGTAGGATATTAAGACAGACCCATCACAGGAAGTTCAGAGCAAGCAGTCTGAGAAAGCTCAGCACTCCCAGCTGGGAGATGCCACTAAAGCAGTCTTCAGGCTACCAACCAGCCTTCTGCAAGAAGCAGGTACTCAGCACAGCACCACAGGGGACTTCAGCACAGCTAGCCCCCAAAACAAAAAAACCCTCTGCACTGTGAGCCTCCAACCCTTGCTTCAAAGAGCAACCAACCCCTGATGGGGATGTCTGCTCCCACTCAGAGGATCAAACCCAGCACATCACAGACTGCAGCTTGCTCTCAGATATGGACCAGGACCAGGACATGGTGATGGAGCCCCAGGGCATGGGCTCCTCCCAGCTGCCTTTCCTAGTACAAGCCCACTCATGCTCCAGGCAAGACCCTGGACAAACAGCAGTACAAATAAACCCATGCCTTTTATACACAGTAAGGCTGCTGAAGAACTAACTCCAGCCACTTCACTCTCAACTGTATATTTCTCAGTAAAATATATAATATATAGCTCTATAGGACTGATTATAATATATTACAGGCTAGAAATACTCTCATCTTTTCCCTACTTCAATCATATTATGAACCCAATTTTGCATACAGCTTAATCCTAGAAGTTACTGCCTTGAATTTATAATTAAAATTCACAAAATAAAGCTTAAATAGTTTTCACAGAGACTCATTATATTAGTGTTTTACATAAAAAGGATACAAGTTACCAAATGAGAAGAGCAGCCATTTCAGAAACTATAAATAGTTCTATTAAAAAAAAAAAAAATCAAATCCTAAAAAAGTTATGGGAAAACCATAAATATCCTCTACAGTAGCTGCTAGAGAACTAGAAGAAACCTGTAACACACTGTAGCTAACTCTGCTTCAGTTCAGAAGATGAATCATATAAAACAACATCTCTAGAGAAATGCCTGGCCAAAGGAAACACAAAGGGATTGAAAAAATAAATCTGAGGAAATTAAAAAAGTAGAATTTTTTTATTATTATTGCAAAACACTTTCTACAAACTTTATATAAACATTAGGCTATTTACTTCAAAATTTCTTTATAAAAAAATCCTACAAGCAATCCTTAAGAAAAGTAAGAGACTGAAGGCAAGGAAAGGGTGTTGTCATGGCCAAACAAAACTGGCTGTCCTGATTTCATGGACTAATGACCCCTGCCTGGGGCCAACAGGAAGAGACAAAAGTCTCCTGGGGAAGACATTCCCATAGGCCCTTTATGGCATTCAGGGATTTTAAACCCCTGTGGGTCTTCTGCTCCCTGATAAGGCAACATTATCTGTAGTGTAAGAGATTCATAAATAGTTCTCCTCGTTGACAGCCTGCTGCAAGACATCTATTAGCAAGGTTGATAAAAAAAAGCCATCTTCTCCCAAAGCAGCCAATCTGAGCACAGCATGCTGGATGCAAACACATGGTGTCTGCTTCCATACAGTCTGGTTTGTGTTTACATACCCTCTATAAAACCAAGCAGAAAATTTGGCATCATCATTCTTTTTACACTAGCTTTAGGAAAAAAAAAAATACACTGAGGGGTTTTTTCAGACTCTTTGTATTTCTTTGGGCCCTTGCTAGCAGAGCAGGATGGGAAGGGTCACGTAGGAAGTTTGTTTTTTCTCCAAGTCACTTTGAAATCCAATCCAAAAAGAGCATTTGTTCAGCATAACTCATCTGAGGGCACAGTGTTTCCATACAGTCTGTTTGTCCCTTGATGGGCACAAGGTGCTGCTGAGGTTTAAGCATAGAACTCATTTGTAGGAGCTTTCTTGTAGATGGGTTTCTTCCCAAGGTCATAACTGCCTTCATCCTTCTTCTTCATGCGATACACTAAGAGGAGGATCAGGAAGACAGCAAACAGGAGGCCCACTGCCCCTCCTGCAATGAGAGCTGGGGGAAAAAAAATGCACAGAGTGAGTCTAAGTTCCTGGATAACGCCATCAGCTACATCTCAAAACCTGCTTCAAGAGCCCCAGCCCCCAGAACTGCCTCCAGAGAGTCAGGTGTTGTCCCTGTGTCACCATATGTGCTGGCATTTTCAGCAACAGCAGATGTTCTTGGAAAAGACCAGAAACTGCTTTTATTCCAACCATAGAATAATCACATGTTCCACCTTAAAACAGTTTGTGTTAATCTTCCAGTTTAGCACAAGAAGAAATTCTGACAAAAAGCCAACCTTCCTGTGTGGAGACAAGACAGTAACACCCACCCAAAAAAGCCCCACCAGAGCCCACCACCAGTGGCAACTCCAGGAAAAGGGTACAGCTCTGATCTGAATGCTTCGTTACCTACCTGTGTAAGCACAATCTGGGGGCTCTGTATTTCAATTAAACAGCAACATCCCATTAACACTACCACTTCCCTCCAAAAAACACTCCTAACCTCACGAACTCACAACCAACCATCAATATTTTCTGTCCTCACATCAAGGGTGGCCAAAAGACTTCAGTGAAATTTATCTTTTGCTATAACACCTACTCACTGCACTAAAATATTCTTCTAGGGAAGCCTTACAATCTACTCTTCCAGTCACTCCTCTGACTGGGAAGATGGCTGGAGACAAACAAGATGTGTCAAGGTTTGCACTTTGACCATCAGGCCAAGATCTTGATGAAGTGTGCCTTGAGACAAGTCTGTCCCATGTGCTGAGGGGAAGCCAGTCACTTTGTTTTGCTCTAGAGAGAGGGACTTAGGTTCCTAACAGCTGACTAGGTGTTCAGATCCCTTAGAGGGGCTGTTTGGTTCCTGGCACAGCTTAGAAAAAGCAAGATTGGGCAGAGGTTAGAAGGAAAATGTCTGCATTTAACATGAAAGTCTATGACACTGCTGATTTATGGCTAGAAATGTTCCTGCTAAAGGCAGTCACAGAGGTAATGCACCTCACATCCCTGGTTAGCCCGGGACTGCTCCCCAGGAGAGACTGGGAACAACAGAAGCCATCTGGATTTCCAGTATTACTGATTAATCAGGACAAGATGGGAGTATTACCTGTGAGGACTTCTGTCCTTTCAAAGATGCTGCTGTTAGCTGTGCTTGCCATCGAGATCTTGTTGGACAGGTTCTCTTCAACAGGTACAGCTTTGTCTGGAATGATTTCATTGTCCACCATTGTGTTTTTCTTCTCACCTTCTATCTTTCTGTCAGTATCTCCAGGGATATAGTTGTCAGATATCTACAGAATACAGACAAACCACACCCATCAGTAAGCAGCACCCAGCCTACCTGTAATTGAAAACAGGAGGGTGTGCAGGGAAAGGAAAGTTTGCTTAGTGCATTACAAGTAAACTGTTCCTGCTCTTGCAGGTAGATTCATCTTGATGCCACGTCTTGCTGGGGGAAGGGTGTTCAGAAAGCTTCAGGGACAGACCTGAGAGCTATGTGTCACTTAAAACATGCAGAGGGAATACCTACCAGAGGAGTATCCATGGTGGTCAGATATATGGCATCTTCAGAGTCTGAGTAGTCTGCGGGGGTGGGGGGAGGGCGGGGAGGAGAAGAGAGAAAATAATAAAGAGGACACTTAAGTTCTCTGCTGACTACAATTCCCTCATATCCATTAGCACTTTCACCACTTAACAGCTTTGATTGCACAAGACCATGAGATGTAATCTTAAAACCAACTCCTCTCACATGGGAGGGGCTGTCATCTGGATCCCCTGGCCACTGCTGCAGATTATCAGGAGCTGCCCTGCAAAGCAGGTCTGCTACAGCTTGCTAAGCTAATGCCACTGGAGGGCAATGCTCTCAACCACCCACCCCTGAAGGATATTTTGCCAACCCTCTAGTTACCAGATCTGCCCAAACATGTCAGGCACCAATTTCACCACTTGTTCTTTCCCTTTCAGGGAACCAATGCTCATATAAAAGGGGACACGGAGCTACAGAAACTGGTTTGGGCAGGGAGCTTTGCATGTCACTGAGAGTTCATTTGAACACCAGTTAGTCCTTTACCTTGTTTGGCCTCAGCTGAGATACCAACTTTAAGCCTTTCAACACTGCCTCAGTAAGATTTTTTTTTTTAATATTATTTTTATTTTAAGTTTCTCAGAAGTTCTTTGGAGCTCAATAGAAGAGAGATTCAGCCTGTGCAAAGCCTTTTTCACTTGCAGTAAGACAAGCTTGGCTGGGCTCCATCTGTCCTCCCTGAGTGATTCAACATCACAGTACAACAACTTTCACTGTTCTCATCTGTAAGTGACTACCATTCACAAGGCTCTCTCATTTCCACCTGACACCCTAGCTCCCACTGGAGCTCTGGCTGTGCACTTAGCTCATCACTCATGGGCTGGTAATGGAAGAAATTTCACAGCATCAACTGATGGAGACCCACTTCCCCACTTACCTCCAGACCCAGATGCCTCATCTATATCTAATTCATCAGAAGTTAAGTGAGGCCTGAACTCGCCAACATCCTCATCATCTGGCAAGTCTCCAGAGGCAGGGTAGTCAAGCCATCGGGCATCCATGGTCTCAGTTTCTCTCACCTGCAAATGGGGGTGGAGAAGTGTTAAGTATCAGGCAATTCCTCAGAAACACTTTTCCAAAGGTCAGGAGTTCAGAGCATGTGCTGAGCACATCACTTCCATCAGAAGAACATTACATGCCCAACTTCCTCTCTATCCAAAGTATTATCTTCATCAGCCTGGAAATAGCTGAATTCCCCTAGAATTTCTCAGAACAGAAGTGAGAGCCAAACTGGGAGGGGAATTTCCTGAGGGCTACAGATTCAGGAGGTTCACTTGAAACAACAGGGTGAAAATAAAACAACAGGATCTTGGTCAGGAGTTTGTACCAAAAGCATTTGGAAAAGCAATACCTTCATCTTGTGATAAGGGGATTTGGAAGGACTTGCTATTCCCAGAGAAATAAGCTGGCAGGTTTTTGCCTAGCACCAAAGCCTCACACCAAGGCAATTTGTTACTTCTTGTTTGAGAACAAACCTATTTAATCACCCAAGGGTTAAAAACTGTTCTGTCAGTTCAGCTGAATTGCAGTGCAATAACGTGATGCTCAAGCAAACTTGCTATCGATAATAACCTGCCTGAAGGAAGAGCTTCCCCTGCCTCACCTCTTAAAACAAATGTAAACAAACAAGTCTGTAAAATGAATCCTATGATCCCATGGCCTGATGTGTTGGCAAAACAGGAGGAAAGCCTCCCAGAGAACCAGCTGTTTGGCCACAATGGCAATTCACACACCAGAGCTCATCTGCACTTGGACCTTCAAGTAGCCACAAGCCCAAACCTCCTGCCCTCACCAAGGTTATGAAATTCCCCAGAACCTTCTCCTTGCCCCACAGCCCTGGGGCCAGCCCTGGTGGGGGTACCACAGGTATGACCTCTTGGGTTGCTCAATACCAGCCCACATTTTCTAGCAGGTCCAAATGCTTCCACAGTCATGAAGTCATCACCACAGTGACCCCCTTCCCCTAAGGCTGGAAGCACAATGCAGATGGATGGGTCCCATAGCTCTGGGCTAAGCTGTCAACAAGTTTTCATGCTGTCTCCACAGACTGGGAGGTCTTTCTGAGGCTTTGTGTACCCAGGAGAGCATTTTAAAAACATCCCTTTACTCCAGTCCTGCACACTCAATGTACAGGCTTACCAATAGCTACAGTCTCACAGGGGGTGAGGATCAGAAACTTGTGGGAACAGTTACAGCTAGGTGGCATCAGCCAAGCCCCAGCACTTGCTGCTTCACTGTGGCAGCAGCCAGACCCTGAAGGGCTTCTACTTCCCCAGCCAGGCATGGCCCATCCTACAGCCCAGCAGTGACACTGACTGACCAACAACATCCTCTATCGATCTCACAGGTGAAGGCCAACAGCCACAAGCCATGCCTCAGCTTCCTCTGCCCACAGCCCCAGTCCTCCTTCCAGCCCACATTTCCCTGCCTATTAGCATACTGGTTTTGCCACAAACAAGGCCTTGTGGTCAAGACAAGATGTTTCTCATTTTGCAGTGGCTAATAGATGTGCTTTTCATCAGCTTATTGAGGCATCTTTGGTTTCCCCAGCAACTCCGCTGGAGGATAAGCAAATGAACACCCTGCAGGGCATGAAGTGCTGAGGCCAGCTCTCCTCCTGGAGCCCCTGGAAGCACTCTGCCTGAGCCTGGCACTAGGTGATGGGAAGGGGGCTGGGGAGGAAGGCCAGCTGGGAAAAAATCCTCTCCTGCCTGCAACCAGGCATTTCTAACATTATGGATCACTCACTCCAAGGCAAATTCATTTCAAGATACATGAAACCCAGCCAAAGGCAGACCTGCAATGGGAAGTGCTGCCAGCATGCAGTAGCTGTTCCCAGAACAGCTTCTGGCCATTTCATCAATGAACAGGAAGAGCCCAATTCCCATCTGCCAGAGTTGGGGCACTGGGGAGCAGGTTTGCTGCCACTCTCTGTAAGCTGACTGCTGGGGCAGATCAGTGTTGGCAAGATCACTGTGCTAAGCCACACCCCTGTGCCAGCTCACACCGTACTTCATGATGAATCACAGCCAGCTAATGTCCTAACGAGGGTGGCTCAGGAAAACCCACGTTGAGGCCACCGATGGTTGGAGAGCAGGCTGGCCTTATCAGAGCAGCCCAGCCACGGACACAGTGGTGGCAGACAGCCACGGTGATTAGTACGTACTGTGGAACGCAGAGGTTTGGCTATCAGAAAACCCTATTTAAATCAGGACAGACAGTGTTTACAAGCCAGAGGACATAAGGAAATCACTGACTCACAAGCATAAATAAGATTACACGGGAGTGTTCCCTGAACTCACTCTTCATCATCCTCTTGAGCAATTAGAGGGAAGTTCCTGGAAGCCATGAGAGCTTCTCAAAACATACAGGAAGCACTTCTGGTGGGCAAAGGGCCTTGTTTTACAGATCCACCTGCCTGGGAAGCTAGAGGGCTGCTGGGCACCTCCATACTTACCCCTCCAGGTTTCAAGACATGTTCTCCTAGGGAGCGAGCTCCTACTGGGAGCCGAGGAAGAGTTAACACCGGAGTGCTGTTTTCACAGTGTAGGTCTGGAGCAGGCACATTCGTCACATACACACCTGTGAGAGGGCACACAGACTCAAAAGCAAGGGCTGAGGGCTTCCACAGTACCACACAGAGAGCTCCCAGAAGTATTGTTGAAAAAGTGCGTCCCTTTCCAAGAGGATTCAGTCCTCCCTACTGCTCTGTTATTGGGTGAAGAGGCACCATGGAAGGTTCTTGTGCTTCCTCTTGGCTTGCAAGCTGCAGCCAAGAGGAAAGAGGTAGGAGAGAGCCACAGCACAACAGTCAGCCCTTGTCAAGTCGTCTCTGGCCACATCCAGCTTAACACCTTCTGCAACAGCCAGCTGGAGAAGGGCCGCGGCACTAGTCGGAGCCTGCTTTGCACCACCTGTTATCCCAGCACTGGAGACAGGCCAGGGACTTGCTGGGAGAGTTGGACTGTGTGGCTGCACAGCCCCACCTCGCCCCAGCAGCTGAAGTCAATCCCTACTATTAATATGCTCCTCTCTAGAAGGGGTCGATACAGAAATCAACCTTTTTCTGCAGGACTCTAGTTCCAGGATTTCTTCCTCACATTAAGCAGCTTTATCCTCACTAAGCACCAAGGGGGATTAACCAGTGTGATGGGGAGCAGAAGCTTTTCCTGCCTGCCAGTGGCAAAAAAATTAAAAAAAAAAAAAAAAAAAAAAAAAAAAAAAGAGAAGTTTATTCACTGCCAGACGACCAGCATGTCAGGCACGTGAACTATGAGCATCATTCCTGGAAAAGCTGGGCACAGAGGTCTGTTTGAGCCTGACACAGGCTGCACTACTGGAAGCAGCCAGACACTGTTTGCTTGGTTCAGGCACATGAATCACACTCCTGGCACCCCAGATGGGGGTTTGCAGCGCTGCTATGCTCCATTCCTAGCCCACCCCACTCCGTATCATGCTCCTGGGGCCTTCACTTACAGCCCCAGTGCATCACTAGCCTCTTCTCAAAGCAAGAGCATCTATATACTGTGCCAGCAAGCTAAATTTCTGCCTGATGTGTGCATTTCCCCAGCCGCTGGCTAGTTCTGGGAAATAAACCCAAGGAGCTCCCCTGCCCCAGCCCACATGTCCTCACCACAACCTTTACAAACCCCTTCAAAAAAGACCCCAAACTATGTTTTGGGGGAGAGACAAAGTTTTCCAGACATAGAACTGGCATTTATGGCTGCCCTTTGTCTCTGATCAAACACACCAGAGCTCATTAAAAGCTTCTCAAAAGAGTCAGAGCCAGCAAACAGCAAAGGGAGTCAGCCCTGCAGAGACTCAGGCATTCTAAGTGCAGGGAGCTCTTTATCAAGTTTATAGTTCTGGTATGGGGACCAAGGGCTTGCTCCTGCTTCTCCCTCCCCAGCGCTGTGTACACAAGGCTAGGAGTCAACAGGAGCAAGGTGAAAGTCAATCCTTCCTAGACAAAAGCACATGGAGCTGGGCCAGCCTGGGAGGTGGCAGAAGAGGGGGCAGAGGTGCAGACCTATTAACCCTTTGTAGCCTGCGAGGACAGATAGGTGTAACCTGCTCAGGAGGCTTTTCTCAGGTGCTCTGTACTAGGGGACAGTTGCACATAGCAGATCCTTTCATTGCAGTGAGCAGTATCACAGAAAACATCTTTCCCAGACCTGTGCTGTCATAAACAGATGTCACCTGCCACCACCACAACGTACATCTAGATCAGCTTAACAATAAAGTCCTCGCAGATGATACGTGCAGCTGCCCACATGGCCCAACCTCAGTTTGGTTATTAAGGGATCACTCTCACAAAGCCACCACCCTTGGCCCTCATCCCCCTGTAAGGGGACCTCTCCAGTGCAAGGATTCAAAGCTCTGCAAACCACCAAGCCCAAGAGAGGGAATTGCCATACAGTTCACTTCCAGCGAGCTCTTGCAGGAGTATACAAACTAGGAAGGTTTTAAAGCTCACACAAAAGTGTCCAAATGAGCAGGAGTTAGGAACTGAAGCACACCAGCCCCCTGAAAGCAGTAGATGCTGGAAATGGGGCAGCTCAGATTGATTGGTCTGATTGCAACAGGACACGAGGGAATGGCTACAAGCTGAAGGAGGAGAAATTTAGGCTGGAGAAGGAGAAATTTAGGCTGGAGAAGGAGAAATTTAGGCTGGAGATTAGAAGGGGATTCTTTACCCAAAGGGTGGTGAGGCACTGGAACAGGTTGCCCAGAGAGGTTGTGGAGGCCCCATCCCTGGCAGTGTTTAAGGCCAGGCTGGATGTGGCCCTGGATGACCTGGTCTAGTGCATGTGGCATCCCTGCCCATGGCAGGGGGGTTGGAACTAGATGATCTTTAAGGTCCCTTCCAACCTGAGCCATTCTATGATTCTATGATGCGAGTCAGCAAGCAGAGATGACCTCCAAGGCAGGGAGGTGTGCAGCAATGTACAGGCAAAGACAGCTCTAACTTCCAATCTCAATAAGCATTAAAAGAAAGTTATTACAAGCAATGTGAGCTTCTGGTAGAAGCAGCTCCTATTAGACTAGTAAGGGAACTGTATTTCCCCCCAAAACACCCTTTACTCCCTCCATGCTCCAACTTTGTATAGGGGGAAAAAAAAATACAGAAGTCACTTCTGTCCCAAGAGCAAAGCAAATATGAGTATTTCAACATAGGTTGCACCTAACTCCTTCAAGACATCAGTTGCAGTAAAAAAATCTACTTGTGCCAACTCCTTGTGCCCATGCTTGCAAGCCACCATTTTACCCTCACTCTTGGTCAGTCTGTCCCACATAATTCACAGCACACAGGGCCCACACCAGTCTCTGTGCCAAGGGACAGAAGTTAAACAACTCCCACTCAGGAATTTGAGTGTATTTAGTTGCATGACAGGCTCACCCTGAGGCTTCCAGACATGGCACCACTGTTCCTTTGCTCAACATTTTTCACGCTGTCCTAGAGCAGGACCACAGGCACAGTGGCTTTAGGCAATGTCAGCCTTGTCCATCTCCTCTCTGACAGTCACTCTACAGGTGCACTCCCATCACTGCTCATGAGATACAAAGGTAAATGCACAACACTTTTGAGGACTAAGGGGGAACTTGGAGACAAAAGTACAGACCAAGGATTCTTGCAGGCAGCTCCTGACTGGCAGCAGAAGACAGAATCTCCAGTACACCAGAGCAACTATTGCAGGCTAACTCTGTGACTCTTACCAAAGAGGGAAAAAAATACTCAGTTTCTCAACTGCACTCAGTAATGCAGGTAAGGAGCAGGGTCTTGCTTAAGACGACAGAGCAAGAGCAACATTCAGGCTGATGAACTGATCACCTGGTAAAAGCGTCACTCATTCAAGGTGACTCAAGAGAAGCACTCCCAGTCCCTGTCCAACCAGGTAACCATCTCCCTGCAGCCACATAACCAGTCCAGTGTGCTCACACTCTGCAGCTCACGTGCTGCATGGGGGCAAGCACAGTACTGCACGTCCAACACTACCACAGCCTTAGCTGGGGTCACTCCCCACACGCCCTTGCTCCCTGTGTGATGCTTTAAGCTGTGTCGCCGCAAGCAGCTCTCCTGGGGCTCATGCGGCAGCACAGGAATAATCCCCATGACAATTACACCCTAATCCCAGGGTCTGGAGAGCCTCCCCTGCAGAGTGGATGAATCCTCCCAGGCTCTGCTTGCTCAAAATAGGCTCACCTGCACTTACAAAGTCAAACCTCAGTTACCTTTTAACTCGTGCGGATTTGCTTGCCCACAGCGTGCTCTCTTCAGCCCACATCCTACACCCAGTGCCTTTCAGTCCATGCCATAGCAGCAAGCAAGAGGAGGACAGAGAGATTACAAAGGAATGAATTCTTGTTTAACTACTCTTGCCTGATTATCAGCCGTGAGCAAAGCCATAAAGATTGCCAGACAGGCACATGCTGGACAAGGGTGGCAAAATAGCTGATCCAAACACACAGTGCCCAGCTCCAGAGACCTATAGAGCCCAAGAGGGAAGGAGGTGACTGCTCCCCCGACTCCAGCAAGAGGAGATAAAGCTCAGCAGGCAGTTGCAGATGGCTCTGTGTCAATCACTTCCCCTGAAGCAAATACAGATAAAGTTCAGAGGAAAACTGCAGGAGGGGGAAGCAGGAGCTCTCATGTGACTCAGGAGGAAAACAACTGCAGCAGAGACTTTTTGCACCCCTGAAAGGTTCTCCCAGTCAGGGGCAGTGATACACACCTAGTTCATAAAGAGATCGTATTTTTTTATGGTATTTACAAACCTATCATAAGTATTTCATACACTCCATTGCTCAGGGCTCACTCTATTCAAGGTTAAAAAAGTAATTCAGTTTTTCCAGCTCACAACTCACTCGCTCTCACCCTACTCTGTACCAGGAGCCTCCTGTTGTATCCCTGCATGTAGGAAAACAAAAAACAAAAACAAAACAAACAACAAAAAAACCCAACAACCACCAAAAAAAAAAAAGGTTATAAATGTCCCACAAAGCAGCTTTTCCACCAAACATGACTTCTCATACTGATATTTCAGGCTTGGGATATTTCATGTATCATATTTCCTGCTCATGCCAGGGAGAGGCCTGCCCTCACTGCCCTTTCCTAGAATACAGCTACACCCCAATATTTTCCCAGACACGCACACAAGCAGAATTTCCATTTAGCAACAAACACATGACATGCATTTTTGGGATCTTTATGCTCCCTCATGCCAGAGTGTTAGCAAAACTAAGCCAGGCAGACACCCAACTTCAAAGGGCGCCCTTCCTAGCTGGCTCACCACACAGCTAATCTCAGCTTGTTTGTACAGTCAAGATTCCCAACGTTGTGCCCTACAAATGCTTTCCCTCCCACAACCCATTTTAATCTAATCAGAAGTAGTAGCCCAAAGATTTAGGCTTAGCCCAGGCAGTTGAGCTCTACAGCACGGTTAGGCTATTTGAAGTTTTGCTCTGCAGGCAAAGCTAACAGCAACAAAATTGCAGCAGAGGAAGTCAGCAGCATGAAAGCACTCGACAGATTGTAGCCATATCTCTCTGCTAGCAAGCTATACCCATAAGAGCATTTAGACACACAGTCTAAACAGCAGGGATTTTCATAGCTACCTACAGCAGCAAAAGCTGGGTTTTCAGTGTGTGCAGGGTTTTTTGTTTGGTTGGTTTTGGTGTTTGTTTGGGGGGTTTTGTTTGGTTTTGGCTGTTTTTTTTTATTAACAGAGACATTCCCAACTTGTGCAGGGGTTGGTTGTGCCCAGAATACAGCAGACTCAGCGTACATGAACAGGGATAATGCAACAGGACCTTGAGAAACCCAGGGACATTTTCCTCTCCAAGAGCTCTGGACTCCCAAATCAGGCTTCCACCCCCTTCCAAAGAGGGACTAAGCAGCCAGCAGCAGTTTTCCAGCCCTCCCTGACCACCTTTCTGCAGCCACACTGTCACACAGCCAGGAGCAGAGAGACCCAACCATTGTTTTGGTCACTTCTTCCTTGGCTCTGCAAAACTTGCGCTCAGCTGGACCAGCAAGTTGTTTAGTAACCAAGGCGCAGGAGCAGCTTCCACCCAGCCTCAGGAAATTTAGAATTAGCGCCAAGAACAGTTCGCACATAAACAGTCTCCTGGAAGATCCTGGCTCCAGAGGCTGCTCCACTGTACACTGTGGATTTGCAATAAATATTTATCTCGCTGGGGAACAGGCTTCCAAGAAAAGGCTCCTGACATCAGTAAGGGCTGTATTTCCATTCAGGGGAGAGTACAAGTTTCTGTCGTTAAAGAAGGACATTAGACCACAAATTAAGCTTCTGCCACTTTCCTAGTCCCATGCTGGCCAGGATCTATCCCCTCCATCTATGAATCTCACTCCTCCCTAAAACACCAGGCACCATCCTTCCAGCCATGCTCCTCTCAGCCACCTCACCCTATGCCCAGAGATTTCTGGTTACTGTGCTGTACAGGCCATTTCAGCACAAGCCCAAAGCAGGAACTTTCACAGCCATTAATGCACCTTAACATTGCTTTTTATTGTTACAGTTTGACTGTAATGGCAGCTAAAGAGCAAGAGGCAGGGTCAGCCTCCCAGCAAGGTAAATGGGGCAAGGCCACATCACTTTGAATTTCACAGCAAACAGCAGCAAAGTTTTAGTTGGGCTGTGGTGAAGACATCTTTTCCCCTTCAGCAGCTAAGGCACAGCAACATCAGAGAAGATAAATCCTTCCCACAGATTTGCTTTCCCTGACAGAACACAATTCAAGCAAAGAGAAACCTTGCTTTCGCTTAACAGTAGCTGCTTGGGTAACAGTGCTAACCAGTCTTCTTCCTGCCCCAAGGAGTGTCTCTCTCAGATTTTAATTAACTTCTTTGATTTTCCAGTTATCCCAATAATTTGTCCAACAACAGCCTCTTGGCATTTTATAAAGAGTCCCAGACTCAAAGGATTTAAGGATAAAACTGAGAAGAGTGCATATTTCCAGCAAAAATAAGGCTTTTACAAGAAGTATATTTTTGAAGTCAGCCAGCCTTCAGAAACTGAGAGGGACACAACTACATCTTGCCTGTTTTCCCATCCCACACTAACATTTTCTCCAGATTCAGGATTAAGTATTTAACCTTCTTTTTCAAGACTTCCTGCTCCTTTAGCTTGCTTTGAATGCTTTCAGTCACTTCAGATAATACTGCTGCCTTCCTCTCTCCCTCATGCAACTCTCACTTCCCAATGTATCTGTCTGAAATCACAACAAATACAGAGCTGCCAGAGCAAGTTAGTGGCTGCTCAAGACAATGCCATTTTCTGCTCTGCCTTTGGCAGCACCAGCTCAGCTACTGGCAGCAGTCACATGTCAGAGCCCCACAGCTTTTTTTGTTCGCCACAGCCACAACTCAAGGCAGAGAGATGAGAGGCAGCAGCAAAGGCACTCAGTGCCAAGAGCGTCACAGACTGTCTCCCAAGCAGCACTTGTTTTGCTTGTCACCCCTTTTCTAACCCTATAAGAGATGCAGCACCTCGGAAGTCTGAGTCATGGCTTTGGGTAAGGGGCCAGGTCCATTACTCAGAGGGTGACAGCAGAGTCTCTGGGAGCTGAGAGGCCAGGCAAGTGGCAGAAACCCTGAGTCAGAGTATGACTGCTCCAAGGCAGGGCTGATGGTGACATGCAGCAGAGCTGGTGGGAGGCAGCAGCATCTGCTGGACAACCATTCAGACACATGCTTCAAGACAAAAGAAAACAAATAAAAATAGAAGTCTAAAGTAATCTAGAAGTGCAGCCCCAAGAGCTCATTGATGTAGGATCTTTTATAACCCCTTGGAGCAGCAGATTATTACAAGTTAAAAGTCTTTAACTAGGCTGCCCTCTCTATTCAGAGCCACCAAGCTCAGTCTCATCACAAGAGTCTCATTCTAGCCCAAATCATTTGAATCCTTAATTCGAAGCATTTGCATTCCACCAAGTCTCAAACAAACAGCCACACATGCTCCGAAGCGGCAGCCTGAGGTCAGGCGTGCGCAGGGTTTCTCCCCACTGGTTTGTAGTGCTTCAACTGCATTAGCTGTTAGTTGGAGGCTGCAAAAGCAGCACAACCCTGCTGCTGTTACAGGGGATAAGGGAACAAACTGTACTGAGTGGAGGGGCAAAATGCAGCTGCAAGGATCGAAGAGCAGGCTGACAATAAAAGTTAACTCCTGAGCAAGGAAGTGTTTTGAAGGATGGATGCTCTGTCTTGTCTAGCCACAGAAATAGCTGGGGAGTTCTGTAGGATGACTGAACCACAGGAACTCAATCAAGGAACCAACTGAAGTCAACCGACATTGCAGACTCTAGAACCACAGTTATGTCTCCCTTACTGGTACAGTTATTATCACCACATTGAAAAAAAGAAGTTGATTTCAAAGACAAAAGTCCATCTATCTGTTCATTTGAGGGAGAACAAATTAACACACACAAAATGCAACACAATCTACTGTTAACTTAGAGCCAAGAGGATTCAAGCAGCCAGCACGTTTTCAACAGGGCATTTACCAGCACAAGGAGTCAGAGGGGAGGGAAAGGCATCCGCAGGAGTTGTGCTGAAGTCTGCATGTCAGGCTGCCAGCCAGGCTCCCTCCTCTCCATCATCACTATGAAAGTCAAGTTAGCAGCTTCCAGCTTGTGGTGGAAGGGGACACTAGTGTATCAAGAGGGCAGTAAACCACCACAGAAAACCACAGCAAGGTCACATTATGCTCCACTTCAGGCATCTGAGAGCAGCAAATGGCCTCCCCATCCCAAACATAGCTCGAGGCAACAGTAAAGCCATTAACAGAGGCTTGGAGGTGAGGGGAGAGGGGGACACACAGGAAAAAAATATTTTCACTGTTCTTGGACTGGATAGAGGCCTTTGCAAGGCCTCAAAGTGCCAGGGCCTTGGGTGACAACAACAGGAGGGAGAGGAAAGAGCTATCACATCGGGTTACAGCGTTAGCTTCCTAGAGTGAATGAGTCTCTGATATCCCGAGTCTGAGAAATACCAAGTTCAGCCCTGATTTGCCTCTTGCATAAGCTGTTTGGAAAACATGAAGCTCCCTCCAGCATGGGAGCTGGCAGGCACTTAGGACAGATGAGAACTGAGCAGCAGCACTGTTTCCCTGACTGTGCCCCAAGCAAAGCTCCCACCCATGTGGGTATCTCCATGTCTAATAGGAACAAAGCGCTGGGCTGCAGAGGGACTGCGCACCCCTCAGCTCCTACCCATGAGCTGTGCATGCAGTTCAACAAGGTACAGGATAAGAGAGGTTATTTCTTCCTACATGTTACAGGCATTTCATCTTAACAGCCAACTCTAGGTTTGGCTAGCTGAAGTCATTGGCTTCTTCCTGTCAGGACTAAGGGACTTCACTTTAGACACCATTTTTGCTGCTTTGTGTTTTAGGGAGGCTGAGGGAAAAATAAGGATTTGCTCTGCATGTTCAGCTGCCTCGTGAGTTTGCCAAGTCAGAAGGTGAAATAAAGTAAAATGTGCAGATAGCTATGTCTTGATTTGATTGGGAGGGACAGATGAGAAACTGGGCAAAGAGCAGAAAGAACAGGCCTCAGGGATCAATGGCAGCAGGACAAGCCAAACCGGTTTTAACATTAATAACGCTGCACTACTTTCCAAACACAGCTATCATCAACAAGACACCAGCTTTGCCAATCAGGAGGCCTCCAAGCATGATTGCTTTAAACCAGCGAACAGAGCCCACGAACAGCATGAAGCCCCCCTCTCTCTCCCTCAGCAAGGCCCTGCCAGCAGCTTCTGAGTTGGATTTCTGCTTGTCTGTACTGCTAGAGATGCACAAACATGATGTGGTGCTGCCCGGAGACGTTTTCTCCACAGTTTAAGGCAGAATAGTAGGACAGCGGCAAGGAGCTTGAAGCCCATCAACTTTGCTACAGCCTGCTGAGCTCTGGGCACTCCTGCAGCTCAAAGGAGCAGCCCAAGATACAGTGGGGGAATACCCCCTGCTTCCCTCCTGTGCTGCCAGGGGCACTTTGAGATGCTAAAAGTGCAGGGACAGCTCGACAATGCCACTCTGACCAAGCAAGGCAGACCTCAAGCCTTTCATCAGCTCCACTGACGCCATGTCTTGACTGTCCTGGTGGCTTTCTGCCCATCCCCAGCTGCGAGCCCCTAAAGCATCTTCTAGAGGAACCCCATCCTTGCACAGCACACATGGAGGGGGGCACCCTGACCTCAGAGCCTGCACTTTTCTTCTCTTTGCTTTCTCCCAGGAGCCACCAGAGATTTCAAGCCCCAGCTTCAACCTCCCCTTGCTCCCCGGGAAGCAGGCCGATGTTCTCACACAAAGCTGCCAGGCTGTTGTAACACAACCCACCCACAGCCTGAGCACCAACGTCACACTTCGGCACTTCAGTCATATTCCCCACCCTCCTAACACATCCAAGATTGCTTCACGCAGAGAAATCCCATCCACAGCAGAAAGCCACACGAGGGGAAAGGAGCCAAGGCATTTGTGTTTGTACAGGCTTGGGGAAATATCCAAGCACCGAATCTCTCTCAAAAGCCACGCTCTTACATAAGCAGAAGAAATACAATCCCCATCTTGTTCAGAAGCAGCTACCTGTCTTCACTCTGCCCGACCAGACAAACCCAGAGCCACATGCTGTGCAGCCCTGCACGTTTTGGCAGTGCTATTAAAAAGAAAAAAAATAAGATGGGAGGAGCGCCAGCAGAACTCTCCAAACAGTGTGTCATCCCTGTCTCCTCCCCAGCAGCCTGTAACCCAAATAATTTGTTTAGATAAGGTTTTATAGTAGACCAGTGTTACTGCTGGAGTGTACACTCCATCTTAGGTAGCTTCGAAGATACAGGCAAACGCTCCATACAAGTTCTATATAAGGATTTACAGAATACATCTGTGCAAAATTTGTTGTCTTTGCAGAAATGTGATGCTCACAGACCACTCAACTCCCCAGGGACGTCATGCTGCATTTCATACCAAACATGGTCAATGCAACTTCCAGATGCTGTCTGCCCCGAAGGTTTGCCCTACTAGTTTTGGCCAGTTCTCAATCAAGTGATTCACGTGCTTAGCAGCAGGGATAAAGACACCAGATTAGGGGTAAAGTGGATTTGGTCTTAGCAGAGAGTAGCTGACAATTACTACAGATGCTATCTGGGGAAGTTTCCTATTCTACAACCAGCAACCCCCCAACCCTATTAGAGGGCAATCAAGCAGCAGAGCCTTAACAGCTCTGATCTGCCTACCCAGCCTTCAGTCTGAAATAAGGAATATGGATGATTAAACCTTGTTTTGAGAACCCTTGAGCTCCTGCAGTTACCTTCATCTCAACAGCTCTTTCACACTAGCAGAGGAATCTGCCCTGGCTGCAGTATCAGCAAGATGGACACACACATACAAAAACAAACAAACAGCAGGGAAGGCAGAATCCCAATATCTGTTTGGCCACAAAGATCCCACGTGTGCTTCGACTGAAGCATCCAAACTATTTCAGCTCACTGTATATCTAAGAGACTTTTTAACCTCCATGGTAATGTACTGTTTTTCACTACCATGTGGAGTTGAGGAAGGTTTGATACACCTAGAAAGACACCAGGCAGGGGCACAACCGAGCTCAGGTAAGCCTGGCAAGCCTACCCATTCTGTAAAGCCCTGCACGAATCTAACCCATCACACACACAACGAACGAGGGATTAAAGGATTTAAGCCTGTAACGAGCAGTTGGAGATCAAAGCTGTAATGGAGAGCAGTTCTCTCGGTCACATACCCTTGTACCCCGTCCCGCTCCAGTGCCACCATCCCTGACTACAGCAGAGCGAAGGGAAGCTTACCAGTGCTCGGTGCAGGGGGAGGAAGGGGCCGGAGAGGAGCGGTACAACCACTGGGGCCGGTCCCGACAGGGCATGAGGTGTACGGCTCTGGCAGCCAGCGGGGGAAGCAGCGTGCAGGCAGGCAACCGGACGAAGGAACGGGAACTGCCCCATTGCCGTTAGCCCGATTTGCCCTCCCCTTCCCTGGAGGACACATGGCTGGGGGCAGACCCGAGGGCGGGCAGCGACGGCATCAGCTCTGGGACTACTGGCGAGCGGGACCCTCTGTAAGCAACCCCTAACCCCTGTCCGGCGAGAAGCAGCTAGGAAACCCACCCCGGTCCCGGGAGCGGGCAGGTGAGGGCCAGATCTTCTCCCTCTCCCCAGTGGAACTCACCGATTCTGCAGCAGCTGGCAGGAGGAGGCCGAGCAACAGGACGGCACAGAGCACCGGCGAGAAGCGGGGCAGCGGCATATCTGGGCTAGGCGAGTTGGAACTAATCGGAGCTGTGCAGACACACAGATCAAGGAACGGCGAAACGGACTCCGACCGGATCCCGCCGCCGCAGCAGCTTTTATAGAGCCGGCGCTGCACCGGGAGGGCGGAGCGCCTCTGTCCCTGCCCCGCCGGGAATGCCCACGGCCCCGCCCCGCCTTCCCGCCGGCATGCCGATGGGCTGTGAACTGACCAGTACTCCTGGGTATGGCGGCGGGATGCCTAGGGGCTGCGAACTGACCAGCACCGACAGCCCCGGTCTCGCCGCGGGAGCGCGGTCAGCTCGGCTGATGGCCGGGACCGGGACACACTGTCCGGTTGATAGTCCAAGCGCTCCAGCCCTGCCACGGGAGTGGTACTAATGGTGCGGTGGAGGGGGAGCCGGATCGGGACAGGCTGTGCTCTCTCCTTACAGCCGGCATGGGGATAGGCACTGCATGCGGGGGAAACGGATGGGGAAAGAAAAGGGCGGGGGGGGAAAGGAGGAAAAGGAGAGCGAGGGAGATGAAGGGAAAGGAGGAAAAGGGGGAGAAGGAGGAGAAAGGGGGGGCCAGGAGGAATGAGGGGAAGCAGGAGAGGGGAAAGGAAGGAAAAGAGGAGGGGAAGGAAGGAAAAGAGATGGAGAAGCAGGAAAAGGGGGGAAAACGGTGAGAAGTGGAGAAAAAGGGGGGGAAAAAAAAGGGGAGGGGGAAGGAAAAGGGGGGGAAGGGAAATGGGAAGGGAAGCAGGCACACAGCACCCGCTTTCACAGCATTCCACAAGTGACAGTGTCACACTTAGAGCAAATCCAGGCTGCCTGGCAGTGTGTCATCACTGTCATTATCAGTCTGGTGTTACATCACACAGCGCTTGTAAGAGATGGAAAACGAAACTGCTCCATCTGCTTTCTCTGAAAGTGGCAAAACCCCCACGCAGATAAAGGAAAAAAAAAAACAACTAGCAGCACCGTTTAACTATTCCAGTTTTTCTTCTCTCAGTAATACATTTGCCCAACCATGACAATTTGCTCGAAATCATCTATTCCAGCCCCTTAACAACCTGAGGTGCACCTGAACTACCACACTGGTGCACTCTGTGTCAGTCCCTCATTCACACTGCAGCCACAGCAGTTTGCTCTTGGGCTCTAGTTTGTAGAGAATAAAAGAGTTTCCAAACAGGGCAGCAATACATGGACCACAGTGCAAGTGTGCCATGATCCCATCTGCCAGATATGGATGCAAACTCTGCTGGATTTTGTTCTCAGCCTGCTCCAGCACTGCAAAGCTATCACAAGAGGACCTGTAACCTTCCCCTGTCCCACCTTATCATGCTAACCCTAAAACCAAAAAGATCCCTAAGATGAAGCAGCGTTCCCAACTGCCTGATCCTTTGGGAATAAATAGGTACAAAGGCTGTGAGCTGAGGTCAAAAGGTGTTCTCAATGTTTCTTAGGACTGTGCCTGCACACATGACAGCTGGGAGGAGAACCTCCTGGTAGCGACATGCTGAACTTACGGGCTTAAGTTGTGCCAGGGTAGGTTTAGATTAGATATTAGGAAGAATTTCTTTACTGAAAGAGTGGTGAGATATTGGAATAGGCTGCCCAGGGAGGTGGTGGAGTCACCATCCCTGGAGGTTTTTAAGAAGAGGATAGATGTGTTTCTTCAGGAGCTGATTTAGGGATAAGAGTAGTGTAGGGCTATCGGTTGGACTAGATGATCTTGAGGGTCCTTTCCAACCATAATGATTCTGTAATTCTGTGATTCTGTGAACTGGCCATGGAGCTGTTTGGCATGACATGAAGTGACAAGAAGTCCTCCTCAGAGTTTAAACAAAGTAAGTTCTGAAGAAAATATACATCCAACTAAGGGTAGGAACCAGCCTGGAGGAGGCTGTGGTGGAGTTTCCTGTAGCGCATAACCCTCTGTGCTCAGGACAGCGATGTATCACTAACCCTTGAGTTCACCTCAGCATCCAAGGCCACAAAGGATACGAATGAGGGATCTGCCCTGGGGGATGGGTTATTACCCTTCCTTCATCGCTCAGGGAAGCTAATGAAAGTCACTTCTGGTGTGGCTGGGGAGTCCAGCTCCAGTGAGTCTCCAGCTCTGGACACCCAGCAGAGCTGGGAAGCAGAAGTTGGAGAACAGGAACAGGTAGCCTGGGTCAAATGTGCAAAGACTGGTCCATATCATGACAACATCTGCCACACAGGAGACAGGCTCAGCAGTACAAGTTGTCCAGAAACACTCCAGTTCTCCCTAACCCTCTAAATGTACTTGTGTGTGTGGCCATGACTTCTCTACACCTCCTTCCAGGTAAAGCAGCCACCACAAAGATGCTTTCAAAGTGAGCTGTCTGTATTGTGGCTACAAACTCTGCTAACTTGCCTCTTGACTTCCTCTTCAAACAAGCACAATACACTTTACTCATCCTGGTTGTCATACCCCTCAACACATATCCCCTCCACCAAACAACACAGAACACCATTTTCCCTCCTAGGAAAGTTCTGCTCTGACAGAACAGAGAGAAGCCAGTCTGTTTACCTGGCCTAGGGACCACGTACATTGTCCATCCAAGTCACACCCGCACACACAGTCCTTCGAGCAACCTGAAAGAAATCTTGGGCTTCTGGAAACAGAAGGGAAAATTAAACCCAAACATAATGTATTTTCCACCCTAGAGAACAAATTTACATAACTTTACTGATTATATTTTCAAAGTGCATTGTGTAGATTCACCTCCCTCACACACTTCCCCCTCCCCCATACTTTCTGCAACTGTATCTCAAGAGAAGTCACAGAAGAGGAAGTGCAGCCACAAAACCATAATATGCTTCTGTAAAGCCATGACATAAACCAGCTTGCTTCATTTAGCCCTACAAATGTCCCCTTTCAAAATGCTGATGTTATTCTCTCTCTGGAATAGTGCAGAAAAATGGTGGGTCTCTGACACTCACTGAAAGCAAAAGAAAAAAGTCCCAGGGAGAAAAGATGCACAACTGAAACGTACTGTCTTGAAACCTCACTGCAAGTGAGAGAAGCAGAAGAAAAATAAAACATGTTGAGCCACACATCTGTGGCTCACATTCAAAGTGTGTCAGTTCCCTTCTCCATTTAAAAATTACAGTTGGCAGAGAAATAACACAAGCTGCCACCATTGTTCCCACCCCAGTGTTCAACAATGAACAGTTACCTAACTCTCACATTGAAAATAAAAATAGACACCTGCTAGTTCCCAACACATGACACAAACATGCTGGAAGTGGAAGGGAGCACCCAAATACAATGCATTTGGAGGACAAATCACATTTTTAGATGACACATCAAGAAATGTCTAGATATCTTGACAAGGCCACACACAGAGCCCTTTAGACAATTTCACATCATAAATGCCACTTCGCTGGCCAGGAAAAGAGATTCTTCAACCAAGCTCAGCACAGTTTCTCCAGGCAGATTTTAAAAGGAGCTTACAGCAGAATTCTCAAGCATGCAGAAACTTTTAAGTAGAGTTTAAAAAAAATCTCAACTCCTTAAGTCCATTCAGTACACTGAGCTCTTTGGACAAACACAGCTATACACTGTGTGGCTAGAGGAAGAGGAGTGATAGAAAACTCTCATCCCACATTTTGAGGTACTTAATGCTGCGTTATTCTGGAAATGTATAATCCTGCCCCTACTATCCCTTTAGCAAAGGTCACCTTAGCACAAATCCTACCAGCCTGGCAAGAGGGAGATGAACTCCAGCAAAGGTCACGTCTGATAGCACTGCCTTTTGTACACCAGCTGGTAAAAGCATGGATCACCTAAATAAACAGCTTCCTGGTTTAGGCAGTGATTCCTGAGGAAGAAGAACAATACCACCCTATACAGCTATTTCTTATGGAAAAAATCGCTGGCTAGATAGGATATTCTTTTTCCACACAGAAGTGACCACAATAGTTGCCTGTGATCTGGGTACATTCTCTGCTATGTCCTGGGTATATCACTACTACTTCTTCCACCTATGGCTCTTCACAACATGCAGGTGTCACACACAAAACAGTCAGCTGGTTAAAAAAGGACATTCCAACCAGAAGCCATGTAAGCAACACCTACTATGGCACCCTAGAAAGCATGATCTCTGAGTTTCAACATCCTTTTCCCCTTTAACACATCCCTTTCACAGCCATCTCTGACTTTCCTTTGAACTAAAAAGGAAGCAAAGGGAAACCAAGAATGCCACTGTCATGGTTTAACCTCAGCTGGCAATCAAGCACCACCCAGCTGTCCCTTACTCCTCTTGCCCCTGCTGGGATGGGGAGAGGAATCAGAAAGAAAAAAAAGAGTAAAGCTTGTGGTTTGAGATAAGAACAGTTTAATAACTGAAATAGAATAAGATATTATAATAATGAAAAAAACGATAACAGATAGTGAGATAAAACCCAAGAAAGACAAGTGATGCACAATGCAATCGCTCACCACCCCCTGACCAATGCTCAGCCAGTCCCTGAGCAGTGACCCACCCCCCTAGCCAGCTCTCCCTAGTTTATATACTGGGCATGATATCCTGTGCTATGGAATATTCCTTTGGTCAGCTGCGGTCAGCTGTCCTGGCTTCCTAGCTTCTTCCTAGCTTCTCGAAGAAGCTGAAAAATCCTTGAGTCAGGATGAGCACTACTGACCAACAGCTAAACCCATCGGAGTTATCAATGTTATTCTCACACTAAATGCAAAACACAGCACTGCACCAGCTACCAGGAAGAAAGTTAACTCTATCCCAGCCAAAACCAGAACAACCACTTAATCCCCCAATAATGTTTGCTTTCCAGGTCCACTTCAAACACTCTCCACAGAGCAGGGGTAGGGAGTGAGGCTCCTTGTGGGGAGAACACCTCTTCCAGGAGAAGGACATGGTCCCCTAAGCTGGAGCAGCCTGGAAAGGAGGGAGAACTGAACTCAGGAGTGCAGATGAACAGACGTGACCATGAAACATGCTATCGTGCAGTCAGCCAGGAAATGAATTCATGAACCAGGCTGCAGCTGACTTGCAGCACGAACGTCTTTGTGCCACAGCACTTCACCAGGTCCATACTGGTACCCCGCCCACCTAAGGCAGGCGGGAGCATCAGCTCACACCTCCAACATGACTGCTGCTGTGCCATGCCTTCAATCACCATGCACCAACCAAGCAGGGAGGGGTGTCAAATTCGGAAGGAATTTGACTCGGTGCCTCTCAAAACACCAGCTGGTACCTTGTGATCCCAGGGGCTACTGGATAAATCAGAAATACAGTTGTCGATGACTTTGGCTGTGGGAAGACACCCAGCAGTACACCACCAGTCCTACCTACTACCACTGGCTTGGGGTTTTAGTCTGTTATGACTAAACCACAAGAGTTTTTGCTGGCAAAGGAAAGTCAGTTCTCTAAAGCTTGAAAAAGGAAAAGGAAAACGACAATTAATATCTAAGTGTTAGCTTGCATGTCTCAGGGAGCCAAGCACAGATTTCAGGAAAGGAAACCAATTTCTACCAAGAGTTATCAGAGGAAGTGTCGAGTCTAACAATTTATGCTCAGCAATGTCCTGGCAGCAGACAGCCCTGACAGGGTTGGGATTTTCCCCTCTTCATTTCTGCACTGGCTAAGGCTTGTAAGCTTCTGTGAAGATAAATTCTCTGAAAGCCCAAGTCACAACTCAGCAGTGGTGGTACAGATCCACCACACACCGCCTCTGCCTTGCACAATCCTTTCTCGGGGCAGCAGGTCTGAGAACAAGAGGAAAACGTGCCAAACCTGCCTCAGCACAGTGACATCCACAGAATGAGGAAGGGAACACACACAGCAAAGCTCCATTGGGAACTTCCCATATGAGGGCATGGAAAAAACGTCATTAGAGTGTCACAGATCATCATCTGAGTTCCCATAATGAGAAATATTCCACACCCATGACTGAGGTGAATCTACCACCTCTCAAAAGAGCAGACTTCTGCCTCTGTCCTCCTCGTTTCTTTTTCTGGTGACGATAGCTCTGTGGCAACTCCTCCATCCCCCGCAGCAGCCCGGAGGTGCCTCCTCTCCTTTTTCCAGCAGAGAACTTATCTCTGAAATGCTCCATTGTCCCATGCAGTCTTGGGTATTTTAGTATTCAGATAGCAACGATTCTCTAATCTGAAGTCAAGCAAGGAGGCACCATATTGAGGCCACTAAAATAAGCTCCGGCAGCCAAGAGATCATAAAGGAGACATGGCTGAGCATGAGGGACTCTGTCATGTGGATACATGAGGCATAAAAAGGACAAACCACTATGTAGCAGAAGACACTTCCCAAAAAAAGCCAAACTACTCACCACCAGCCCTGTAAAGAAAAGTGCTGCCAGGGCACACCAGGACTCCTAACAACACCTTGGTGCCCTACGGGTTAAAGCTGGGCAGCAGCTACCAACAGTCTTGGCATCTGTGGGAATTGGCCTAGAGGTGAAAGGAAATTTCCCACAACAGTCATTTCTTGTATGTTCGGTATCTGAGTCTTTTTAGCGAGCGCTGCTCAGCCCCATTATTGAACCCACTGAGACGATCCCAGACTGGCAGCGTGCAGGAGATGGGCAGAGCTCAAAGCACACCAGGATGCGGGTGCTGATCCCTGGGCCGACAACGCGCAGCCAAAACCCTCTGCCGACAGATTTCTCCCGAGTGATAACGCCAGCCCGTGCTGAGGCCTCACGGAGAGACGCTTCCCCGACCGGGCCGCGCTCAAGGGCGATACCGTAGCCCCTGCCGAAGGGCCAAGCGTTCACAGCGAGGCCTGCCGGGCACCGCCACCCGTAAGGAGTGAGCTCGGCTCCGTAGGCTGTCTCTGTGTGTCCCCCCAACCCCCACGCCGTGTCGCGGCCAGCTGGCTGACGCCCGCCAGGTGGCGCCGCGTCCCCCGCCGCGCTAGGGGGCACTGTCGCGCTGAGGCGAGCGACACTTCCGGCGCGCGGTGCCGGGCGGGCGATGGCGGCACAGTTCCGCAGCTACGTGTGGGACCCAGCGCTAATTGTGGCGCAGATGGTGTTGCTGCAGGCAGGCTACTACAGCTCGCTCGGGCTCTGGCTCGCCCTCCTCGGCACCCTGGGCAGGACCAGGCCCTCACTCCACCAGGTCTTCAGCGACGAGGTGAGGGCGCGGGCCCGCCTAGGCCCCCGGGAGCCGCCGCAGGCACAGGCCCCTGGGGCGGGGAGGCCTCGCTCGGGGCTTCCCTGGGACAGACAGACCCTGCCTCCCGTGTAGGCATTCCCTGGTGCTAGAGACAGCCTTCCGCCGCAGGCAGCACCCCTGTAGAGAGCTGCCCCTCAGTATCAGGCCCGCTGGCTGTGTGGGTACCCCCAGTGTCGTGAGAGACTTCTCCCTTGACTAAGTAGTGCCCCCGGTAGAGAGATAGGCACTTGATATAGGTACCCACACTATAGAGATAGGACCTCACAGTACAGGTTGTACAGCGGGTACAGAGACAGACACCTTGTATGGGTACCTCCTGCTATAGAGACAGAAACCACTATAGTAGTGCCGGTATAAAGGCAACTCCCCCCCCAACACATAACCCCAGTATGGAGACACACACTCCACACTCTGTTTAGGTGGTACACCTCCATATAGAAGCAGACCTGTCCGTTTTCTATAGGTATCCCCAGACAGACCTCTTAGAAGGGCAGCCATAGCTGCTCGGGTTCCTCTTACAGAACACAATCAGCACAGGGCTGTGCTGATGCAGCTGGGCCATGGGAGGAGGTTACATGCTGTGGGTTGTGATTTGTGCTGTGGTTTCCTACTAATAGTCCCATGTAGATTTTAGGCTTCTCAACTCCACCGGGGAGGCTCTCCATGATGGCTTTCGTCCTGAATGCACTCACCTGGTAAGTCAGCAGTGAGATGGAGCACCTGTATAATGTTCTTAACATTAAACTTCAAGAGAATTCATCATGATGTACTGCCTGTCTCAAAACATCTCTTGAAAGCCCTGTCCCTGGCTGAGCACATCTGCTGAGGGGAGTTGGGAACTGCTGACTTTCCAGAACCTGGCTAAGTCATTTCACTTCGCTGCCTCAGTTTCCGAGCTGGGAATGAGATTTGCTTCTGTGAGAGACTTTACTGAAAATTAGAATGAATGTATCTCAGCAAACACTGATCTATGAACAAGAATGCCTTTTGCACCTGCCACTGGGCAAAGACTACTGAGGGAGATAGTTTAAAAATTCCTGCCTGGCTCTCTGCACTAAAAGCTGTTTTCCCTGCCATCCATATAACTAAAAAGCTGTAAGCATGTAAACCTTGCTGCAGTGGCTGGAAGAGAGGTCAGAAACAACTTATCCTTAAAACATGTAAGAAGTCTTAGGACAGCTAAATAGTGAGCTGATAGGTCTTGCTGCATCCTCTTTTGCATAGGCATGGCACAGTATTAATTTCTCTGTGTTTTGCAGTGCTTTGGGCTTGCTGTACTTCATCCGCCGTGGAAAGCAGTGCCTGGATTTCACAGTCACCGTTCACTTTTTCCACCTCCTGGGCTGCTGGATTTACAACTCACGCTTCCCCTCGACCCTCACCTGGTGGCTGGTGCACATCGTGTGCACCGCGCTGATGGCTGCCATCGGCGAGTACCTCTGCATGAGGATAGAACTCAGAGAGATCCCACTCAATTCTGCCCCCAAATCCAATGTATAGACTCACTCTGGCAGTGCCATGCTGCATTACATCATTGTTTCCAGCACAAGTGCATCTAATGCCTGAGAATCATCACTGAAGAAGCACAGCAGGTCTGTTTAGACTTTTTTTTTCTCTTGGACCTCAGTGACTGCATGAGTGTGAGCAACTCCTCTGGCCTCAGCTGACCACAGGGGAGGAGCAGATGTTTATTTTGTTAATACAAAGCATTTACTCTGACTGTATGGCAAGTGTACTGAAAACTCTTCACTCATGAGACTGTTAAAAGCCCGGTACCAAAATGTGGTGCTTGAAGAGCATCTGGAATTTAACAAGTGTGGGAGTGCCCTGTATGGATAATACAGTGGTCAGCTCTTCTTGTGGGAGCTGGCACAGTGGCCAGCAGGGCTGGGAGCTGCTGCTTCAAGCTGTAACTTGTCTGTGCTTTGGTTAGAAAAAAGTCAAGGAAGTGAATGGATGGGGAGAAAGAAAATAGTTATTCTTAAAGAAGTCAAGGAAGTGAATGGATGGGGAGAAAGAAAATAATTGTACTTGTACCTGAATCACCAGCTAAGACACTAAGTAACCTATAATGTTAGACGGGTTGGTTTGCTGTTTCCATATTTAATACATAGAGATGTCAGCAGTTTGCTGAAGAAATCTTTTGTAATAATAAAAATACCATGTGGCTGTGAGCGTGTTACAGTTCTCTTGGGAGGCTGAGCACTTCAAGAAACACCATGAGTGTCTGTATCATGGCAACAGAAGAACATGGCCAGAGAACATGTGGCTGTAAGATGCCCACTGTCTAAGGCACATCAGATTTCCTACAATAAATATTTCATACCTCTGCTCTGGAAAGAAGGCATCGGGGAGTGCTGTCTGGGGAAGTCAGCCAATATAATCCTTGTTTCAGGAGAAGCATCAGCAATCCAGGGTCTCCACAGGCTGAGTCCAAGCCTGGAGCTGTCCTGGGGAAGGCTGCAAAGGTGTCCCGGAGCCATGCTGCTCTTCCTACTGGTCGAGGTGTGCCTGTCAGGCTCCAGAAGTCTAGCAACAGGTCTGGTCTGCTCAAGATGATGTTTAGCTAAGAGAGAGTACTGCTTGTTTCTCAAAATAACAGGATGTGCTTTTATTTAGAGGCATTTCAAATAACCATCACCTTGCAGGCAGGCAAGGACAGCACCTTACTGCTGAGGGGCCAGAGCCAGACAGTTCCTCCCGGTCCCACAGCCCCAGACCTGCATCCTGCCTGGTTTCTGCTGAGGGATGTCCAGTCCATATGAGCACAAGCAAGGGCAAGATCAGCTCTAAAGACAGATTTTCTCCTGTGCAGCATCTTGCTGCGGTGACTTTCCTTTGTATGGTGATATTTGTAAGTGTTAATTGGCATAAGTTATTTGCTAATTCAGCTTGTTGAAAAGCAGTGGGATGTTTTGAGATGCAGAAGCTGCTAAACTCTTTGAAGCTGCTCTTCTGACTTTTGTTCCAGGGGGAGCTGTATTTCTATTCCTGCTCTTGTACTCGGATACTACAGATGGAGGCAGGAAAACATCCTGATGTTTTAAATACTTGGCAGGGCTGCCCCAGAGGAGGATTGTCGATTCCATTTGTTTAGCCAGAACTTCCTCTGTTTTTTCGCCAGGACCTCTTCCTGCCCAAACCCCATCTCAGCACAGCTTTAGAACAGCAGCAGTCTTTCCGAGGGAAGAGCTTACACAAGTGTTTTTCTGGGCAGGAGCCAGCGCTTGCTGGAGGGCCACCCAGAGGTCATTTCCTAGGGCTTCCCCTGCCGCTCTGCTGTGCAGCCAATAAAATAGTTCATCCCCTCTCAAAATCAGCTCCATCCTCATTTGTAAGCATACTTGCCTTCCTTCCAGTCACCTTCAGCCTCGAATTAAACTGGTCTTCCAGTAGGTGCCAGTATCTCCTTCAGAAAGAGTGGTGACCATGCATGCGATCACAGCAGAAGCCATGCTCTGCCGTGGGGCTGGCAGACATGGGCTTAGTGTCAGTCACATTTTAAGACTCTTTCAGGGTATTTTGTCCTCTCCTGCTTTTTGTTGCTATTACTGAGGAAGAACATCCCAATCCTACACAGGGAGTCTACAGGTTTCATTCAAGGCTTACCAGCACACCAAAGCACAGTGCAAACCTCTTTGTTCTTCAGGGTGGTCCTAAGGCAAATGTGAGCTAGAAGCATGTGAATATGAGGGAGCAGAGGGAGAGCAACATTCATCCCATTTCTTAAAGGAGAACTGACAGCTGATCCCAGAGTTGTTTTGAGACTGTATTAAAGAGGTGCTGTGAAAACTGAACCATGGAACACAACCTCCTCCCGAGAAGAATCCTTGACTGTGAATTTAAGACTGTGGGACGTGGCAACAAACTGCACTGCCTCAGCACAAAGTTTGCTGTAGGATCAGAAATTCTTCCTGAAAATCTACTGACTTTGCCTTTGAGGACTGAATCTGTATATTACTCTCTTTAAAGGAAATCCACTGTAATTGTCCTACTCATAGGGGAAGTTCTGCTAAAAATGAAATACTGAGGAGGGAACTCTGCAACTCATCACTCCTATACTGTGAGACCTAATTTTCACTCACATGTTTTCAGTCAGACTTAGGAGCACGTTTGGCTTTGAAAAAAAATCTGCTGCTCCATACAGGAATGGTGGCAGATGGTCTTTGTTTCTTAATGAATCTTTGGTTTTCGTGTGCAATAGAGTTGAGGGATTTGCTTCCAGGGAAGATAGGCCTTAACACCTGCTCTTCTTAGAGGCAGTGGTAGTGTCAGCTTACCACTTGCACCCATGGTTTTGCAAAAAGACTTCTTTGAGATCTCTGCTGAAACTTTCCCATTCTCCCCTTCCCCAAAGCTGTTTAAAAGTAGAAAATTTTAACAGAGAGGAAGATGCCAAATCCAAAGAGAAGCTAAGGGTTGTGGGAGTTTGCTTATTTGTTTTGAGGACTGTGCCTATTTGTTTTCCTGAAAGCATTAAACACATATGGTAGACAAAAAGCAGGTACAGGATTTGTACCCATGAGCTTCCCCAGCGCTGCACAGGGCTATCCCTCACTGTTATCAGCTGTCTGCTTCTGCTGAAGACAAAGCAAGTGCCCTGGTAAGGGGCCAACAATCTGCTGAAACAGCCAAAGTGATGTGTGACACATCTAGGAAAGTCAGGCTGAAACACTCTGCTGGCTATAGCACCTATGGCCCTGTGCAGCCAGGCAGGGCACAGAGCTTCAGTACCATCCTTAAAACACAGAACTGCATTGTACTGCCCAAAAATACTGCTGAGTTTTTCTAATATACCCAGAATAAAAATTACTTGCAAGAACCTCTCTGTTACAAATACGTTCATGCTTGTATTGAAGCTGCCAAACTAACAACACTCTTAGCCACAAAGGAGGCAAGAAGAAGCTGTGCTATCAAACAGGAGGCAGGACAAATAACTTTCACCATGTTGTAGGCTCTACAACAGACTTTAATACTCTGGAATTACATGTCACTGCCCACAGAGCTACTTACAGGTACCTTTGGAGAAAGCTTTAAAGCATAAGAGTTGCTATAAATCCTTTTTATCCTGCTAGCTTGCCACTCCCTCTTCCCCCAAATGTTTTTGTCCTCTATTTCCTTAGAAAAAGGTTGACACGTAACACTCTAACCCACCACAAGGAGTTACTCAGGAATCCAGATGTGTGCAAGAGAAGAGGTCATGCACCTGTGATTATTTTTCAGCAGGGTTTTCACCATATCCTCAAAGGGAAAAGGCCAGTACAGGGAAGTAACGTCTCCTTTCTGCCTTTGCCATACCCCATCCCCTGCACTCACAAATCAAGTGGTAAAAATGCCTCTCTTGATTTCAGTGCCCAAATCAAAAATACGGAGTTGATCAGGTGAAAAGAGTCAGCAAAGTAAACAGGTTTCCTTCCAGTAGCCATAGAAGAGTGCAAAAGAATCCGGTGTTCATGACCGATTTATAATTTTCCCCCAAATTCTCTGCCCTCTATCTACAAGTTCCCAAATTCTGCAGTCAGCTAGATCTGCTCCTGTACCTTGAGGCAGAAGGGGACAGGTGTTACCCAAATTACAGAGAGACAGCAAAACCCAGGAAATGCTGCTGAACTCTTCTATATCTCACAGGGGCAGGATGGAGCCAAATGTTTACTGAGCACCACAAAGCGAGTTCCTCAGAGGTTTGGGCAACTGATCAGATGCCACAACACATGCTGCCACCACCTTTGTTGTGATACTTACAGAGCTGCAGTTTATAAGATCAGCCAAGTGATGATGAGAGGGATGCTGAGGATGGAAATGTTGGGAACATGGGTCCAGGCAAAACTTTGGGCCATGCTGGGGCTGCACAGGTCGAACAGGCTGCCTTGAAATTTGATTTTTTGAGACTCCTTTCTCAGCATCTCCCAGACAGCTGCTGCTTCCTTCGGGCACTCCCAGAGCGCTGTCAGGGCACACGTGTGAAACTCATCCCAGTACCTGCAGCCAAGGAGACACCATCAGTCCCTTTGTAGTAGCACAGCTCCAAGGAGCCAGGCAGACCCTTGCTGCCCCACACCCACCCTTCAAACAGCAACCAACTCTGTGTTCTTTGCAGGTTGCACAGGCTATTCATCATCTCCAAGAGCATCTTGGCTAAAACTCCAAATCTCAAAACACACTGAAATTATTTTATGCTTCCCCCCCACCTCTGGAAGTCAATAAAATCCATTATTTTCCATCAACAAATGTTTTCCTTCAGCACCGAGCATCCTGAGTATCTAAACCAGGCTGCAAACAAAGGCTCAGCACGTTTCATTCACAGCTTTCTCCAAGCTGAGTCAAGGGCGAGCTGTGAGCACAAAGCAGGAAGGACAACAGCTCCTGCAGACTTTATAACTAAGCAGGGCAGGAGGAGTTATTGACTATTTTCTCATTAGACACATCTCCATTTATCTGCTGGGTATTACCCTGCATGAGTAGAAGCCATTCAGTGGAAAGAGGCTCTTGAGGTGCACCAGGAAAAAAATAAGATGAGAGGCAAAGATAACCCACAGTCATGTGGGAACAAATTGGGACCTGTTTACTGGTCTAGTGGGTGGCATCCCTACCCGTGGTGAGGGGTTGCAAGTAGGTGATTTTTAAGGTCCTTTCCAACCAAAGCTGTGCTATGTTTCTATGATTACTGAAGACCCCCTTGGCTGCCTCCTCTGGGGATGGCAACTTGAATTTTATTTTCAGGTCCAGAGCTAGAACGAGGCAGGTAAAAACCCTGGCAGAAACAGGGCTCCAAACTGCAGCCTCTGAGAAACCTCCCCCAGGAGGGGTACTGTGGATACCACCCCACCAGTCTGGCACACTGCAGCCAGGACTACACAGGATGACCTCACACTGCATTTATCCAGAGCAGTATCTAGCCTGCCAGGGCTTCATCTCTTCCCTGAGCTCCTTCATTATCTCTAGTGAAGGAGCATGGTGGCTCTGAAGAAGCTGGGTTTGAGCCATTTCCAACAAGCTCCCTCCCACAAGTGTCAGGCTGAGCAGGGAGGTCTGGGCTCCAGCTGTTCAGGGACCAAGACAGAAGGTACCAAGCTGGACTATCTCCCCCTACCCAGCATGAAGAGGACAGAAATGGGCATCCCTGTCTGATTTTTTTTTTTTTGTTTGGCTGCTGAGTATCTGAGTACAGTGGGGCATCAGACTTCCTAGAGGCTGTTGTATGCACTGTTATGGGGAGGGTGCCCACAGCCCAGCAGGTTGCTGCACACACACTGCTCCCTATACAGTTAATTCCACAGGTGAAGTCTCCATTTTGTAGGTGCAAACCTACAAAGTAAAACAGGGGGAGCCTGAAGGTCTCAGCAAATGCCTCAGGACAGCCTTTCCTCTTGAAATGGCTCCTCCCCAAAACAAAAAACTTCCCCAAGGGACAGATAAGCATGTATGCCACACTAACCTTCCCCTCATTAATTCTTTCAAAGATTCACCAGAAAAGAGCTTCACAAAAACATTTTTCTATTGCAGCTTCATTGGAACAATGCATGTCCTGGCACCCAACACCCAGGCAAGGCAGGGACCAGCTGTGGGCAGTACCTCCCTGAGTACCAGCCAGCTGCCTGGCCTCTCCAACTCACAGAACCCACCGACTCACACCCTGAGACACGCTCCTGTCCTCCCTCTACCTGAGTTTTGATGTCCTGACCCACATTTTCTGGGGCTGAGCACCACCTCCAGGCCAACATTTACCTGCAAGCTGGGGACTACCGGGAGGACAGGAGCGATTGCTCTGCCACCTTCCATGTGAGTGCCAGGACACCAGGCATACATCACCCTTTGGGAAAGGGCTGCAGCCTAGCTGGCCAAGCAGTGACTCTGGGCACGGGAAAGGGCCAGCTCAGTTTTGTCCAAGTGCCCTGTGCTGGAGAAAACACCCTGTGAGACACACAGACCTGAGCACTCTGACTGACTAAGTTTTCCTACCAGTGCTTACATCAGAACGCCAGCTGTGAAGGAGTTCATTAAACTGAGTCACTGTGGTGGAATAAATGTCCCCAGATAACGAGAAAAGCTGGTGCCAACCCAGGGAACCTCCTGTGCTCGCTCCCAAGCTGTGACAGCAGCAGAAGGCAGCTCTGCCAGGTGAGAGTTAAACCTAGCCTGTGTCTTCAGGCAAAGGATGGCTGAGGAAAGGTGAAGGGGGACGACAACTCCTGCCTAGTTCTGCTTTCAGCTGGGATGGTAATTCACAGTGTTTCACCCTTCACAGCCTCCATCTGCTCAGCCAGGCAGGCTGCTGGCCAAGTGACTTGCCCGGGCCAGCTCTGGGGCAGCACTGCACACACAGAGCTGAGACCCTGCCAGCCCCACACTAGATCCCAGCTCCGTGTCCATCCTTCACCGATGCTCCTGGAGAGGGGACCACGGCACCAGGAAAGCAGATGGCAGCAGAGAAGGCTAAGGGTTAAAGGCCAGTAATTCAGTAATACCATGGAAGGAAGCTGAGCTGAGGCATCATCAGCTTTTTCCTCAGGCTACAGCAAGCCTGGCAAGCCGTGCACTGGTACCAGCAGGAGAAGCCAGCATTGTTTTAGAAGGTGCAGAGCCCCAGCCCTGCTGGCAGGAAATATCCCAGGAACTCTTCTGTGATGGTCAGTGCCCCAGAGCCTCTAAAATAAAACTCAACTCACACATTTCATGCAAGTTTTAGCAAGGGAATCAGGAATCCTCCAGCACTCAACCATAGTACTGGCTGGGCTTCACACACAGTTGTTTTCTAATCGCAATAAGCCACATCTTCAAAATAAAAGGCTATATTGCAGCCCAAACCAGAGCAGTTCCCCTTCAAGACCATCAAGTCTAACCGAAAGTCCTATACTACTGTTATCCCTAAAGCATCCCTCTAAGTGCCACATCTACATGCTTTTTGAAAAGTCCCAGGGATGCTGTCTCCACCACTTCCCTGGGCAGCCTATTTCAATGCTTCACCATTTCTTTGGTGAAGAAATTTTTCAGAAAAATTTCAGGGAAATTTGCAGGGCAATGCCTTCCCCTCCCAGCCCATGGGTGGTTCCCAGCATCTTGGAAAGCCTGACCCACAGGGTGCTTAGATCTCACCTTGCTCTTCCAGGCTTCCAACGCCATAAGGCACCTTCCTTGCTGCTACTATTTCTTTATTGCTCCTATTTACTGCCCACAACTCACTGCTCGGGACACAGAGATGTCTACATTCATCTCCCCAAATATCTGATTTCTGCCTCTCACTTGCCTCCCAACTCCCCACCGCTTCTGCTCCTTTCCTTTTCAAGAAGGCTTTCCCCAAACCTGCCCAACCCTCATGACCCAACTCTTGGACTGTGATTTCAGTTCTGGTGAAGTTAACACCCTCCCAACATGATCATCCTGGGACACTTGCTGCAAACTTACAAAAAACAGGGCTGGGTGCAATTAAATCACAATGAAGGGGCTCGAAGAGGGAGGAAAAGATGGAAGCAGGTTTGCTCTGGGCAGCAGGATCACACTGGGGGCCAGGTGCAGGCTGTTCCCTGCAGCACTGGACCCCGGAGCAGCCCAGCCACATTTGAGTCGCTAGCTGAAAATTGGGTGTCAGGGAGAGCCTTTCCTGGAGAACAGAGGGGGATCAGGTCCCACCAGCCCTGCTCTTCCCAGCTGTGGGTGTGCATCGGGTGGTGGGATGACTTCTGGGGGCTGAAGCTATTGCCAAGGGCCAGTGATGTAATCACTTGCTGGAGCTATGTGATGGACAGAGAGGCATCAAGACCTCGAACATGCTGCCCAGAGGTGGTGGGGTCACCATCTTTGGAGGGATTTAAAAGACATGTAGATACGGTGCTGAAGGACATGGTTTAGTGGTGACCTGGCAGTGTTGCTTAATGGTTGGACTCAATGTTCTTAAAGGTCTCTCCCTAGCAAAATGAGTCTGTGATTCTATGGATGGACAGAGGGAAGGACTGGCCCCACAGGATGAAGCATGCAGGCGTCCCAGCACAGGACTGTACTCACCCACAGACTCGGTGCAACTCGATGCCATCTGACTCCTCGTACGTGGCCATGTTTTCCCCCAGCTTGAGGACGCAGTCCGAGAAGCCTTGGTAAACATTTGCGCAGGCAGTGCCTGATGCCAGCAGCCCAGTCAGGTGCCCTGCCAGCCACCGAGGTGGTCAGTATCAGCACTCACACATTTGGGGACGGAGCCCATCTCCTTCCCTCCCAGGGTGACCTGAACACTCCTGAGCCTCTTGGTGGTGGTACCACACAGGCACAGCTAGTTGCCCCTTCCAGGGAGGACACACATAACCTTCTCACCATTCCTCGCCCAGGCTCAGCCCTGCCAGTGTTTGCAGAGTCCGAACGAACTGCCCTGCAGTGCAGGGAGCCGGGGCTGGAGCAGACTGGGCACCACTCCCAGTCTGCCAGGGCTGCTCACTCACACCCAGCACCAGCATCCCGGGACCAGGGCAGAGACCGGCGGGGGGGCCACGGCCGGCTCCGCTCCGGCAACCAGCACCCACGGGGCAGAAAAGAGGGAACCTCACCTCGGCCCCCACCTGCACACCCCAGGTGACCCCACGGGAGCGGCCCCTCCTCGGCCTGGGCATCCCAAACTCCCAACCCCCGCACAGGCAGACTTACCCAGGGCAAGGAGCAGTACGGCCGGGCCCCGCCGCTGTCCCATACCGCCTCCGGCTCTGCTCAGGCTCCAAACCCGCTCCTGCCGCTGGTGCTGGTGCCCACCTCGTGCCCGCACGCCCGGGACCAGCAGCACTTCCCTCCCGCGCCCGCCCCCTCCGCGGGGAGGTCCCCTGCCCCTGCTGCCGCTAATGAGCGGCTTCCACCGCAGCTAATGAAGGAGGGGGTGGGACTCGGCTAAGGAGTACCCGGGGGCAGCCCCGGGCCCAGCACCTGCATCCCCGGGCGCAGTGCGGCTCCCGGCACACTGCACCCCTCAGTAAGCTCTGCCTGGCCCCCAGGGCTCCTTACAGCCAGGCAAGGATCCTGCATCCAGGGGCCACAGAGCACCCTTGCCCCAACACTCTCTCCCCCCAGCTCCCTGCAGCTTGCGCTACTCACTCCGCGGCTCACCCCCAGTGGGCAGCACCACCAGCACCCTCCAGCCGTGGGAACTCAGAGCAAGGGGAAACCACCACTAAGGAAACACTGTATGCGCCCAAAGCAAACGCAAGGCTAAGACAGGGCCTGCCTCTGAAAAACAGAAATCAATCTACTGATGGAAAAAGATAAGCATATTTACAGGAAAACATAGATAAATGTGTTTATAGAAATAAAACATGAAAAAACTATTTACAGGAAAACATGAATAAATGTATTTACAAACAATATAAATAAACCAACTTACAGAAAACCAACTCATTAAAACAAACAACAAATCTTCCTCTTCATGCATCCCCTTCATCTCTGCCAACTCCACATCTCTGTCAGCCTGTGGAAGGGTCTGGGGCCCCACAGATTCCCCAGAACTATTCCGGGAGATGCCTGAATGCCACAGTCTGGACACCACTCAGCAGGCAGCACATGGGTGGGCAGACCAGAGGGCAGAGGATGGTGGTGCCCCTGCCAAGACATAAGTCTCCAGCCAGCCCTATTACACTTGGCAGGGGTTGATTCCAGGAGGGGACCGAGGCAGATGGGGCCTCACCCCAGGTCACACTGCTGCCTACAGCTTGTATTATGCAGGCACAGATGTCTTACAGACTGCCTGGCCCTGACTTGGCACTGGGTACCACTGAGCTGAGCAGGGAGGGGGCCAGACTGCAGGATGGTGGTGTTGCCCCTGCCACACTGCCTGTGCCTTGCCCTGCAGAAAGGCATCCACCTCCCAGCCTCCCAGAGCCCTCCAGCCCCTCACCTCTGCCTTCAGACAGCTCTGCCCCTCTCCAGCCACCTCCTGGTAAGGCTTCTCCATGTGGGAATAACAAGGAGAAGCTGGCTGCTAGCATAAGATACATCCCCATGGTCCCTACTGACCTTTCTGCTTCCTTGGTGCTGTCTCCCAAGGGATCGTTTTACCCATTGCTCTGTTCCCAGACACTCTGCCCCATGGTCGTGTCCTACAGAGAAAAGGGAACACTAGGAGACCTAGGATTCCCACCCCTCCCTGCTCAAACACGTAGAGTACAGGGTAGTGACCAACAAGTGCAATAGTCCACGGCACTCCCACGAGGTCTTGATAGCCACATCAACTCTGTAGGCTCTAGAAATGCTGCTGAAGAGCAGAACCAGCAAGCCTTGAGTGGCTCCCGACCTCCTCCTCGCTCTGCTCAGTTCTCTGCCAAGGTGCTCCAGGAATAACCCCTCTTTCCCCAGGGGGATGTCTTACTGCCTGCACATGACCTCCTAACTCTATCAGCTCCCAGCCAGCAGTAACCATCACGGACATCTGCATGGTGTGGAGCCCGAGGACACAGGGACATAACATCCCTGGGGCTTGTCAGGGGCTTTGCCCAACACTACACAGGGACCACTACCACTCGGACTGGGATCCCCTTTCTTGGGGCATAACATGGCTATGGAGCTGGCTAGCTTCCGGCACCATGTGGTGCTGTGAACTCCATCCCAGCTCCCCCCACCTTAACTTGCCTCCCCAGACCTGCAGAGATGCTCCTTTCTTAGCAGCCACATTCCTTTCAAAGGTGTTCATGGATTTTCTGTCTCCTCACTGCCCCAAGATAAAATCTCCCCTTTTAAGGGAGCTGGAGGACTAAGGGTTGCTGGAGCCTTGCCAGATACAGACTGCTCCCTTACAGTATGTCACCTCATTTACTGGGAAAGCAGTCCTGCCTTGTTATTCTCTTGACTCCATAATTCACTGATCAAGTCAAGCTGTGCTTCACTCCCAGCCCCATCCATGCATGCCTCTCAGAGAACAAGTTCTATTTTCACCAGCAAGTAATTCACCTGCCCGCACTGATTCACCTTTTCCTTAGCAGCCAGCTCCTCCCCAGCTCCATCTTCGCTCCACAGCTCCCTGACTCACCTTCCAAACCTCTCATAGATGGGAGAAACCTGAGTGGGAAGAGCAGGAGGAACAAGTCACATTACATTTTCTCCTGCTGATGGATGCACTTTGATGCTGGCTCCCCTGGGGACTTTTGGCAGGAGCTGAACTCTGTTTTGTGGAGAGGAGAAGAGGCTTATTTGTGACCTGCATCTCCAAGGACCTGGGCATTTGCAGTTAGGGTGAGGGCTGTTGACACAGGACTGTGCTGTCAGCGTGCGCTAGAGGCACAAGGGAGGCAGAGATGCAGCTGAGGCAGACCCTGCAGGTGTCTGGCAAGGGTTATTCTTAGGGCTCCCTACCAGAAGCGAAGACTCTCCTCCAACTTTAGCATCACCTTTCTGTCCCCTCTCACCTTTTGGCCAGGAGCAGGCACACTTCACTACAAGCAAAAAATATTATGTAGAGCTGGTTTGCCTGCGTTGGTTTAATTGGAACACAATGTGTGCCCCGCTGAGCAGCACGGCTTGTGCAGAAGAGCTGGGATGAGTCAGGCTCCCTGCTGATGATATCACTGCTTTTCCAACCCTCTCCCAGCGAGGCAGGACAGAGGGGCTGCAGCAGTGCAGCTCTGGGTGTGTGTCACCCTACATGGGCAGCACCCACACAGCTGGGACTCAGACTGCAGTGAGCCCTAGGGAACTTGAGGTGCTTCAGGGAAGTCATGTACCCAGGAACAGTCCCCACACCTCATAGTAGTAACTGCTGCCAATCAACACAAACATGTCACATAGCAAAGACCTGAGCTAATTCCCTGGCCCTGTCTCCTTGCCTCTGCGGGCAGGGCAGGAGGTCAGCAGGGACAGTGGCGAATGGCTGATGCTGCCCAGCAGCCATGCCAGAGCACACATCGCTGTGAGGAAGCCAGAGCCAGCAGGTATCCAACAGAGATTTGATCCCGTGTCTTCTCAAGGATAATGAGCCCACCGTCTTGCTACATCAGCCTGGCCTCCCCAGCCATTCAGGGACAAGCCACAGTGCTGGCATCCTATGCTCAGGTGGAAACCATCTAGCAGGACTGAGGGTGGGTTGAGATACAGATAAACATTCACGTGTACAAGGTTCATCCTTTGTAACCACCATGTGAGCTGAATCTAGCAGCGACAGGCAAGTGCACAGGGTGCAGGCACTGGGTCCCCAGCACACAGGCACTATTCAGCAGCTCCCAGGAGGCATTGGGGTGGGGGGGGCAGCAAAGCAACAGTAGTCAAAACAGAACGGGGACACGAACAATACCCAGTTATCTTTAGTCATCCAGACAGTTAGAGAAATGCACTGAGAGTATGGCAGGCAGGACACACCACAGACACTGGAAACTCCCTTTCAGTCAGAGAAAAGGGCAGGGTGGCTCCCCCCATGTCCCGGCTTTGCAGTGCCCAGGCTGTGGGCAGAGCTGGCACTGGGCACGACGAGGCACTGACTCACCCTGCTGTGATAGAGGAAGGAGGCGAGCAGCCAAGTCCACTTCTCTGCCAAGAGGCAGCCCTGATGTGCAGGGCTGAGAGCAGGAGAAACCCCCCTGGAGTCGGATCTGTTTGGGATGAGGGTTTTGGAAGACCAGAGATGAGCCAGGGTGAGCTGGGGAGGGAGCCCATGGCCCGTCCATGTGGCATGCTGTCATCTCTCCTTCGTGATGCATGACCTGGGCATTTAAAAAAGAAGAGCAAAAAACAAAACCAAACCTAAACCAAACAGACAAAACCAACAGCGACAAAGAAAAGCAAGCAAGCATGACTGGTAACCGTGCTCCCTGACCAGGTACAGAACCCCTGTCCCCAGCCCTACCCAAGGTCTGGCAGAGCTGCTGGAGCAGAGCACCTGAAGAAGGACACTGCAGGACACAGAGCTCTGCCTGGGGCGTGGGGACACCTTCTGTGACACACCAGTGACCCTACATAGGGACCAGGGACCCTGCATGGGGACACTCTATGAGTTCCCAGTACGTAAAGACCCTCAGTGAGCAGCAGGTATCGTGCATGGGGACCCTGCTCTCCCCGGGGGTCAGGCACCCTTCCTTGGGGACCAGAGACACCCCCCTCCCTCCCTCCCTCACCCCTCCAGTGCCGCAGAACTCCCGCAGCCCAACCCTTAAGCGCCGCGGACCCTGACCCTGGCGGGCAGGAGTCGGGCGGTGCCGCCGCGATGCCGCGGGGTTGGGCGCGCTGGCACCGCCCCGGCAGTGCTGAGCACCGCCCCGCAGCCACGGGCGAGCAGCGGCAGCGGAGGGGGGGTTTGGGGGGCGGCTGCCCCGCGCAGAGCCCAGCCGGACTGGCCCGGCCCCATCCCCATCCCGAGCCAGTCCCAGCAGCAGGCGAATGTCGGGGCCTGGGGCGCAGAGCCGCAGTCGGCGGCTGACCGGTAAGTGCCGAGGTGCGGGGACAGCTTGGCGGGAGGGGAGCGGCACACGGCACCGGGCGGGCGGGCACGTCTCGGGCTGCCCGCATTCCCCTCTCAATACTCATCCCAAGTCCCTTACGAAACAGCCATGCCCACCCCTCCCATTCCACGCCGTGAACCCCTCTGCACCAACCTGCTGCACCGGCACCGCTCCCGTGGCTGCCCGGGAAGCTTCGTGCCAGGGATGGGGATGTTTGGGATGAAGGGGGTCACCTACCTGGGAAGCGGCTGAGCTTGGGGACCTGTTGGACCATAAGCTTACTGTGAAGGGGCATCGGTACCCCTCGGAGCCCCAAGACCCCCCGGGAAGAGTGGATCCCTTTGCACTCATGGGGTTTAGGAGAAGAGGAGGCTGAGCAGAACCAAGACATCAGTGAGTGCAGCAGGGTGATGGGGAGCTGGTAGGGGACAGCCGGCCACAGAGCTGTGCACAGGGCACTCCGCTGCCCTCCTGGGTGTCTTGTCCTCATGCTGCTTCCCGCACGAATGGAAGTAGGGCCCGTAAATAGCAGGGTCTCATGACACAGCCTCTGCTGGGGAAGGAGCTCTGGGCGGCAGGGATATTTTTAGTGCTGAGACGCAGGGGATTTGAAGCTGGCTCGGAGGAGAACGGGCGATGAAACCACAGCACTGACAGGGGTTATGAGGTGCCGTGTCCTCCCTCCATAGTTTCCTTCCCACCAGTTCTTCCCAGCAAGCAGCTCTGCCAAAACCACTGCCTCCCTTGCACTCGCCTGGTGCATTTCCTCTCACCGGGGCTATGGTTATTTTTTGCCGTGCTGCAACACGAGGTCAGACATGGTAATGGAGAAAAGGCTGTGCAGGGAATTAACTCTCAGGCAGCCAGCGTGTCCAAGCATCCCATCTCCATGTAGCCTGACCCTGCATAATTCTCTGGGGCATTCGCAGCTCTCTATGCCAGCAAATTTTCCCAAGGCTAAAAGAGCTGAAAGCCCTTGGGATTTACCCAGGTTTTTCTGGGGCAGGGTGATAGGGAAAGGCTTGGGAGCTCTGCAGGACCTCCTGAAAGATGCTGTGGCAGCCAAGGAGCTGTATGTTCCATCCCCCAACTACTCACGGCACTGCATGCAGGGACCGGGAGCACAAGGTGCAGGTCAGCAAGCCGGGCAGTGGTGGGGTGCCCCGGGGCCTCTTTGGAGAAGCAGGGTCAGAAGATTGGGCTTTTTGAAAGTGCTGAGAGAAAGGCAAAATGTGGCTTGGCCAGCCTGCCCAGCTCTTACATTCTCCAAAGAACTGGCCCATGCTTGGAGCAGCCCCTTGCTTAAACTCTGTTCACCTCTCCATCACTCCCTGTCACTTTCCATAGCCCAGATTATTTTTCAGACTCTTCTTTAAATCCTTCAAAATCTCTGCAAGGTATTGCAGGGCTGTGGCCTCAAGAAAAGGCCATCCCCATCCTCTCTTGGCCTTGTGCCTCCACTAACAAGCCTTCTACTCCCCGATATACCTCTCCTATTCACCGGCACAGACAGGGGTTGTATTGGGATCCCACGGGACAAAAAGGAATGAAAAATGCATCCCCTCCAAGTGGAAATACAGCCAGAGAATTGAACCATGCTCTGCTCCCAGCCCAAACACTGGGGTGGAGAACACCAACCAGCACCCAGCACCCTCAAGCCTTGCCCAGCTGTCACCCCAGCTAACTGCACCCAGGAACTGCTCCTCTCCCAGGCCACTTTGGCAAGGGGGTAGATGGGAGACCACGCAGCGGTTTGCTCTGCAGACAGCTCTCCCACACTTTTCCCCACCACGGTGGTAGCCACGAGGCACCAGTGGGGCCAGTGTCCTCACCCACAGCCCACCCTATGGGCAGCTGCCTGAAAGCAGGCGAGAGGAAATCCCTGCCTGCACCTCCCGGAGAAGATTCCACCCTGTCCTGCTCGCCGAGCTCTGCACCAGTGCTTGGCCCCGGTTCCTCTCCAAGCTGTGCTGGCTAATAAGCTGTTGAGAGCCGGAAGGATTTGAAGGCAGCGGGTGCTCGGTGCCATCTCAGCCGCACTGGGCGGTTCAGCCAGCGGGGAAGAGCCTGGCTCTGAATGCTGATAAGCCTCCAGTCCCTTGGCTGAGCAGGCTGTAGTAATAACCATGACAATAGTAATAAAAGCCAGGCCACCAGCAGGTACCGACAGATCCCCCACGGTGCACAGGGGCGGCATTGTGTGTGTGAACGTGTCCCGCGGTGGGAACATGCCAGCCGGGTGAGACAATCCCAGGGGCTGACAGCCGGGCAGTGTGATCGGCCATCACATGGGAAGGGCCGCGGCAGGGAATAGCGCTCTCCTTTATTTCCCCGGCAAGGGCTGCTGAGAAGCAGCTACACTAGCAGGTCTGTTCGCTCCCCCAGGCCCGGAAGAGCCTCGGGAGGGGGGAAGGCTCCATCCCCAACTCTCACCGCGGTCACGGGTCAGGCAGGGCCAAGCACAGCCCAGCTGCCGTCTCCTGCTGCCGGCATTCCTTACATAATGGGATCTCAGTGCTCGTGCCCAGAGAGCACTCGAAAACAAGTTCATAAACAGGTCCTGCTAATTTCTCCCCCGAGAGAAATCCTGGTGCCCACAGGAATGCTGCCACTACCACCTGTTCCTGACTCTCCCCAAGCACCCTTAACCTGAGTATCGGTCATGTGCCGGGGTGCGATCGGGAGTGAGAACGTTAATGGCACAGATCAGCCATGCTCGTGGCACTTGGGGCAGCACCCGATAGCAGTTTGGTTTATTTTGTATTTGCACTGCAGGATTTACAGACTCTCCTCCTTACCTCCACACTGGGATCCCTTTGACAGATGCTGCACAGAGAGACAGTCTGTCACTCTGAATCTGGGAGCCAGCACAGCCTCTGCGCTGAGCTTATCCTCCCAGCTCCCTGCCTGGAGCCTGCTGAGCTTTCCTTGCGGTGGTGAACTGCGGCAGTTTGCCACGGATTCGGCACAGCTGTGCTGGGATCAGAGGTCTGCTTGGGACAGACGAGACGAGGCCGGCTCCAGCTGATGAAGGCAGCCAGCTCCACAGTCGGTGCCCCAGTTACCTCCTCCTTGTCCCTGGCTCCATTCTCTTCCGCAGATAGCACAGGGGTGGCAGGAGGTGTTTGCCTTAGCCCAGCAGCACTTAGCCTGCCATTCAGCCTTGTAAGGAAGGCTTCACAAGCACAGTGCAGCTGATGCTGCAGTTGATAGCCTAGGCACTGCACAGCACACCAAGTGTTTGTACAGTGCAGGCACCCAGTGCTCAGGTCAGACATACCAAGGGAAAAGCCCCTTCGGGCAGCCAAGATCACTGCCCTGGGCATGGCAGAAGGATGCTGAGCAGCCAGAAGATGATCAGAGCCTCTTCCAGAAAGCATGTGGTGGTGGCCCCTGAGTCATGGTGCACCCCTGTGCTGTGCTGGAGGCCAGGCACCTGCGGACCATGAGCTTTAGCAGAAGGATGCCCCAGAAGTTGGGTGCAGAGGAGCTCAGGAAGGGCTCGCAGGAAGATGTCATACTGACCTCCAGGACATCTCAGCAGGCCCGCCACACCTCTCCCGGCAGTCCCCCTGCTGTCTTTGCCATTGCTCCTGCCAGACAGGGTGGGGATGCTATTCACTCTGTTCCCTTCTTCCCAACCTGGAGGAGTAGAGGGTTTGGGCTGTGCACAGGAGGAGCAGTGGATGTTTGTTTGGTTTCCTTAGTTACTGCACTGCCTGCTCTGGTAATCACATTTTCCTTGTGCTGGCTGTGCCAAGAGCAGCAGAAAGGAAATATGGAATGGCTGAGGTCAAACACCAGCCTGGGAAAAAACAGGGCCACCAGCCACAGCCCCTCTGTGCCATTTGGGTCCTTGCTTTTGTGGGTAGCCAACCCAAAAGGGAAGTACCAGGCTCAGGGATGCAGCCACAAGCTCCTTCAGCAACATCCTAAGGGCTCCCATCACTCTCTCCTATGTGATCTGGGGACACCAGCGTTGAACTGCAGGAGGAATTACAGGAATGAAAATGTTTGTGCAGGAAGAAGCCAAGCTGGCTGTGAGGTGGGGGATGTGAACAGAGCCTGCGAGCGTGGGTGCGGCTGTATTTATAGCGATGGTGGTGGCAGTGGTGCGCGTGTGCAGGGTGCCAGAGTTGCTGATGCTTTTTGTTCCTTATTCATCCCTATCCTAGAAAGCCTGGAGCAGTTATGTCAGTTCTTATCCCAGGGAGTTTTCCCTGCTTGTTAGCATTCACAGACAACCCTCTGTTTTGTAGCAAGCAAACCAAAACTTGAACATTTGCAAACCATGGCTGATCTCATAACCCTTTGCCCCCTCGATAAGTCACTTCAGCAGTCGTGAATGCAGCATGTGAGCTCCCCACTCCTGGCTGCCCTGCATCTTGGAAGCAAGATCTGAGGCTCCAGCACAACATGTGCTGGTGGCTCTGCTGTTCCAGTGTGTAACATCTATTCACGGTGACTGTATCAATGTGTGCTGGTAACGCAGAGCAGAAGGGAATCACCTACCCTCCAGCACAGCTGTACCACGTGAGCTGGGACAGGCACAAGGGCTCAGAGAGCCCTGCCTGGTCTGATCCTCCTCACCTTTCTCCCCAGCCGACATGGAGCAGACACAGCGGAACCTGGATGCAGAGCAGATGCAGCAGCAGCAGCTGAAATTGCGGGACCGGCAGAAGTTCTTTGAGGAGGTTTTCCAGCATGATGTGGATTTCTTCTTCCCCATGTCTCACCTGCAGATAGAGCATCGGAGACGTAAGTCCTGCAGGCACCAGCAAGGGGTTGGGGGTGTTTCAGGAAGCACTGACACTGGTGTTAGAGATCAGTGGGACATCCCCAGGCTAAAAGCAGCTGAGGACACGCATACCCTGAACTGAAACAGGACCACACAGGCTGTGTGTGGGTGTGCTGTGGATTACTCACACCACTTAACTGAAGTCACTGCACATGGGTACTCAGGCTGGTGCCCTGCAGAGTTACTGGCTGCAGATAGGCTCCTTCAGACAGCAGTCTGGGGCAAGGACAAGGGCTGCAGTGAGAGAGAAGGACCTTCAGGAGGGATGTTTTAAGGAAATATTTCTTACAGCAAGTAGAGTTCAGTTCCTTCCAGAGAGGCTGGCCTCCCTCCTCGGGGTCCTGACTGTACAGGGCTCATTGTGCCCTTTGCCTGGCACTAGCACTTACCTTTTTGCTGGCTTCTGTCTCTGCAGCCCCTTTAGGCAGCATTTCCTCTATGGAGGTGAACGTGGACATGCTGGAGCAGATGGACATGATGGACCTGTCAGACCAGGACACTGTGGACGTGTTTCTGGGCTGTGGGACAGAGGAGAGCAGCATTGCTGGTTCCCTGCCAGGTACATGCAGTCCTGAGCCTTTTGTGGGCCAGGATGGAAGCCCTTCCTGCCCCAAGTGCCCATGTTGGCTTATTCCTTAGGCCTGCACACCCTGTGTGCAGATCCATACACACCCATCTTTGGTGCTGGGATCTATGAGGTTGGAGGGACCTCAGCCAGGGCTTATCCACATCAGTATCCACCTCCGCAGCCCTGAGATACAGATCCCTGTAAATATCTTATGCTGCAGATGACAGGAGAGCCTAGGCACTTTCCAGTCTGTGGGGCAAATTCTTTTGTCCTGAAGGTCTTCTGGAGCAGCCAGTGCCTTGTCATGATTTCTCAGGTCCCCAGCATGCTGCAGAGCTAACTGTGCTGAGTGGGAAGGCTGCAGGACCCCTCCACCTCACAGTCAGCTCCCAGGGAGCTAAGAGTAGGTCCTGCAGGGAAAGCCCAGGGTGCCAGCACCTTCTTCCCCCGCCACACACACACACACTGCAGTGATTCACCAATGACAAACATCTCCTTGCTTCCTGCAGCCAATGGTCTCACACAGCATGGCTCCAAGCCCTGTTTCACATGAGATGGATAAGGTTCCACTGCCAAAAAGAAGGAAGGAATGTGCATCACTGCCCAGAGCCAAACCCGGGGTGTGAGACAGGGAACAACTCTAGCAGCATGAGGAGCAGCCAGGAACGCATAGCTGGCCAAGGAAGGGCATGTGTGTTGGAGGGGCTATCCATGAAGCTTAGAGAGCAATAAACCTCCAGAAGGCTTTTTCTTTCTTTTACTGTTCTCTCTTCCAGGGACAGATGCCAGCCAGTGCCCAGAGGAAATCACCCTCCAAGTGCCCAGTGCAGCAGAGAGCAAGTCACGCATTTCCTCAACGTCCTCCGTCTCCACGGATCTGAATAGCCTGGACACCAGCGAGGAGGGGGCTGAGACTCCCATAGTGCAGTCAGATGAGGAGGACCTGCAGGAGGACAGTCCCAAAGAGCAGGTGGCAAGAAGCTAGCAGCCAGCTCTGCCCTGCTCCTAGCCTCCTCCATATGGACCTGCCAGCCCAGGGGAAGGAAGGCTGCTGGCACCCAGTAAACCCCATCCTGGACTGCTGCCCTGCAGGAGGGGAGAGATGTTTTTTCCCTCCTCTCCCTCCACAGGTTCTCCTGGTGGCCAAAGTAGAAGGAAAGGGGTATTTGTAGGCTCCCGAAATTAACTCTTCAGGCTTTGCTGCTAACATTTCCTGCTTCATTCCTCCAAAATGCTCAGACAACCCCCCCCCACCACCCCCAATTCCCAGAAAGCCATCTCTTGGGATCCCAGCTCCTCTTGTCCTACTGACTGTCCTGTCCAGACAAGCATTTAACAATGCCATACAGATAAATAACACTCCGATCTAAACAAGCAGTGGGTCTGTGTGTTATTGGGAGAAAACAGCACTGGGGCTGTGGACTAAATGGGGATTGCAGGAGGGAGAGTGGTGTAAAGCTAAGGGTGCAACATGAAAACAGATGAAGCCTTCTGTTGCACAGCCCAGCTCCAGCACAGCAATGGTTCCCGTGCCCAGGGTGGGAGGAGGCAGCACGAACCTCAGCAAAGAACAACGGCTGTTTGTGGAGCAAACAGAGCAACTCAGGGGCTACCTCCAGGAGGGAGAGAGAGCCAGCATCTGTACTATGGACACAGCTGACCTAAGCAGAGCTGCTGTTGACCTGTCACTACCTGCCCCGAGTACACTGGGGGATTTCCCACCCAAATCAGCTGAGTGGAGAACATCAGCACAGGCAGCACCAACAGCCACTGCTTCCCCAGCACAGCTTCATGGCAGCAGCCCTAGCTGGAGACTGCTTTAGAGGACCAAAGGAAAAGCCATCAAAATTAAGCCACTTTGCAGCCTGCTGTGGTTACTCCCTGCGGAACAGGTCACAAGGAGTCAGGCACAGAGCCAGCCAGGGGCCACTGCTGCTATCAGTGGCTGCAGGCCAGGAAAGCACTGTCCCTGCTTGGCTGAGTCAGCACAACCATAGCCACCCCCACAAGGAACGAAGCATGGGAGATAAGTGATAGGAGCCAGGGAACACTGCATCCAGGCTGCTTCCCACAGGGGGTGTGCAGACCTTGCTGCACTCCCTCCTGCATCAGCAAACCCTTTATGAGACCAGCTGGAGTGCCTCAGTTATTCAGGAATGAGCAGCCAGAGCAGAAGGGGTTGTGAGCTCCATCAGACTACCAACCCCAGCATGGCCTTGCTGTGGCTGCAGTTCGCTTCCTCCTGGGGCAATGCCAGGCTGGCAGCCAGTGGAAGCAGGGTTCTGGACAGCTCTGTGCCTGGAGATAGGCACTGTTCTCCGGAAAGGAGATGTCAAGGAGAGAGGGAGGGCAGACAACGGTGGTGAGCGCTGAAAAGACGAAGTCATGCACAGTCATAGAATCATAGATAGGTTTGTGTTGGAGGGGACATTTAAAGGTCTAGTCCAACCTTCCTGCAGTCAGAAGGGACATCTTCAACTGGATCAGGTTGCTCAAAACCTTATCCAGCCTTACCTGGAACGTTTCCAGGGATGGGGCAACTACCACCTCTCTAGGTAACCTGCACCAGTTCTCATCACTCTCAGCGTTAAGAAATTCCTTTCTCATATCTTGACTAAATCTCTCTCTTAATAGTTTGAAACCAGTTACCCCTTGTCCTATTGCAACAGGCCCTGCTCAGAAGTCTGTCCCCATCTTTTTTATAGACCCCTTTAAGCACTGAAAGCCTGCAACAAGGTCTTCACGGAGCCTTCTCCAGGCTGAACACCACAAACTCTCTCAGCCTGTCCTCCTAGGAGAGCCTCTGCACACGGCAGAGCCCTGCAGCGAACCATTCAAGCTTAGACAGCACAAGACGTTCCTCAGTTTATAAAGGGGGAGGAGGGAGCCCTGGGGAGCTCCCCATCAGACCGACGTCCTGGCTCCCGGTCCGGGGGCAGCCGCTGCCCGGTCCTCTCCCTTGGTCCAGCGCAGGCATAGTTTAACAGGCGCTTCCCTCCCCTGGCCTGGGCAGGCTCCAGACTCCGGGTCTGCTCCTTGTAGCCGCTCCTCGGCTTCCCGGCCCTGCTACGCCGAGGGACAGACCTGCCAACCCCGAGCCAGACACTCACCCTAAGGGTGGAGGCCCGGCCGGGCAGAGGTTCCTGCGCCGCGTCGCACGTCTCCATGGCAACCCCGGAAGCGGCCGCCATTGGCGGGGCGGCCGGAAGCGGAAGGGGGCGGTGGGGAGGAGAGGGCTAGAGTGATGGTGGCTGCAGGGCTGTTGCTGCTGCTGTTGGCGGCAGGGCCGGGGCAGGCAGGCGCGGGGCGGGCGCGGCGGGACGCGCTGCGGGAGGAGCTTCTACTGAGCCCGCTTCCCGCCGGAGACCTGGCTGCCACCTTCCAGTTCCGTACGCGGTGGGACGCGGACCTGCAGCGGGGCGAAGGTAGGGTGGGGCGGGACCGGGGTAAGGACAGGTCGCTATTGGCTGAAACGCAAGCAGGGCGGGGAGGGGCCAGGGAAATGCCGGGTATCTGGTTGCTGAAACTTAGGGAGGGCGGGCAGGGACTGGGGAAAGATGGGTCTCATTGGCTGGGGCGCAGATGAGGCGGAGCCGGAAGGAAGGGCAGGCCGCTATGGGTCGCGGCGCAGGGGGGCGGGAGTATTCATAGGGTAACGATGCGACGTGATGGAGTGCATTGGGATGATGACGTTACCTCGGGGTGGGGGGGGACATCAGCGGAGCGAGTAATGTCAGAGGCGGGGGGGAGGTGAGCCGGAGCAGGGCAGAGCGAGGCTGCGGGGGGGCCGAGGGTTGCGGTTACGTCAGCACGAGGGGGCTCAGCGCGGTGATGTGAGTGGACTGCATATGATGGTACAAGCAGGGGTAGTGCCCGAGGATGATGTCGTGTTTGGTAAGGAGAGATGGGCAGGGACTCTTGATCGGGGAGAACGAGGAATAACAGCTTTACACTGAAAGAGGGTAGATTTTGATTAGGTACTAGGAAAAAAATTCTTCACTGTGAGAGTGGCGAGGCACTGAAACAGTTGCCCAGAGAAGTTGTGGATGCCTCATCCCTGGAAGTGTTCAAGTCCAGGTTGCTGGAGCTTTGAGCAACCTGGTCTAGTGGAGGGTGTCTCTGCCCATGGCAGGGGAGTTGGAACAAGATGATCTTCTAAGGTCCCTTCCAACGCAAACCAGTCTGTGGTTCTATGAAGGGGCCAAGGGAATAAGCAGGGCAGGGCAGGGGCTAATGCTGCCACAGTCTCTCACTACAGGCTCTTCCCGAAGGCACTGGGGCAGCTGGTGGCAGCACTGGGCGTGCGGGAGCTCCACCTTGCCCTCACCCAGGGCTTCTGGCGCACTCAGGCCTGGGGCCAGCCACCCCTCCAAGCACCTGCTGGCGCCGAGCTCTGGGTCTGGTTCCAGCCCACTGTCACCGAGTAGGTACCTCAGACATGCATCTGTCCTTCTGGGTCCCCTCCACAGCCACCGCTTGTGGGAGCAGTTGCCCTTCTCACATGAGGTAGCCACAGTGCATGCAGGGGCCTCCTGTGTTGGGAAATGCCCCCTGCAATATAGAGCTTGCAATTGCAGGAGCAGCTCTGAGGAAAAGCAGAATATAGCCCTACTTAGTGTGCTGAGCAGGATGTGGTGCTGATAGCAAAACCTTGTTCTCTAAAGGAACAAGTAATTCCCTTATGGGCTTTGTGATGACTAACCCCTCACTGCAGGGGTGATACCTTGACCTCTCATTCGTGACTCACTTCCCCTGACTCTTGTCCAATACCTGTCACCATCTTCCTTAGGACACAGCTCCTGTTTGTGTTGCAGCAGCTCTTCGTGAACTCACAGAGCTCTCTGCTCCCTACAGGTGACCTGTTCTGAGTCTGCCAGTCTGGTCAGCCTTCAGAGCTGCACCAAGACGTTGCTTTAGGTCTCACAGCCCCTTCCCCATACACCATCACCTCCCACATGCTCCCTGCATCACCAGCCCATCTCCTCACATACTCCTTGCACCCACTGCTGGGTCCTTGGCTCTGAGGCTCTGCCAGCCCAGGGGTGCACCTCCAGTGAACATCCCCCAGATCCCATGTGTTGGAATAAAATACCAAGAGAGCTAGAGAATGCATGACCAGCAGCCTTTGCCTGTATGATCCTTGCAGATTCTGAAAGCCAGCACAATCACCTTGGTGTATTTATTGAATGTTAGTGACTTAATGGTTGTTGTTCTGGGGAATCAAGCTGCTGAGTAATCCCTGTCTCTGTTCTCACACAGTGTTGACAAAGCCTGGAAAGAACTGAGTAATATCCTCTCAGGAATATTCTGTGCTTCTCTGAACTTCATTGACTCAACCAACACAGTCACCCCAACAGCATCCTTCAAACCCCTGGGCTTAGCCAACGGTGAGCCCAGCCTGTGTTTAGCTGCCCAGCTCTGCACTCTCTTGCTTCTCTCTCTTACTTCAAGCTTTAGTTCTGCCCTGTGCCATTGCAGGGAGTCCAGGGGGAAGATCCCGCACTGACTCTGGGCCTGGGTCTGTTAAGCTTTTCCTGGAAAGCATTTCCTCTCCCTACAAATCCTTCGGCTTGGATTCAAACCGAGGAAACAGACAAGCAAGCATGGTGGATGCTCCCAGGCCCTTCTTTGTTTCTCTGAAACTATTTTACAAAACAGTGAGATCTGGAGGATTTAAGGCACTCATGGGAAAAAAAAACCCACAACAGACAAATAAACACCAAACCCAAAAAAACCAACTTAATAGAATATACCATTATCTGTTCTTTCCAAATCACTCTGAACAGAATGGGATCTGTTCCTGACTGAGCCTGTGGCATTTCAAACGTACTGAGAGGGTGGTGGGCTGTGGGGTACACTGGGCATGGAGCAGGTCTGCTTCTGCTCTCATGGCTATAGCTGTAACAGCTTGCTGACCTTCCACCTCCTTGCCCAGGGACAGATCACCATCTGCTGCGATATGCTGTCCTTCCCCGGGAGGTGGTCTGCACAGAGAACCTCACACCATGGAAGAAGCTGCTCCCATGTGGCTCAAAGGTAACAGCAAGTCCTGCTGCTTCGTGGGGCCACTTCGGGTGGAGCTGGGTTCCTGGCAGCAGTCTGGGAATGCACACTCGGAAGTCCCAGCAGGGCTTTTGCCTCAGTGGGAGCAGACCTGGGGCTGAGTTTCTCCTTTTCTCCCTGCAGGCTGGGCTTGCTGTGCTGCTGAAGGCTGAGCGCTTGTTCCACAGCAGCTACCACTCACAGGCAGTACACATCCGTCCCATCTGCAGGGTAAGGAGGTCTCAGGGCTCCCTCCTTCAACACCCAGAGAAATCCAAACCTGTCCTGTGACACTGCAAGGTGACACACTGGTTTGACCAGCTCCCCTGTAGTGGGTCCACTGTGTCTAACACAGCTGTTGTCCTGCTTCTCTGGTTTCACCTGTGTTCTGGTGGAGCTCCAGCTCCGTGCTGGTGTCCTGCCCCTCCAGAAGGTGTGATCTGACCCGTCTTTCTGTTGTCCAGGATGCCTCCTGCCTGGCTGTGTCCTGGGAACTCAGACAGACCCTCACTGTGGTCTTTGACAGCTTTTCCAGTGGCCAAGGAAAGAAAGGTAAGCTCAGCAGCAGTGTGCTGTGGTCCTTGAGTGCCTGAGCCCTGCAGCGCTTCATTCCATCTGCCACTGACTTTGCTTCTCACAGACTGGTCCCTCTTTAAGATGTTCTCTCGCACACTTACTGACGCATGTCCTCTGGCATCAGAGAGTAAAGTCTACGTTGACATCTCTCCTAAGAACAAGGTAATGCCCATAGACCAGAGAACACTCCCATCTCCCTCATTTCAGCCACTTTGTGGCGCTCTGAAACATCTTGGCCTCCCGCCCTGCATGGCCAGTTTCCCCCAGGAGCTTTCTGGGTCTAACCAAGGGAGCTGGTTTCCTTCCTCTGAGCAGGGCTGTGGTGATGAGTGTGGTGGTATTAGGAAGAGCACTGTGCTGGCTTTTGGGTGGGAAAGCTCAGGGCCAGCCAGAGGGGTTTGTCCAGTTACTTCAAGGGACACCTTTCCTTTCATGGTCTATTTGCCTTCACAGGAAAAGGAGTTACTGGAAGTGACCCCCCCTCCAGCATCTGTACACGAAGCTATTGTCCAGGGGGACAAGAGAACCTATGCTGTCTATGACCTGCTGAGCCCTTCGCTCTTCAACACATCCCGCAGCCTCAATGTGCAGCTGAAGTGGAAGCGTCCCCAAGATAGCTGTGAGTGACCCACCTGCACTGCTGGTGAAGTCTCCAGGCCTGAAGATCCCCTGTCATGGTCTCTCCATTCCTGTGTCCTTTTTTGCAGCGGAACTGCCAACTCCCGTACTCCATGCTCACCGCTACGTGAGTGGATACGGGCTGCAGACCGGAGAGATCAGCACTCTCATCTACAACACTCACCCGTACCGAGCCTTCCCCGTGGTCCTGCTGGAGACTGTGCCATGGTATCTGCGACTCTACGTGCACACTCTGACCATCATCACCAAGGGGAAAGAAAACAAGCCAAGTAAGTAAACCCTCCCTGGAGCACATGCCACCTGATTCCCTTGGCATCAGTAACTCATTCTGGAGATGGTTTAGTCCCTTCCTTGGGCTCCAGGGATCACTGGGAAACTGGACTGGGAAAAAAATCCATCTTAGGATGTTTTCCTAGCCTCCAGTTTGGTGCTTGCAGCAGATGAGACTTTATTAAGTCTGTTTTTTAAGAGGCACATGGATGGTTTTTCACAATCCTACAAGGGTCCAAACCAAACTGAATTGATTTTTATAGTAAAGAGGCTTGGTTTAAAACTGGGTCTTATTTTGCATTTGTACCTCCCCTTATGAACACCTGGCTTTCATGGGTCATCGGGTCTAAAGACCAGCCAGACTCAGATTTAATACATGGTTTTTGCTACTTGTGCCTCTTCACTTGCCCAGAAAACCTCTCCCAGGACAGTGGGATGTCCAGGCAATGTAAGATTGGACAAGGTCTCCCAGTGCCGCTGACTTGTCTTTTTGGGGTTAGGTTATATCCACTACCAGCCAGCGCAAGATCGGAGACGGCCTCACCTCTTGGAAATGCTGATCCAGCTGCCAGCCAACTCCGTCACCAAGATCACAATTCAGTTTGAGAGAGCCTTACTGAAGTGGACAGAGTACACACCTGATCCCAATCATGGCTTTTATATCAGGTAGTGACATACCTCAGCTCCTCATCTGCTTCCAGGCCTCATGCAGGACTTGCTGCCCAGGTCTCTAGGGTCAGGTAAAACTCTTGCTGTCACTTGGCAGGATTGACTGTAGCATGTCCTTTGTCTCCTTAGTTCCTCTGTGCTTAGTGCCCTGGTGCCCAGCATCACTGCGATGAAGGACATGGATGTGGAGCAGAGTCCTCTCTTCTCCTCACTGTGAGTATGCCTGTGCTGAGGAATGGGGCTGTCCCACAGTGCCAGCAGGCTGCCAGCCACTCTCATCCCATCTGGTGAGCATGAAGCAGTGCTCCTGGGCAGGCTGACGCTCCCTTTCCTTCTTTTGCTCTCCAGGTTTCCTTCCTCTGATGGCTCCAGCTATTTTGTGCGTCTCTACACAGAGCCGCTGCTGGTGAACTTGCCGACACCAGACTTCAGCATGCCCTATAACGTCATCTGTCTGACCTGCACCGTGGTGGCAGTGTGCTACGGCTCCTTCTACAACCTGCTGACCAGAACGTTCCATGTGGAAGAGCCGAGCCGGGGCGGGCTGGCCAAGCGGCTGGCCAATGTCATCCGCAAATTCAGGGGGGTGCCCCCGCTCTGAGAAAAAACAGGGCTGGCTGTGGGGCTCCATGGGGAGACCTGCTCCATCTTGTCTTTGCTGGAAGCAGCCAGCCCCATTTTGCTGTCTGGATCTCGCTTCAGGATCCAACAAGCTGAGTGATCGCTTCCATTGCTGAGATGGGAAATGGTTCTAAGCCTGTTGACTACTGAACTGCACTGCTACAGGATTGGGAAAGGATAAGGCTTCTGTTTGGGAGAGGGGTAACTTATGTACTGGGAACAATGCTGGAAGTAAACTTGACATGTTTTGTACATTTGTGCTGCTCCTGGTTGGTTTCCCTTTCTTAACCCCATAGGCAGAGTTGATCCTGTAAGACTTTGTGAGCTGCTAAGTCTCCTGCATGCTACCCAAGCCAGCTGGGAGGAGATGCAGACATGGAAAAGGGAAGGGGTATAATCTGCAGTGAAGAGATGGGTTCATCTGCTCTTCCATCTCACCTTCCATAACTGCTGTGTTTCACAGCTCCCTCCTGCCATAATTCACCACATTTGAGCCAGTTTGCAAATTAGTTGTTGGCCATGGTGTACATCTGTCCCCTTAGCCATGGCCAGGGTTTATTTGCTTTCTCAGGAAAAAGCTTCTCTTGCTCCTAGCTTCTCTTTGCAGAATTTGAAACCACTCCACCTGCTCACCCCTCTGCAGCAGCATGACATCCTCTGCCTCCTCAATAGCATTTCTGCACATCCACCCAACAGTTCCCCTGCACTCATGGTGCCACCAAAGCTTTGACGCAGAAAGACCTCAGTAGACTTCAAGTGCTGAGCTGTGGCCAGCCAAGGTGTGCTGGTGGGTGGCAGCATCAGCCCTTCCTGAGCTGGCAATGCATGGGCACTGGTACCACTTCAGTTGTTGTCATGAAACACAAGGTACTGCCTTGCTGCAGTTCACAGAAAGCAGCAAGAGGATGCTGTTGGGGCTGATCACCTCTAACAGTGCTGATTTTGGGGGCATGGCCTTTGCATCTCAGATGTTGCTTTTGTCATAGGAACAGACAACTGCCTACAATCAGTTGTTGCTTGTTAACAAGTTAGTTGTCTGCTAAACGAGGCTATCATCAGAAGAGATATTCCCCAGAATCAAAGCAAAGCACAGTCAGAGGTCCTGTAACAGCTTCTGCTTGAACAGAAAGACCGTAAAACCTTTGCTGCCTCCTGTCCTGCACAGAACAGTTTGTTCCCACTGGCCTGGCATTACCTTTCCTTTCCCTACCAGAGGTATGCTTCCCTCTGCAGCTCCTTGTGGCTCCACTCCACTGGATGGCTCCATGAATACATGAGTTTGGGATGATCCCTTTCTGTCCCTGCTTACTGAGAAGGGGAGAGGCCATGGAGCCATCTCTGCTCTGCATCTGAGGGGTGCCACAAGGGCATATTCCTGGCTCATGGTGAACTTGTCCACCAGGACTCCCAGGTCCTTCTCTGCAGAGCTGCTTTCCAGCAGGTCAACCCCCTAACCAGTACTGGTCCATGGCATTATTCCTCCCCAGGTGCAGAGCCCTTACTGAGCTCCATAAGGTTCCTCTGCCCAACTCTCAGCCTGTCCAGGTCTCGAACAGCCTGACACGGTGTCACCCCCTCCTTCCAGTATGCAATCTGCATATACGTATCAGCAATCTGGCTGAGAGGACACTCCGTCCCTTCATCCAGGCCACTGACGGATAAAGTGAACAAGACTGGACCTAGTACGTAACGCAAATAAGTGTGGAGGCGGTACTTTAAATTTAAACATACATGTAAGTTCAAGAAAACGCCCCAAAAGCGTGAGATGAGCCCTGCCTCCCCATGGCTCCAAGCGCATGCGCACTNGGAGGCCTCTCTCTTCGGTTGTTAAGGAGCGGGCGCGTTCGGGCCGAGGTGGGCCTGGGATGGTGGCGTGAGGTGGCGGCACTGTGCCGTGAGTACTGGGGGTGGAGGGGACGGGAGCCACCGGGGCCCTGCCTGGCTCCGGGCCGGTGGCAGGGGATGGGGGGAGGAGTTCCGTTGAAGCGGTCGGCGTCCCGCCCGGCCCCGGCGCGCTGTTAGCGGGCAGGCGGGGGTCAGCCGGAGCTCCAAACTTTGGGGAGCGGGAGGAAGCGCTTGGAGGGTTCCCAGCGCGGTGACGTCGGGAGAGCTGCGCTCCCGTAGCTGAGCGTGCACGGGTTATACAAGAGCCGGTTCCAGCCTGGATTATGGTTTAGATTATCACCAGTCGGACGTGAAAACAACAGCACTGTCTGCTTCCCGCGCCAGGCCTCTTTCCCTCCCTCTATACCTCTGCTGTCAGTCAGGATCATCTCATAGCTTGCTCTAACACCTTCCAAAACCAAAGCCAGGCCCACTTCTCCCCAGAGAGAACTCGCTGTCAGCCTTTTGTCCAGCAGCTAATACAACGCTTTGTAGTGCTGCTGCGCCCAAGCCAGGCACTGTCCCCAGGACCCTGCTGGTGTCCAGAGCCATTCGGACAAGTCATTCTGTTGTACAAACCTTGCTCATTACATCCAAAACACGCAAGTGCAAGAGAGGGTTGAAAAGAAAGCTCTTAAATGAAATCTGCAACACACTGAACTCACCTGCACTTCATTACCCCTCTGCTGAAACATTATAGCTGATCTTGCAATTACTGTCATAGTGCAGTAACCTTTGCCTTGGCAACCTATATGACATAACTCCCCAGAGCCCCATCTCATTATTGCATTTTCACCTCTCTTTACCTGAGACAGAACACTGGCGTTTTTCCAGGATGTATTCAGACTTCTGAAGCCAGTCGAAGGCAAAAAAGGTAGACAGAAGATGCAAATTAAACCAAAAAATAATGATGTTTGTCAGGGAACCTGGAATGGGGCTGGAATTCATGATCTTTGGCAGTTAAAGGCAGAATGCTGGAATGAGGACCACTGGGAATTAATGAGTGCAAATGAAAGTAGTGATACTAAAAAATGACAACTGTTGATGTTGACATCTCTTCCCACCACAGAGCTTGCTGACTTAAGATTCTACCCTTGTGATTTACCATGCAAAGAAACACTGATGGCACTGCTGCTTTCTGCTCACAGGTGGAGGTTTATGCACCTTGGTGTTGCAAGTTCACCGCATCCAAATGAAATGGGCTCTGCTCCACCTCTGGACACAGGCTAAACAGTCCCCCATGTAGTGATGAAGCTTGGGAGAGCAGCTATGGCAGCAATGAAAAGAGTGGCTAAGCAGAGAGCCTCTGCTTTTCATGAAATGAGTTGCTTTGGCTTATCTCTAGCTTGAGAAATCAGAACACTGTAACCCTGAGGCTTGGTTAGTCAAGGATTTGCTGCTCTTTTGGAAACCATTTGCAAATACATTGCACCATTTCTGAGTCTACATGAAGCGTTCAAGACATGAGCTTATCAAAGACTGGGTAAGGCCTTTGCCAAAAATTGAAGACTTGCTTTTTCCAGCTGAGTCATGCTGGCAGATAAAGCTTTAGGAAAAATAGCAGCAAGGCCAAAAAAAAAAAAAGAAGAAAAAAATCCCTGATACTGCAAATAGGTCTTAAAGCTTGAACAGTTATGGTTCTTGGGTTTAAGAGAGAGGGTTGGCATATAGCAAGCTGGTCTGCTGTTGCTTTTCTTAGAACTCCTCAAGCTCATCACTTGATAGCTATTTTGCCTCTTTTTTTTTTTTTTTGCCCCCAGTGCTTTGGATATTGTGCAATTTTTAGCAGCTGTTTTGGGTACTACATGGTATTTGAGAGTTGGTCTTGAAGCACTGCCCATACGTCAGTTCCAGTTATGTGGCTGTGCAGGGGTTTTAATGTAAACAGTTTTAAGCAAATTGTACTCCAGGTGATCCTTATCACTGAGAAACTCAGAGCAAGTTCATGAGGCTTATTCTTAAGTTTATGTGTACTGTGAGATTTTTATCTGTAGACAATGTGGCTTTTTATTCTCAAGCAGAAACTTCAGTTTCTGGGACAGGAGGAGATTGGCACTGCCACCCCCTGATAAAATGCTAACTCTGTCTTTTACTGCAGTTTCAGCTGCCAGCCTGGGTAGCTATTTCTGTGGCATCTGCTGAGTAGGTTCCTTGTGGACAGTACTGGCTTAATACTGCCTTAGTAAGGTCTGAATGAGCTTACCTTGTAAGTGCTTGGTGAAAGCCAGCTGATTATTCTCCCCTGTCAGGGTAAACAGACTGTTAAGAAATGAGAAGGGCAGGGACTTAGTGTTGGCATACTGATGTGTAAAACCTATGGTTCAGGAACACCTCTTGTCTCTTAATTGCTGAATTAGCTTGTAGAATGTCAAGGAACAGCTTGCTAGCTCCTCAGATGGGTTATTCTAAAATGTGACTGATCCTTTACAAAGCAATACAGACTTGTGCTGTGCTCCTCACCTTTGGCTGATCCTAATTACTGTTTTGTTTCTGGCTGGAGAAGGTGTGTTGCTGCCCTCACACTGGAATGTGAAAATCCTCCCAACAGACATATGCCAGTAGGACCTGCTGGTTTCGAATGGTCTGGGGAGGGAAGGTGACAGAAGGGCAGGCTGTGAGCACAATGGGAGCCCATTCATAAGCATGTGGAAAAGCATTGATATTTGCTTACTAATGAGGTGCGCAGGGAACCTCCCTAGGCTGCTCCTCTGCCTGCAGGAACAGACAGGGCAGAGGCTGTGGCAGCTCATGGAGATGAGAGGGAGCCACCAGTGGTGAAGAGAACAGCGGGAGTGTGAGTGGTCTGAAGCAAGTTCAGGTGGCTCCCAAGAGCTGTGGAGAAGCAAGAGGAGGAATGGTGGTGCGATGGAAAGGAGCTGTCTGGTAAACATGATTGGCTGCCAAGTCAGATGACTTGAGCAGGAGCACGAGCGCAGTCTTGAGGAGCACAGGACACCAGGCTGGCTGGGGAAAGAGATGAGTCAGGCAGGGGAGAACAGGAGCAACTGGTTGAGGAAAAGCAGGATGTGGTTGTGAAACAGGGACCTGGTAGAAGGACTGTGGGGTGACAGGTTCTTGTTTGCCCTGGGACATGGTAATCTTTAGCTCGGATCATGAGGAGGGAACAAAGACAACAAGGTAGGAATGTTTCATTTGCAAGTTTCACCTTGATTGAGAATCTATGCAAAAGTGAATATTGTTATGGCTTCAAGAAGGGACTGCCTACCCTGGGCAGCAAGGAGAGTGATAGTTCTAAAGAGTCAATAGCATGGAAAGAGAGTTCAGTCTCTTTGCCAGCTGTCTAAATGTTCATCTCCAGTGAAGAACTAGGAAGAGTGTCTTGCTAGTGGAAAGTCCCTTGAGGAGAAGAGCTGCAGAGGTCTCTAGAAGTAGGTACCTTGTGTAGGATCCACTGTGGGATACAGAAGATAAAGGCTTTCAACCTATAACTGGTGGATAGCAAAGGGGCATGTGCAAATGCTAGCAAACTGACTGCAGATACAAGACAGATTGAACATCTGCATTTGTTAGAAGTCCAAGGTTTGCAGATTGAAGGGCACTGACATTGAAATTTCATAGTAAAGATAACCACTATTAAATGGTTCTTTATTTTGCAGAGCAAGTGCATTATTGCTACAAGCAAATGGCAGTTGCTCCTAGGAAATGCCAGTGTTTAAAAATGGGTAACTTGTTCTGGGGTGGGTTTGTGTTTGTAGGAAGTATTTAGGTAATGCTCACACACTTAGAATCAACTCACTATTTAGAGCATTATTGCTGAAGTCTTTGCCATGGTAAGGAGACTGGTCTGTGGAATGAAGTGCAGCTATGGCATGAGTAGAATTATACTCAAACCATAGTCAGTTGTAAAGTCTGGGGGCTAAGGGTTCAAGAGCGACATATGGCCTTATTAAACCTCAGAGATCTATGGCTTTAATCCTGGAAGATGCTACAGCTTTGTTCCAGCCTTGTGCTCTTCTGACAGACACAGCATCTTAGGTTGGTTTTTATCTGTTTTTTCAGAGGAAGAAAGCCCAAAGCAATTGTCTGTAGGCACTTCAAACTAAAGCTTCAGAGAAGAGGTGACCCAAAGACTGCTGCACGTGTCCAGCCTTAGAAGTCAAGCTGATGTGACTTCAGGGCTGGATCCAGCAGAAGTGTGATGTGATGTCTCTGCAGTGATGTGTACTGCTCAGTGTTTGGAGCTCTTTGGAGAAAAAGACTGTAGGAAACTTTAAGGAAGGAACATTTCCAGAGGATTAAGGCAGCTCCAGATAATTGGTTTGGTACAACTTTGTTGTACTCAGTGCAGCCTGCACTGAGGAGTTGGGAGGTGGGGTTTAATTACCTTTCTGATCAAACATTTGTTAAATCTTTTCTCTCCATTCTTCCCCTTGAAAAAAGTTAACCAATACTTCTGCAGTATACTTTTGCTCCAGAAACATCTAAGTGATTCTCAGAGGCTAGCAGACAGCATGTTTTGTTATGAAACAAGTAAATGTGATTTCCTTTATATAGATGAGGGAAACAGGCTTAGCACTATAGACATGCCCCAAAAGACACAAGTGAGCAACCTGCATAAAACAGGACTAACTTGGAGCTTCATTCCTTTGACCTTATCCATATGGCAGTGTAAAATAACTTCTTCCTTATTCTTTGGCTGCCTAACCTCAGCTTAGTTTTGCTAATTGGACCTCAGCTGCCCTCTCTCTGCTGAAGAACACTCTCTTGTGGTAGCGCCAGCACAACATAGTTTCCCCAGATACTCTCACTCTGGTTGCCTGGTGGAGACTTTGGCCTGCATTCTCTCTCACTGACATTAACATAGACCCTGCTGCTGAGAACACCAGGGATGGCCATGTGCTTCCTGCTTCTGAGAGAGCCAGCTGGTACCTGCAAGCATACAGAGCTGTAAGACATGCCTGAGCTCTCTGTTTTTCTGGAAGAGAACCATGTGTGGTTTTCTCTTGGCTTTTCAGTGCAATCCCTCATTCTTCCTTCACCAGGAAATCCCTTCTCCTGCCAACAGGAGCCAGCAGAATGTGCTGTTTGTTTACCTTCTCACTCCTTCATCTTACTAACCTTCCCACCCTCTAGTTGTAATCCTAACAGGCTCGCCTCAGCCCTTCATCCTTCTGACAGAGCAATACTCAGTGGAGTATTTTCAGATGAAAGGATTCCTTCAAGGAGCTGTTCTGACCAAGCTCTGCTTAGTAGGAGTGAGGCTGTGGCATTCTGCAAGGCTGGGCCATCCTCTCTCTTTGTGCCCTGGCTTGGCAGCTGCTCCGTTTGGTGTTGGTGCATTTCATCAAGATACGCTACAGAATAGCAGGGAGGAGCTCACTTCCCAAGCTCCAGCATTCCCCTGTGTAGTTTTGGGGTCATAAGCTAGAAGTACCTTCTTATCATGGCTTCACTTCTGCATGAACTGAAGGAAGACTTTGAGTTACTCCCTCCAACAATACCAGTATCATATTGCCTGACCTGCTGTTGCTATCCCAGCCTGCTAAACTCCACTCTCTGCCCCCTTTCAACGGTTCTGGCTCTGTAAAAATGCCTGTAAGGCATTTATTGTTTTAAAGCCATCTGAAATTCCTGGAGGAAGATGTTTGTACTGCTTAGAAAGAAAAAAAAAACAACCCCTCACAGGCTTAGTGTAGTTGATGTGGTTGCTAAAGGTAGAAGCAGATTTTCTGGACTTGGAGTGTGCTGCCATCCCTGGTTAGAGAAGCCCTTAAAGCTCACTATTTCCACAGGGTTTTGTAGTAATCCAAGTGAGGAAATCCTGTGTTTACAGCACTTATGAAAATTGCCATTTTGAGACTGTCTCCTCTTTGATCTATTCACGTACTTTGTCTTATCTGACTTTAGCTGATTGGTAAAGATTATAAATCCCTTAAGCAGGGACTGGCCTCCCCTTTGTTTTGCAGCCTGGATGCTGTCAGGGCATTCCTGGTTATATGTATAGCTTGAATTTTATACTGTCCTGCTGGAAGACTTAATGGGTCTGTGCCTGGGGATGAAATAGTTTGTGCATTTAACACTTCCTAGACACTAATGCTTCCTTAAAGCTTCTTTGTAGCACCTAACAGTTTACCTCTCAGTTGCAGTTCTTTAACCATCACTCAGTCTTTGGACATGTTGGATAAATGCACGTGTAGGGAGGGCTGTGGCAGCTCTTTCACCTCTCCCTTTCTGTTCCTGCACTACACTGAAGAAAAGGGTCTTACAACTGCTAGCCTAAGTGAAAAGCCTGGGAAACACCAGGGACACACTTTTGCAGCAGATAATCGTGTCTCCAGCTGAGTGATTCAGAAAGCAGGAAACTTCCCACCGGCTCTGAGACACACCAGAACTGAGTACTGGGATTTCAAGCACCAGCATACAATGCTTGAGAGTAAATGAAACTGTATGAGAAGAACATCTGTTGATTTTTTTTTTTTCTGTTTTTCTGACAGTCTGACATTTTATCCTTCCCTACAGATCAGCCTGCCTGCTGGAGCAGCTGCTGGAGACCATTCTGGGGCCGACCTGATTGCTGCTGCCACAGAGCCCCAACTACCCAGCCACGATGTACTGCCTTCAGTGGCTGCTGCCTGTCCTGCTCATACCCAAGCCCCTCAATCCAGCATTGTGGTTCAGTCACTCAATGTTCATGGGCTTCTACCTGCTCAGTTTTCTCCTGGAACGGAAACCTTGCACAATTTGTGCCTTGGTCTTCCTGGCAGCTCTATTCCTCATCTGCTACAGCTGCTGGGGGAACTGCTTCTTGTATCACTGCACAGGATCCCAGTTGCCGGAATCAGCTCACGATCCCAGCATAGTGGGCACCTAGAAGACTATTATCTTCCAGTCTGCTGAGAGCTCTTGTTTTGCTTTTTAAGAGGGGGTGGGCTAGGGAGGGGGTGGTAGGCATGCGACTGGAGTAAAACCAGCCTGTTCCCTGTAACTGTGTGGATTATAGAGTGGTCAATTCCTCCCGCTCTGCCTGTGAAATCTGACTTGTTTACTGTGTGAACTCTGGCAGCACCACCTACTTTTTTAGAAGCAGAAATCTTTTTTTCTCCTTCCTGTGTCACTGGGAAGGAACACCAGCCCTCCCAGCTGAGAACTGGTGGAGGACCGAGCTGCTGGCCTCTCCCTAGCTGTTGCATGGCAGTGGAGTCGTGTGTCACTCCCTTGACTGCATTTGGCCACAGCGGTGTAACTCGGGGCTCTCTGTCCACTGATTCTGCCCGAGTAGCTACAACATTCTCTCCATCTTTCTCTTTGTGGGGAGCCAGCCTTCCCACCTTGCTGATCAAGGGTGAGCTCAATAGCTCACAGATGCACTTGGCCAAAAGCTGCTGGAGCCAGAGGCAGTTGAGTCATCTCCTCCTGCTCAGCCTGCCAAAGAGATGCGTGCACTGCCAAAGTGCTTTCTGAACTACTTCTGTTATGAGATCGTAGCCTGAAAGCCTGAGTTATGCTGCTGCTTTTATAAAGCTTCACAGGTAGTGGAGACTGTCTCTTCCCCTCCTTCCAGATTTCCAGGGTTTACCAAGCTGTTGACTGTTGGGATAAAGAACTGGTATGCTGCAAGGTGTGGGGTTCTGAAAGCTGCTATGAACCTCGCCTGTAAAACTTGCACTAGCCCAAAAGGCCAGGGTGGGCAGGGCAGGAGGGGGTCCTGAAGTGGAGGCATGGCTTGTAGCAGTAAATGCTTCAGCCCTTTTCAGTGTTGGTGTTTTTGGGCCACAGGTGGCAGAAGGTGCTGGTGCTACTGACTGGAAAAAGCTAGAATCCATCTCCCCTGGCAAAAGGATTCAAGAAGCCTGGGTGGTGGTGGGTCAGTCCTGCAGCCACAGCTGCATAGTGCTCCATGCCGCTCTTGGGGAGCTCAGCCCAGGGCAGAGGTTAGTTTGTGAGAAACCCGAGAGGTTAACACAAAATCCTGTTTCTGAACTTGAAAGTGTTCCCTCCACTTTGCCATCTGTTTGTCTTTACTTCTCCATTGGTGGAGAGCAGCAGAAGTGGCTGTTGCTGTTCTGAGGAGGTTCAAGCTATGAGGTTGTGAAACTTCCAGAGTATTGTTTGTTCATTGCACAGCTGTTCAAAACGTTTAATAAAGCTTTATAAACTTTGGTCTGTGGCCTCCTGCCCAGCATGAGGCATTGGCTGCTCATTGCGGGTGCCTTAGCCCAGCAATCATGTGTCTCTGTATTGTTCCATTCCCAGCACAGTAACCCCATAGAGTCTCCAGCAAGAGGCAGAGCCTGTTTGCCCTGTAGCTCCCAGTACTGACTTCTTATTAACTGCTCAACCTGACCACGGGCAGACTGGGAACTACACTGATTACTCCTAAACAGGCTCATCTTGCACACAACACAGGAGGTGTTGTGTGGTTGTGTCTCTGCAGTTACGTGACAGATTCCCCCTTCCTGCTTATGAAATTAAACCACAGAGCCGTGTCCTGAAATCCTCTAATCCCCATCACTGGCAGTAAAAGTGTGATCTGCTGGGCACCTACACAGTGTAAGCCCATCCCACGACACCACATCTGCCCAGCCTGTCCTCTGCTGAGGGCAGAGACCAGGCTGCAGCCCAACTGCAGTGAGCCACCCAGGGGGAGATTGGGTTGTGTCAGCCATTCCCCAGCTTAGGATGTCCTGTGTCATAGGAGAAAGGGGACACACACTGCAGCCAGACACAGGACTGTCAGATCTGACAGAACCTGGGAGGATCTGAAAGAGTTAATAGGAGCTGTGCTGCTGGAGCTGAAACAGGCTTCCTCCACCCTTGCTCCAAGCCCTGGAGACCCAAGTCCAAGTTGGAAGGGTTCAGGGCATATCAGTGTTTACATGTTTAAAAAAAGTGTGTGCCACATCACCAAGAATAGATGTGACAGCTCTGTCACCTGTCAGGCTGAGGGAAATCCCAGCAGCTGTCCTATCAGCTACAGGCAGAAAAAACAAATAGAGTGGAGAGCGGAGGGCATCATATTGGCAAGCTATGGCAGGACTGCTGCCTGTGCTCTGAGTGACTTCAGTTTAAATTGGTGTAAGCTAATGCAGTCAGTTGTTTGGAGAGTATGTTTTTATTGCTAACTAGCCAAGATGCACACTATAGCAATTTAAATAAATCCTAGCCATGAAGCCAGACAGTCCTTGGGACAAGAGCAAGCCCTGGCTTTGTATGTGGGGTGCAAGATGAGACCTGGCTGCAGGGTTTCCCTTCCATGAGATCCAGCTTGGGCCAAAAAAGCACTTCAAAAGAGGGTGTGGAGTGACAGGAGAGATCTCAGCAACTGATGGCTAAGAAACCCAGTTTTTGCTGCCCTCCCACCCCAAATGCAGATGAAGAGCACTCTTTGATAGGCTCACAGCCCTTCCCAGCACGCTATCTTACTCTCTTTAGGACACTGAGATACCATCTTCGTTTTAAAGATAGAAAATTGAAGCAACTTCATCACGGTCAGACACAAAGCCTCAGGCAGAGCAAGGAACCCAACTAGGTCTTGCATCCCATGCTAATGCCCTGCTTCTCCTCTGTAAAGAGACTGCAAAAAAACAGCCTATGACTGCAGAACAGGTCAAACACAATGGCTTTGGAAAAGCATCATCACAGCTTCGCTGCTTATTCACCACAAATCAGGCTGAGCCCCCACAGACACAGCACCTGTGCTCTCAGGCAGGAGTTTGCTGGCTGCATGGAAGAAAGCTCCAAGAAGATGTTTTGCCCTGGTCTCAAGGAGCTTTCCTCCCAGAGGAGCAGTGGGGTGGCCCTGTCCCCAGTGTCCCTGAGGCACTGGGAAGTCTCTGTGTGGGGCCTGCACTGGTGGGTAGGCAGTCCAGAGGGGTAGCTAGGCTAGTTACTGAAAGCAGAGGAATTTAAAACAACCCCTGTGATATGCCAGATCCTGTTGAGCCTGGACACTGCCTGCAAGGGCTTTGGCACAGAGTGAGACTCATCACCTTGCTGTATTATGAAGTGTCCATCTGCCTGATGCTCCCTAGATACAGGGAGAAGGAGCCTTAAGCTGTTCCTGTCTTTCCATTTGAAGGAGAGATCATTTTCTTTTCTAGGTCACATAAAAGATCAGTGACACACAGCAGGGTCAGAAAAGGGAAAAACAACCACCAAACCCAGGGATAGATCCCTAGAGCCAGAGCCACAGTGTAGCTCAGTCAGACCTCAGGCTCCATACTGCAGCCTCAGAGTCAATGACTTCTCACTCCCCTCCTCACTGGTCATCATCCCCAAGATGAGCAACTGGGACACCACAAGGCTTCCCATGGAGAAGGTTTGGCTCTGACTACCAGGCTAGTATGGCTTTTTTGAACCCTACATCTGCCAGACATACATGGTGGTGCACCTTATCTCAGGGGCTGATGTTTGCCAGTTGAGCTCCCTGGCACCATGTGGAGTGAAGGTAGGGAACCAGCTGGCTGGGGCCACCACAACTACCAGACTGGTCTCCCAACATCTACCTGTCCATCTCTGGATCTTACTGGGTGATTAGTGCCTCCTGCCTGGAAGCTCTCCCTGCTTACCCTGAGACAAGCCCACAACGTGACCTTATTAACTTAGCAGCAGACAGAATAGAGAAGTTGATTGCACTGAGGAGCTGTTTGGGCTGCAAGCATCCACCAGCTAGTTCAGAGAGGCAGCCCCACTGCTGATAGCACCAGACTCCTATGGCTTCCCGGTACCCCTCCTGCTGTTGACCCTGGGGCCGACTCAGCTAAACTCCACCTCCTCAACCTCGAGCCACAAAATTAGCTCTGTCCTGGCCCAACCCACAAATGTCACTCAGGGCCACGGAGAGCCTTGCCCTACCTTTGGTCTTGTCCGTCTCTTGCTCCTTGCACCAAGCAGTTTTCTAGCCTACAGCCACTGAGGGAGATAAGCTACATGTCAGGTAAGGACTTCTGCCCTTCCCTCCGGAGCCTGGAGATCAACCCCTGGGAAGAGAGTTTGGCTACTCCTCCCAACAAAGGCAAACCGTCTGGTAGAAAGGCAAGGGAGGATAGATGGCTTGGGTGCCTCCCAGACCTGCTGCTGGGAGGGAGGACATGAGTGGCAGAGTCCACGAGCAACCAGCAGCCTCCTGTGTCCCACCCCCCCGCCTTGCTCCAGGCACAGTGGGGGCTGGAGCAGCATAGCCAACAAGAGCCAAGTGCCTGGCGCTAGGGCACAGCCCCACTGGGAGTAAGCCCCTTAACACACCTTCCCTTCTGCTCCAGGAGCCCTTCAGCAGAGTCTGGGCCGTGGGAGAGACCCCAGACACACAACACAGCCCGGGATTAGGTCCAGAGGATCTTCAGCACGTGGAGCAGTTCAGGGCTACCCTCCATGGACTCACAAACATTTATCCTCTGGGAACCTGGTAAAGAGGCAGGGCTGAGGCACTCTGGGTGTGCTACCACTGAGCTTTGGGAAAAGCCAAGGGGTGGTTCAGGCCAAACAACTCATCGTGGCTATTTTAGGAGCCCATTACCAGCACAAATTGCCCAGCACAGGACCCCCACATCCTCTCCAGACCTGCTGTGGGGACAGGTGCAGCCCCTACCCTAACACCCAAATCCTCTTCTGGGCTTACAAGGCACAATGCAAGTGTGAAGCAAACAGCAAGATTAAGTCCATTAAAAGAGGCACGTGGTGTAATCCCCCGGAGCATCTGCCCAGCTTAGGCTGGAGATGCCTAGCAGGCTCTGGCTGGTCTGAGTGGACCAAGGGGAGTGACTCCATAGATAAAACCCAAAATTTTTAAGATGCCTCAGCTGCCACCAAAGCTGAGAACCAGCCACTGAGTGAATAGGACAGAAAGAAGTGAGCAGTGTCACAGGTAGGGCTTAGAAGTACTAAATCTGACCACCTCATCCTCCAAGCATGATCCATCGCAGACACCTGTGCTGCTTCAGGTCTTGGGCTGGATCACAGCACCCCAGCCCCCTCATAAGCAGCAATGCTGAAGAAGTAAAGCCCAGGGCTGGAGGAGCTTCAGCCCCAGCTCCCCTCCTGGGAGTGACCCTACTGACCCAGCCCACACATTGCACACAGACCAAGGGACTTGCCAACAAGAGATAATCCCTCGATCACTTAATTGCTTTAAAGAGAAGGAAAGCATAAAGCATTAAACATTGAAGGTGATAAGACTGAGTCACTTACCAGCCCAAAGAGGAGGGAGCAGTCACACACCAGTACAGAAGAGCCAGACCTAGGGGTTCAGGGCACTAAAGACACCGAGACTGTAGTAGAGGTGAAGCAGCAGTAGCAGCCCTGCTTTCAAAAAAGCTTACTTCCCCTAATGCTGTGCTACATATCAATTACTTAATCACTAAGGGAGGAATCCCAATCAGCACCCACTCATTAGCCTAATGAAGCACCCCTGCTTCTTGTAGTTGCTGATGAAGCAGATTCTGGGGAAGGGAGGATTGTCCCCATCTTGTCCTCCCCAGCCTAGACAATGGGGGCTGTCAGTCAGGTCTCCTTCTTGCTGGGCTTGGGGCAGCTCTGCTGCTCCTGCCTTTGGTCAGATTGGTCTGCACAGCACAGTCACCGTGACACTTACAGTCCCACAAGGGATAGTACCCTGCCATGTAGGCAGGGACTCAGGTGTGCCAGCATGGGAAGCACCGATGGATGCAGCAGAGCAGCATCAGCCAGAAAAAGCCTCTGAACCACCAGGAGCCATACACGGGTGTTGTACATGCTCCAGGAACCACCAGCTCCTGTAACAGGGATGCTGCTAAGAAGTCCTCTCATACATGAGCTATGCTTTGGGTTTGGTTTGTTGGTTTTTTTTGTATGTGTGTGAGGTCTGTTTGTTTTTAATTATCAAATTGCTAAGTATTTACATCAACATCCAGTTTCAAAGCGTCTCCATCCCCCACCTCCCACAAAGCTGGACCTTTACACTTTTTGTTTTTTTTTCCAAAGGTTTATTATTCTCAAAAAAAAAAAAGCTAAATATTTTACTTTGACACTGAAAAAGGCAGGTGGGGGAGGAGGGGAACTGGGGAGAGAGAGACACAGATCCACATGTTCACATGTTCTCTGCATAGTTGGTTGGAGGTCATAAAAAACACCGTTAAAAACAATGGTGACAGTGCAGGGGAATAACTTGTAGGGTACTATTGACCTCGGGAAGCCAAAGAGCATCCTTAGGTGGGGGTTCCCCTCTGGAGTTTATTGGCTTTAAAAATAAATTGGCAGACAAGAATGGTGATGGAGGAGAGGCTCTTGATCCCCAGGGCCTCCAGGTTGTGTTGGCTGCAGCATGGAGTCCACAGATGCTGGATCACACTGGAACAGCTGCACAGAAAGACAGATGGACACATGGCCATGCAGACCCACAGTCCCATGCAGGATCCTCTGGGATTGCTCTGCTGTCTTCTGCCCAAATGTCCCCAGCATGTCTCCTTTGTCAAAGCTTCCCCAAAGCCATCCTGGGGTGCTCCTTGCATCAAGGCTGTGTTCCTGCTCTGCTGCTTCCCACAAAGAGCCAGAAAATGAAACCAGAGAGTCAAGCCCATTCTTGTCCCTCTGTGCTCATGCAAGACCCTGTAGGTGCTGCAGACAACCAAAGGCCAAGCCTTAACATGTGCACCTGTCTTCTCTCTCCCCAGCTTTCGGATCCCATCTGGCTTCTACACATTACAGTTTGAAAAGGTTTCTCCCCAGGGATGGGGATTTGGTGTAATTTGGGCAGAGCTATGGCACAGGCCACCCCCCAGACCTGCTGCTGCAGGATGGGGCTTCTCTGATAGCTCCTATGGGGACACAACAGCACCTGTCCCAGGGATGCCAAAGTGGAAAGATGCAGAACATGGAGGTTTGGAGAGCCCCTACCCAAACACAGAGATGCAAGCACAGCACATCTGCTAGGAAGGGGTGAGAAAAGGCTCCAAGTCCCAAAATGATTAAACAAAAAAAAAAAATCCATTAAACCATTCACTGTTCTCCAAGTCAGCAGGATCAATCCATACTGGTGATGAACCCCTTCAAGCTGATCTTGAAGGTTTTACTCATTAAAAAGGAGCCACCAACCAACCAAGCAACCACTTGGTTCATAAGTAAGTGGTCAGGGAGCTGTGGGAGTGAGAAGGAGGCAGTGACATGCCCAGGTCCTTCCCTGGGACAGGTTTGGGGAGGAGGTTTTGGCCACCTCCCTGCCCACCCTTGGCTCCCACTCAGGTTTCATGGGACACTGGCACTGCAGCGGGGGCTGGTGAGAGGCAGTTTGGGTCTGCAAGGACCTGCTTGGAGGGTCTGCTGCCTGCAAGGAAGCAGGGCCAGAAGGAAACACCATCCCACCAGTGCCAGGGAGGCAAAGCAAGCCCAGTGCTCAAGGACAGAGGGGCAGGCAAAGCCTCTGGCTCCCCTCTCTGGGTCCCTCCCAGCACCCCTGCCCCACAGCACCCCTAACCACAGCACCCCCACAAGCCCCTATCCTGCCCCTGGTGCAGAACATCCAAAGAGGCCCCAGGTCTTTTGGAGTGAGGGTGCCAGGAACCCAAGAGATGAAGGACCAAAGCCCAGTGAGCCTCCACAGCAAAAGGTTTCCAGCTGGGTCCAGCCGCAGAACGGGGGAAAAACCAATACATGCAACTAAGTCAACATTTGGGAAGGTGTGGGGACAGCTCAAGGGCTATGTACAAGCAGGTGCTGGGCACGAGAGTGCAGAGGTGGGAGCTGGTCCAAGGGGCTCATCCCCATGGGACATGTACAGGAGCAACACTGGGCACAGCTAGCCACCCACTGCTGAAAGGTGACTGAGGCCTTTGGGGGCAAACAAGGGCAGGAGATGAGGATGTGAATGTCTCCCATGTGGCACAGCACTTCCCAGAACTCTCCTCTAGGATGGTGGCTCATGGCTGGGGATGATCACACTGCACAGGGACTGCAGCCTGGCAGCTGAGACTTGAGCAGTGGGGGAAAGGCAGCTAAAAACATACAGGGTGGACAAAAACATCTGTGAAAGATGAGTATTTTCCCCAAAACACTCTCACGCCCTGAACAATTGCATGCCATGCACTCAAGCCCTGCAGTGGCTCTGAATTTGGTGGCAGAGCCAGCCAGGGGGGACTCTGCCAGTGGAACAGGTGATGGCAGAGCCAGGGAGGGTGGCTGCGGGGGCTGGGGTGCACTTCCTAGGGCATCAGCTGGAAGACCAAGAGCGCTTGGAGGGAGAAAACACAGCTGGGCAGTAGGGCTGGCTGGAGGCAGGGTGAGGGCTCTGCTGGCACCCTCCAGTGCTTGCACCCAAGAGATGAGGTGGGTCCCTTGAGGGGGACACAAGCAGCTGGAAGACTCAAATGTGTGCCCAGGTTCGCCCATGGGATGATGTCTGACACTGGAGCCACAAGCAGCCACATTTCACATTCCCGATGCCCACTAGCTGGTGAGGCTGTGCCAAGGCCAGAGGGATGCCCACAGAAGGAGGACCATCAGCACCTCACACTGGCATCACTGCCCAGTCTGAACTGCACATTGCCCTGTCTGAACCAGGGACTGTGCCTTCCCTTTCATGGAAAAATGTCTGCCAGCACCCTCAGGAGAACTGGAGCCAAGGTGGGGATAGTGGGGAGGGGATGGGACAGGGAAGTTTGTGCTGATTTAGAAAGGGGGTGCAGGAGACTGTCACTGTGTGTCCGAGATGGGATGATGCTGTCCCTCAGTTCCTCTAGACTCATTCCAGAGCTGCTGGATGGGAAAGGCCTCCCAAAAGCCAAGTTCCTCGGTGGGAGATGCTCTGCTTGACCTCCCGAGCCAGGTCTGACAGTGCCTGCAGGCTCCTCTCGCCAGTGGGACAGCACCGCTTCAGTAAACATGGGCCAGAAGTCTTAATGAGTGATGGGGGAACCCAGCACCTCCCCTGGCCGCATCTGAAGAAGATGCCCCATCCTGCTCCGGGGCTGCTCCAGAAAGCATGTCCCCTCAGCGGGGAGGCCAGCCCTCAGCACCCTGTGGCGAGGATGGCAGCGTCCCTGGTGCCAGGAGGAGCTCCAAGTCTATAGGTTCTCGCCGGGCTGGTACTGGGGCTCTGTCGAGGTGAAGTAGTCCTCCAGGAAAGCCTGCAGGTACTCAAAGGTAGGTCGCTCCTCTGGGTCCTTCCGCCAGCACTGGCACATGAGGTCGTGCAGGGACTCGGGGCACTCTGGTGGGCAGGGCATGCGGTACCCCCGCTCTACCTGGTCCAGCACTTCTCGGTTCACCATGCCTGTGTGTCGCCAGAGGAGATGTGGCATTGATTAGAGCTGGGTCAGATCCTCTATCATGACTTTCCCAGAGGAGAACCATGCTGGGATGAGCCTTATGGGTAACCTCAGTGACCCAGGGAGAGAACTCCTCAGCACATCAGTGCTTGTCCCTGCCAGTCTGTCACCTTGCTTGGGAACTAGAGTGGGACAGGGTGGCTGTGATGCTGCATGCCACCTGGGCTGTGCTCACAGTGCCCAGCAGGGCAGGATCCAGCCTGGGTACAGGAGCTCAGCCCCGAGCCTGCCCTCCCTGCCCAAATTGCAGGAGAAAGTGCCCATCAGTTTGTTTCTCTGCAAAGATTGTTCTGGGGCCCATGGACTGCCAGGGGCAAGCACTGGGCATGGGTAGCCAGCCTTGGGGCACCACAGTGGGGTTGGGACTTCTGCTGGCAGGTGCCAGCCCTCACCTGGGTATGGCACTCTGCCCTTGGTGGTCAGCTCAGTCAAGAGGATGCCAAAGGACCAGACGTCCGACTTGATGGTAAACCTGCCATAGAGAGCAGCTTCGGGGGCCGTCCACTTGATGGGGAACTTGGCACCTGGATGGAGAGGCAGGGTGAGGGGCAGCTTCTGGCCCCACCATGCCTGGGGGCGTGTGGCGGTGTGAGTGCAACCAGGGCCATGCACTGGCTCGGGATGCAATGCCCACCCATGAGGGCCAGGGACCAGTGGCCATCATTCTAGTGCTGCCAGCCCTGGGGAGTACCGGGCACACACCTTGCCGAGCAGTGTACTCGTTGTCCTCAATGAGCCGTGCCAAGCCAAAGTCAGCCACCTTGCACACCAGGTTCTCCCCCACAAGGATGTTGGCCGCCCGGAGGTCCCGGTGGACATAGTTCATCCTTTCCACATAGGCCATGCCAGATGCAATCTGTGAGGATCAGCACATGAGGCACCAAGGGTGGTGGTGTGACTGTCACAGGAGCTCCTTCATAGGGAGCACCTGGGACAGCTGAGCAGAACAGCTCTGCAGCAGGAGCCCACCAAGGTGTGGGAGAAACACAAGCAAACCCACACAGATGCAAGCTTCCTGGCCAGGGAGAACCAGCAGCAAAGGGAATGGGCAAAAGGATGGTCCCTGACTGCAGCCCAGCTCTGGGCTGAGCACCCAACAGGGATGGTGGCACGCACCCAAGTGATGCTGTGGAGCACCCCACCACCCAACAGGTGACAGCCACAACAGCCCGGCAAGGTGCTCAGGCAGCCAGAGCCCTCAGAAGGGGATGCAGGAGAACCAGGGATGCACAAACCCACCTGAGCTGCCATATCCACAAGCTGGGGCAGCCTCAGGTACTTGCCCATCTCACCCTTCAGGAAGTCCAGGAGGCTCCCTGTGAAGAAGACCATGGTCACAGCAATCCGGAGGAGCAGAGCCCCTCAGCTGCCCCGATGGCATCCCTCCTGCACTCACCCTTGCTCATGTACTCAGTGACAATATAAATGGGCTCCTCTGAAACCACAGCATAGAGCTGAACCAGCTTCTCGTGTCGGAGCTTCTTCATGACCTGGGCTTCCTGCAGGAAGGCCTCTGGGGACATGGTGCCAGGCTTCAGTGTCTTGATCGCCACCCGGGTGGTGCCATTCCAGGTCCCTGCAGCAGAGGATACACTGCTCAGGGGACATTTACAGAGCAGGGGACAGTGTCCCTCACCTGCTCCCCACCCCACTGCAGGCTCCAGACACCTGCAGACGCTTGGGGAGAGGATGCAGGTGGTGACACAGGGCAGGGACAGCGGGGTGGGAATGGTTCTTACCCATCCACACCTCTCCAAAGCAGCCCTGTCCCAGTTTGACCTCCAGCCGCAGTGATTCCCGGGGGATTTCCCAGGCATCCTTGGCGAGGCCTTGGGTCTGGGGCTTGGACGTGGGGCAGACGTTGGTGAGACGATGGCACAAACCGTCAGCATGTTCTAGCACAGGAGGGGACAACACCAGGGTGATATTTGGGCATTCAGGCACACGATGTCTTTATCCATATCTTCCCCACAGAACACCTCAGGGACTCATACCCAGACCCTCACCCTCTTCCCTAAAACCCAAGCAGCTTCTCAGCAGGGTTTCCCAAACAGGTCTGGGGTCCCCCAGCCCCACACTGGCTTTTCAGCATCACCCATCTTGCAGTGAGGGCACCCAGAGTGTCACCGAGACCCCAAGGGGACCCAAAGTATCTACCCACTGGAGTAATAGGCCACCAGCTGCTGCAGGCTGTTGAACTGGGTGCGGGAGGTGATGTAGAAGCCACCACTGTCCAGCTTGCGGATCTTGTAGTGCTTCACATTGAGCCCCTTGGCGTTGTCGAAGTCAGAGACGGAGAGGCAGTAGGCACCTGTGGGCAGGACCGAGGGGCTGTTGGGGGGAGATGCACCACAGGCAAGTGCTCCCCATGGGGTCCCACCAAGGCGGGTGGGCATGGCGGATCAGGACTGGACATGCAGGCTGCTGCTTTCACCTGAAAGCAGAGGATGGGAAGCAGCTCCTGGCTGCACAAGCTGGCACCTCATGCCAGGGAGGAACAGCACATACCCCCAGCTACAGCCATGCCACATAATCACAACCTCCAGCTGCCCCCAGCTGCATGGCAGCTCTGCCAAGCCTTGCCACCAGCCAGGCTGGCATGGAGGTGAGGGGTCTCTGGGAGACCCCTTGCTGTGGAAAGATGTGGCTGGTGGGTCAGTCATCTGGGCATGGCTGATCCCCACTGCTCCTCCAGCCCTGGCAGCTGAGAGCTAGCTAAGCATCCCCACAGATGACAGCATCACTCCCTCCAGCCCCTCAACCCTGCCAGGTCCTTCTCCCTGGCAACCAACACTGCTATTGGCTGGGATGCACATGGGCCACTGTGGCTCACAGGAGCTGGCACTGTGAGTATGGACCATGCCCCCCCCCCCAGGCTGCCATCAAGGAAGAGACCTCACTGGATTTGGGAGGCCACATTGGCAGGAGGGTAAGCAGCCCCCAAGATGCAGGGATGAACCCAGTTCTGGTGGGAAGGGGGAGATGCTGAAGAAGGGGAGGCAGATGGGTGGAGCAATCATTTCAGCATTGAAGAAAGGAGCCAAGGGGCTGGTGGGCCCAACTCCCCACTCCACAAATCCCACTGTGGGCATTGTTTTGGGAGCTTGTCTCTGCTCTGCCCACATGAGAGCAATACTGTTCTGCTGTGGCCACAAAGTACAGGAAGGAAGATTTTGCTGCTGCTTGAATAAGCTGTTTCCACCAGTTGCAAGTTCAAGGCGTCAAACTAGAATAAAACATCAAGGAGCTTTTCCCAAAGGTGCACTTGGAGCCAAATTAAACCACGTTTCCAAGTAAGAAACAGCATCCTCAAGCAGCCAAAACATGAAGATCACAACTCATACTTTTGGTAAGCACAAAACAAGTATGAAGAGTCATTACTTTTTAGGACCTGAAGATTCTTAACTACCTTGGCCTGGTAGCCCAGGAAGCACATGTTCAAGATTTTGTCACTATTGAGGGACCAGGAAAAAACTAAAAACCGTCTACGTGGGTGTGTAAAAAACCCTAAACCCCAAACACTGCCTCCTCTCTGCAATGTATGACTCCTTTCTTCTTCTCCCTTGCATGCATCTAAGCTGGAGGAACCACAACTGCATAAAGTGACCAAGGAGATTGAAGTCCCCATGTGGATGTCCCCTCAGAGAAGGGCTTCCCCCAGCTACCCCCAACCCAACCCCACTCACCTTTCGTGGTCTCGCTTTCCCGGACCAGGAAGGTCCCTCGAGGGTTCTCAGGGTTGAGCAGCAGCCGCTCGGACTCCCGGCGAGTGATCTTCCCAAAATACCACCTGAAAGAGCAAGGCCGTGCCTCAGCTCCCAGCTCTCATCTTTCTACTCCATTGCCTGGCCAAGCAGTGGGCTCAGCCCTAGACCCCCTGCTGCAGATTTTGGAGACCATGGGCTGTGTCTCCAGGCTCGGGCACCTCGGAGTGCACTGTATCCCTCTACAGCCTGGCTGGGCATCACTCGAGGAGCAACTCTATACGATGGACCATGAAACGCCTTCACTCCAAAAGACTCCCCAAATGAGGGGCTTCAGGGACTCCCAAAGTCCCCCAAGCTCTTGCTGTAGGGGATACCATGCCACCTGCTATGATAACGTGGCTGGCACCTCCTGCTCTGTGACTTAGGGCCAGCTTTGCCCCTGCCTGCTATGCCTTTGTGATGGTTATGTCCACACTCAGCCTGATCCACCCAGGTGGAGCCAGCAGCATTCTCACACATGGATGCATGTCCACGTGGAAGAGCAAAAGACAGACCCAAAGCATCAGGTCTGCCACAGGCCCTACTATGCCACTGGTCACCCCTCCACTGCGCAAGCCCAATGCACCTCCGCAGTCAAAGAAAGGCTGGAAAATGTCTGAGGGGACTGGAAATTCAAAAGGGGAAAATAACTAAAAGGAAAAACTCAGAGGCTTTGCCTAGGAGAGGGCCAGGGGAGGGAGGAACGCTCAGGGCTCGTTTGCTATTGCTCGTCTTTAAACTGTCTAAAAGATGGCAATTACTCTTCAGCCTGGATGGAGTCTGAGGGTGCGACATAGTTACTGGGGATGTAGCCCGTCTGTCCTGTAGTGAGGGAATGAGCCAGCCACCAGTCACCTTCCCTGCAAGAGAACCAAAACACACTCAGTGTGAAGCCAGGAGCCGCCCCCCGGCTGGACCCTCTCCCACCCACAGGCACCAGGGCTGGGGAGGGGGTGTCAGCCAGCGCAGAGCTCCGAGGGGAAGGGGTGCAGCCCCTGCAGCCCCCAGCCCAGCAGACAGACCCTGGCCAGGAGGGCTCCTGCTGCCAGCCCCTGCCTGTGCCTCTGGCTGGGACACCTCTTGGTCTTCGGGCTACCCATCCGCAAATGGGATGCTTTAAACTTAAATCAAGCAGGGCAGCCAGGCAGGAAAAACAGCTTTGGAGCCACCTGAATATGAGCAGGGTCTGGCTGGAGGTTGAGGGGCATTGGGGATCCAAGGCAGCCAGGGGAGGGAGGAGAAATAGAGAAAAGCAACAGAATGATGGCAGGGATTAAACAAAGCACCAGGAAAACCCAAGAGAGTTTGTTAAACACAAGCTGCAGAAAAGCAACAGGATGAGACTGAAGTTTGGGCAGGGAGGGTGAAACCTGTCCTGCAGTGATGTCCAGCTTGGATGCAGCAGGCTTCATCCAGCCAGGGCACATCACCCGAGCCCCAGGAAGGGGACCCTGCATGGCCAGAGTCCCTGAACACCAGCTTCCCCACACCTCAGCAAGGGCTGTGCCTGCACAACAGCTTGCACAGAGCTACACACACCCACAGTGCTGGCCCCACAGCCCCGAGCACCGCTCTGCCCTGCAGAAAACCTCAGGACTGTCCCCAAAACCCCAGGGCTGACCCCACTGTCCCTCCTGCCCCAGGCACCATGGCCCAAAGCCCATCTCCAGGAGCTGGCAGGGCACAAGAGCCTTCTCCCTGCTCTGCCCTCCTCCCCGCAGGCTCCTGCATGGAATGGGGCAGGAAAGGACAATAAATAGAGACGAACAACAGGACGGCAGGAGGCAGCTTCCCCTTCCCCACAGCCAGCAGAGCTTCCTCCCACCACACGCATCTTCTCACCCATCAAAGACAGAATCAACTCATTTATCCTGACCGCAATGGAGACAAGGCTACGGGAAAACTGCAGATCCGTGGGAACAGCACCACAAGGATGCAAGGACTTGGCAGGAAAACCTCCACAAACATTTTATAGAAAAACCTCAGTGACCTCAATCATCACTGCAAGACCCATCAGACCACATCCAGACCCACCTCTGACCCCTGCAGATGTGTAAACCTCCATCCTTGCCCCAGACGCACCAGCAGCTTGTGGCTTTTGCTTGGCCCAGGTAAACCAGCAATGTTTTGAGGCAACCAGGAGAAGGTGGACACGGGCCCTGGCTCAGGGATGGGGAAAGTGGGCACCCTCCAGATTGCTCCTCCCAAGCACACAGTCAGGCTTTGCTGCCCACCCAGACCATGTCCCCAGTTTCACAGCAGCCCTGGCTGGTATTTTAACTTCTCCTGGTCCTGGTGTGTCTTGAGGCAGGTTCCTTGGGCTCCCCAGAAGGAGCTGCTGCCCCAGTCACCTTTACAGAGGTGGCTCCAAAGGGGACAGGAGGCTTGTTGGGCTCCTTTCCCACGAGACTGGAAAAAACATTTGCTTGAGAAATGCCCAGCTTTTGACTTGTGGCTTTATTCCAGCTTGGGCTGCAAGGCTGCAAGCTGGGAATTCAGCAAAAACAAACTATTCCAAAAATGTCTCAGCAGGGAAAATAATAATAATCATCATCATCATCAAAACAAAGCATTTCAACAATTCCCTGTACAATGTTACCCAAAATACCCCACCACATCCCTGCTGGCTGCCAGCTGGCTGGGAAGAGACCTCCTCCCGCTGGAAATGGTACCAGAAGAGCTTTTCTGCACTGGGGTGGATGGATTTGGCCTGTCTAGAAGGCCAAGGGTCACAGCCTGGGCTTTGCCAGGATGCAGGAGCAGGGAGGTGAGTGACATGAAGCCTTCTGATCTCACCTTGCGTGACCCCAGCCCCCATCAGAGCAGCCCAAACCTCCAGCCACCCTGCAAAGCCACTGGTGGCCAGTCATCCTTGTGGCTGTGGGCTCCTAGGACATGACAACCCTGACCCCCAGCACCTTCCCCACAGTCGCAGGGCACTGACTGTGCCCTCCCAGGGAGTCCAGAGGAAGGGGACCTCCATGCCTACCTTTTGCTGTCCTCAAACTGTGGGAGCCTGAGCTACTCCCGGACTGCCCAAGCATCTCTGGGCACTCAGTGAGAAGACAGATTTATCCTCTTGAGCACTACACAGCTTTCTCCACCACCTCTCTCCCTGTGGACATCTTATGTTTATCCCACCCATGCAGCTGCAGCAGACACCAGGAAGGTCAGCAGCCAGATTCTGCATCCTCCACTGATGGGCTGCCTCACCAAAAAAATCCCTTTTGCTTGCCAGGATGCTGCAGAACACAACACAGCCCAACCATTCCCTCTGACTGAGCCTTTGACAAACAGCAGCAGAGGAGAAAAAAAAAAAAAAAAATCTACGGAAACCCCTGAAGTGATAGAAGGCATAAAGAAAAGCCACTCATATATGGGCCCAATCTGGACCCACAATGGGCAGAGCTCACTTTGTAACAGCCCAAAGCAGAACGCAGGCCTGAGGCTAGTGCACTGCTGAGGCAATAAAAGCCAGAAGCACCAAAACCCCCAAATTCAGGCTTTTCCTGCAGCACTGAAGCCTTGCACATCCTGGTCTTCATGGATTAAATGAATCACCATTAATAAACAGCATTGGAACAAGGAGAACAAAGATCAAACTGAAAACATTTGTGCAATACTGCCCAACCACTGCAGAAAAAAATATCACCCTGGGACATTCCCTTCTCCTTCCACCCTTTGACTTTGCAAAGCTGTTTTGGGTGCCCGGGCTGGAAGGCAGCAGCAGAGGGACCAGTGAGAACCACAGACTACAGGGACCCCACAACTGGGGACAACAGCTCTGCCAGCTAGGCTCCAGAGTGTGTATGCCATGTGTCAGGACAGAGCACACATGGGTTTAATATAGGATCATGTTTAGGAGCAGCTTCCAGCTGGTGATACTGCCCTGCCCTATGCAGCAAGTGATGGGGCTGCTGCTGTGACCAGCATGGAGAGCAAACAAGAGGAGCATGACCTCTCAGGAAACACAAGTCCCTTGAACCACTCACAAACAGTAATAATAAAAATAAAAAATGCAAAAACAAATGCAAAAAAAAGCCAGGAGGGAGCAGAGAGCCAAGAGGAAAGGGACTGCAGAGGGGTGTCAGGCACAGACAAGAAAAGTGAGCCAGGTTCAGAGCTCCTAGGTGCAGACACGGCTCTGGATGGAGCAGTTCCTCGGCATGGGAAGGGGCTCCCCCCTCTGCCCTGGTCACTCAGGGAGGACAAACACAACTGAGCACAAAACCATTGGACAACCATCTCCTCCCAGCCGTGCTTCACCCAACCCCACCATAACGTGGGCAGCGGATGGGCTTTTGTCATTTAAGACCGTTAACAATAACAATAGCAATAACCTGCAATACACACCTGACATCCACTTTTCTCCTAAGCGACAGCATGCACAGAGGAGAGAAAAAAGAGTCAAGATTGAAGCTGAGATCAGAGACACCATGCAAGCGCCAGAGAAAGCACCTGTGAAGCTGAGATGTGTCCAGGCAAACAAGAGGGAGCAGAGCACTGACGAGGAGAGGGGAGCAGTGGGGACATGGCCCTGTGTTGGAGGGCACAGACTGGCCAGCAAGCAGAGGACATGGCTTGGTGACAAGGCTGCAAGGCAACAGTGACCAGCAACAGGGCTGGGAGGACACAGAAGCAGGCAAATGATAGCCTCTAGCACTGATGTCCTTAGACAAGTCACCATGTCTGTGCATGTCTCAGTGCATCGCTCTTCAAGCACCCATCCTGAGGGAGAGATGGTCCTTGAAGCATCCCTCCCCAGGGAGAGCTGGGCTTGGGGGCTCCACAGGAGAGATGAAAGTGGCAGCTCACCCCTATGGGCTTGGCTGCAAGGACAGGAACACTCACGTGTTGTTGACGATTTGCAGGCGCTCTCCTTTCTTGAAGGACAAGTCTGTTTCAGTCCGGGACTCATAGTCGTAGAGGGCCACGAAGGTGGTGACTCCACCTGTGACAGAGAGCACTCAGGACGGGCACAGCCACGGGTGCTGCCATGGCACAGAGCTAGGTGCCCCTCGCTGGGGACCCTCTTCTCCCACTATCCTTCCACTGACTGATAAAACACAGATCTGCTCCCCCTCTAGCTCCGAGTCCCTCCAAAGCAGTAGACTCCATCATCACAAGAAGCAGCTGGACCCAAACCCCCAAAGACCCGATTAAGAACCTCTCTGCCCCTCTGAGCCCCAGCCCACACCAACCAGCTAGTGCCCCTGCACGCTGCGGTGAGGTGACCGTGTCAGAGGTGTTGAAGCCTCCAAAGAGCTTGGACTCGGCAGCCATGGTCCCGAAGTTGCGGCTGGGGGTGCGGTGGGTGTTGTCGGCAGGAGCTGCCTTGCTGGGTGTCTGAGAGGCCGGGTAACCCCCGTGGTGGGCATTGTCGGTGGGCTCCAGGCTGCGCCGGCGCTGGCTGGGGTCTTTGGGCTTGCTCTTGCTGCTCCCCATGGTCCAAGGCTGCAGGAGACAGACACATATGCATAAGGCTTATTATTATTATTATTACTATGATTATCATTATTATTATTAAGCTGCCTCCCAGGGCTCACACAACAGACGCCTGCCCACTAGGAAATGAGAGAACCTCTGGAGCCTGTTCAAGTACCAGCTGCTGGAACGTCTGAACATCCTGCCCTTGCCCTGGGACACCATTGCCCCTCATTAACGCCGAGCCACCTCCCGCCTTGCCACGGCAGCCAGCGAGACGCCAGAATCAGAGCTGCTGGGTGTGCTTTGGGAGCAGAGGAAGCACGCTCAGCTGTGGGAGTGCAGAGTGAGGATGCTGAGCGTGGAGCCTGGACCTGTTCTTGGGAATGTGGCTGCTCCTGGGCCAGGCACCTGCTGTGGGATGTAGCTCAGCACTCCATACAGCCACATTTCCTCCTACAGGACGGATTCTGCTAGGATGTGGACATGAGAAGACAAGAGCCAGACAAATACTTATGAGTTTGGATTACTCCAAAGGCAGAAATTTGGAGAACCCAGAGCTGCATCACCCTTCTTGCTCAGGAGGGGGATTTAAATGCTAAGGATGTTCCAAAACGTGCAGCAAAAGGGATAAAAGTTTACATTAGGAGCAGTTTCAAGCAGTTAGCAGCTAAGGACCAAGGGATCTTGGCTTTATATATAGTCATGCCTTCCTTTTCACTCAAGATCATGCTCTATAAATACCTTCAAGGTAATGATATAAATGAAGGAAGGGAATTATTTGCAGTCTCCAAAGATGACAGGATACCCAGCAGTGTCCTGAAGCTATGGAAGGAAATATTTAGGCTAGATCATACATGGCAGAAGTGAAAAGGGAGGTGGAAACAATCAGAGAGGAAATATCTCTGATAAGAGAAAACAAGCAGGGAAGGAGCAGAAAAGACAGTTGCTGTCCACAGGGTGTGGACTTGGATGCAGCCACCCGTGAGGCTTTGCTGAGAGCTCAGCCTCACCCGACAGACGGTTTTTTCTAACCCAGCTTTTGAGAGAAGCTCAGGCCTAGCCCCCATGGGACCAGGGCCATGAGGCAGCTCCAGCAACCTGCACAGCCCCAGTATTAGCGGGTTAGAGATTCCCCAGCTTCCTGTCACAGGGAACTTTAGGGGTGCCAGGCACAAGTTCTGTTACCCTCCCAGTTCCCCTTCCCATGGCAAAGGCTTTGCCTGATGATTGGGGCTTATTTTCCACAAGACCCGAATTCCATCTACCATTTTCCAGCTCCCAGATTGCACAGACCAGCAGCATCCTCCGTCCCACTTCCATGAAGGTTGTCTTCAGCTACAACCAGTGGGATCAGACCCTGCTGGGTTTGGAATTGAGAAAAAGTGATTTTTCAGGCTATGGCTATTGCAGCTGCTCTGGTGGGGAGCAGAGCCTTCCTTCCTCATACACACGCAGGCAAGGAGGAGGGACTCAGCCCATGTATATCTGTGCTGGGCTTTGGGGACCTCAGAGCAAAGGAAGGTCAAATATAAGCTTTGAACTTTCAGATCATCCAGAGGCAATCCAGAAGCAGCTCCCACAGTGAAGGGGATCCCACAAATAAATGCACCTTTAAAACCCTGGTGCAGAAGATGCTTAAGCAGAGCTGGGGGGGAAAGCAGGACCTTAGAAACAATGAGAAAAAGGCCTGAGCACTAAGGAAAGAGAAGCTCCCCAGCTCCCGGCCAGCCCTTGGCTCACCTCCTCCCAGGGCTCCGGCACTCGCTGGCACTCCTGGGATGGCAGCGGCAGCATGGGGAGGAAAGTGGAGGCATGGCAGGGCTGTGACTGCGTGGCTTGTGACTGCCCACGCGACTGTGAGCAAGGGACACTGCTGCTCAGAGTTTCCCCTGGAAGCAGCACTTCCCCAGGCAGGAAAACAGTCCAGCCAGGGTGGGTGTAGCAGTACTTTGGGGAGAGTACTTTTGGGGACAGTGTGCTCCCCGAGTGCACCCCAGGGGGCTGCCAGCCTGGCCTGGCAACTGATTTATCAGTGCACTGAGACAAATCTGAGTGTGAAATAGTCAATATGCCTCGAGAATAGCCAGGAGCATAGCACAGAAAGGGGAGAGTGGGTCCCTCAGGCACTTCCCCAATGTCTCCAAAGTGTCCTGTGCATTTGCCAGGCACGTCCCATTCAGGGATGCTGTGGACCATGAGTTCATCCATCCTTGTGCAGTGCTTTTGGGGAGGGAGAGCTCTCCAACACGTCCCAAGGTCCCAGCCTGCTCCTGGGTACTAATCCTTCTTGGCAAGGGCTTTGCTAGGACTGTGCTGCTCACTGGTACATGCTGCTCCAAGGATCACAATCCAGCTGAGAAGCTTTGGCTGCAGGAGCTGAAGACAGGAGACGAGGCTGCAGGGCAGTGAACTCTGCTCTGAGCACTCTTGTTGTAAACATCTTTGCACCTAAACAGCTGTACATACTTGCTATGATTTGGCTACTGCAAAATGTAGGCTGGCAAGCCCAAAACGTGTCCAGGGGCACTGGCAATACCTCACCATCCCCACTCTGACCCCCAAGTAACTTAGCCCGTGTGGCTCTGTGCCTATAAGGTGACCATGCAGCTTTAGTCCTGTGGTTGTCCCAGAAGTGACATTCTCCACCTGCCCCCAGCGAGAATAAGGGAGCCTGAGAAATCCCCTGCCACCTCACATTAATCCCTTGCCACCCCACATCAATACCCTGCCACCCCACAATGCTGCCATGGCAACTGGTGAGGAAATGGCACAAATTCCCTGGGAGTTGTGCAAGAGCCAGGCAGGAGTTTTTAATGATGGCAGGAATGTGCTGTGCACTTAGGTCCCCGGGGAGAAAAGGAGTCACGCACTAGCCCCACCTCAGGGAGAGACCCCCCTGTCTCAGGCAGAGCTGGTGATGAAACCCCCAGAGCTGAAAGGCAGAGAATGAAGCGGGTGAACTCACTTCACCCAGCTCCCATCCCACCCCAGCAGCACCACTAGGAGCTGTGGGGCAGCCTCACAGAAGCCACACTACAAACAACACCCCCCGCCAGCAGCCATGGCTACCACAGCATATTTCTAGGTGTGACAGGCTGCAGGCATCCTCAGAGCCACTAGTATCCAGCCACGGCAGCCCAGCTGATGCCCAGCAGGATACGTCCCTGCTCCAGCTCTTCTCACAGCCGACAGTGCTGGGATGGGGGAGTTCAGCACTGCTCCCCACCCCGGCTTTCAGCAGGGCTTCCTTTTCTCAAGGTCTGCACGGTGGTGATGGGCTGGAGCATAGCCAGCATTCCCAGTACTCGCCTCCGACTAATGCGAGGCAGGTTTGGAGGCACCATTAACACCCCGGGCACGTCGCAGCCCGCGGGAACTCCCTGCTTTCCGCTCCGGGGCGAGGGAGGGGGCTCAGCACCAGCAGCAAAACGCAAACTGCACGGGGAACACCAGGGGGTGGGAAGGATGAAGCGAAGATTCTGCCTTTAGCTCTTGCACCCAACCCGACCCACAAAAGCTCAAGGACCAAATCCGGCGTTTGCAAAGCACCCGTTACCCCAAACCTGAGCCCTCCCAGGGGGTTGGGAGGTTTTCCCTTCTCCCGGATGGGTTCATTCGCGAGAGCAGCCTGGTCCCTGCTGGCTGGGGTGTCGGAGATGACTTACCAGCGCTTTCTGGCTATGGGCTCGTTGCGGGGTGGGGAGGGGCCACCGGCGAAGTCAGCTCAGCTCCCGCTGCAGCCTGCGAGACAGAGGGGACATCAGCACCCACAGCAGCCACTGCCATCTCTGCACCCTGCCACCCGATCCACTCCGCGCCACCGACCAGCACCCAGGGCGGCCGCTGCCTTCCTCCTTCTCCTCGCCACCCGCCCAGCGCAGGGCTAGCAGCTACACCCGCTCGCTCTGATCTCTCATGTGTGAAGAGGGGACAATTCTCTGCTCCACTTCATCAAACCCTGCCGGGGACAGGAGAGGAGGAGGCTGGAGCTGCCCCGAGCGATGTCCCAGGGCGAAGGGGAGCACAGGCACCCCCAGCCCACCTGGAGATTTTTCTGGGGGGAAGCGGAGCCGGTTCCTCCAGCGTTTCCAGCCCTGCTGCTCTGTCTGGACACAAGGGACTGGTGGCACAGAGTGAGCCACCAACCAGGAACCTTGTCCTCAGGGATGAGAGTCACCTTCTCTGTCCCCAACAGCACAGATGTGCTGCAGCACAAGCTATGCCAAAGGTCTGGGAGCACCTAATGCTGCTCAAGCCCTGACTCAGCCAGAAAAACATGTTTTACCCAAATTTTTCAAAAAGGACAGTTTTATGTCACAGGTGTACATGAAGGAGGAGACACCTGTCAGCAGCAGTGGTTGGGGCAGAGCTTTGGGTTGAAAGCAAAGCAGGGCAGGGTCCCACAGAGCTGCAACAGTGGCTTACCTGCCTCTGCCACCCTTCCCAGCCCTGAGAACCTGCAGGAACCTGCTCCATCTTCTCCATCTCCTACCAGAAGCACAATCTCCATCTAGCCCTACTCACTCAGTGTTGAGCAAAGACTTCAGCTGGCCCTGAGAGGCTCCCACTTGCTTGGTACAGGGGATATTCAGCTCCTGTGGCACCCTCAGCTTCACAGCCCCAAGAAGCATCCCAACAGGCTCCTGTCACGGCTGAAGCCCAGGTTTCACATCCTATCTAGGGGGAACATCCCAGACAGAACATCCCAGACAGATGAGGTCAGGGCAGGCAGGTTTTTGCTGCCATGCTATCTAACACTGTTGGCAAAAAGCCTGGAAGAGAAACCAGCTGCAGCCTCGTGCCTTTATGCCCTTGGCCACCAAGGAGTAGTCAGAAAAGGGCTTGTACAGAGATGGCAGTGAAGGAGAAAGAGCTACTGCTCCCCCTGAACACTGGCTGCCACCACAGCCTCCCTTGCCCCAGCTGACCCATCCCCTTCAGCCTGGCCATTCTCTGTATCACAGTGTGATGACCCACAGCACGCACCTGGGGCTTGTTATGTTGCACACACCATGGTGTGATGGTAGAAACCACCGAGAAAACCTCTAAGGGGTCAAAGAATCCCACAATGTCAGTGGTTGGAAGGCACCTCTGGATATCATCTAGTCCAACCCCCTTGCAAAAGCATTTTCACCCTGAGCAGGTTGCCTAAGATCACATCCGGGCAGGTTTGGAATTTCTCCAGCAAAGAAGACTCCACAACCTCTCTGGGCAGCCTATTCCAGCACTCCACTGCCCTCCAAGCAAAGAAGCTTGTCCTTATGTCAGCATAATGCCAAGCAGCTGCCCCACATCCCTCTCACTGGATGGGTACCTGGGGTGGTGGCTGCAGGCAGAGGATGTGCCACACCACCTTTTTATTTTGATGGCCTTCCCCCTCCCCCTGCTAATAAGTTTTGTCACTATTTTTAGTGTATTTGATTACAATAACAAGCAGCAGCTGACTGACAGCTCTTCAAGACTTTGAATGGTTTGTAATTTGTACTTGACTGATATTTGCCAGCAATAATAGCACAGCAGGATGGAAGGTGGGGGAAGCTGCAGTCTCAACTCCAGGCTGCAGCACATACAAATAAGTCTGCATCGGGTACACACGTGGTGCCTGTGTCCCTGCTGCCCAGGCACGCTGTGCCACTCGGGCTCCCGGGCACATGCTGCAAGGCCATGGCTGTGTTTAGACAAAATAGGACCAAAAAACCCACTGGGGAACCCCAAATATGCCTCAGCCTGGGGTCGGTGAAGTGCAAGGTCCTCTGAAGGGGAAGGGGCAGGTCACCATGTGGCTGCCACGCAGATGAATGCATTCATGTCCCTCATGCTCTCAGGTTTGGGTATTTGGTGGCTGAATGTGGCTGCTCTGGCAGGATCCTGACACATTCCTGTCATCCACTCCATAGCAGGGCTGTGATCCCACCCGGTGCATTGCTGGCATGGCTATGGCAGGGCTTGGGCACCTTCCAGCACTGCCATCCCTGTGTGCTGCTGGGTTCTGCATTCAGGGTCTTCTCAGCAACATCCCCCCCCCCACCATTTCTCCCCTCAGACAGCAGCTGGGCTGAGCTGCAGCTGGAGGGGAGGGTGCCAGGGCTGAGCCCAGCTGCACTCCCTGCCCGGGGCAGAGGCCACAGCAAGGAGAGAGCCCCAGCAAGAGGTAATCTCCACCCTCCCCTCTCCAAAAGCAATTAAAAATGAAGCACACTCAGCTGCACAACTCAGCTCGGATCAGATCATGGCACACAAGACAGCAGCATCCCCAGCCTCCCCCACCAGCACTTGACCTGCCCAGCACCCCTGCTCTGCCGACACCCACGGCCCCTGAGTGCCTGCTCCCCCCCTCAAGTTAGGATGCAGGAAAAGGCTCGATCCTCTGCCCTACCTCCCGACAGCAGAGATGCTCTTGGAGAGACAACAGCAAGAGGAACTGCTGCTCTCCAGCAGGTCCCACTCCTGCTGTTTTCTGCCGCACTGGACCGCTCACGGATACAATGGCCATGGCAAGGCCAGGCTGATAGCGGCCTGGCGGCTGAGCGGGAAGCAATCTTATCTTCTTTGCAAAGACACTAACAAAAGGCACTGATTGGGAGCAGACAAAACACAGCAGCATGGTTTCTGCCATGCAGAAGCAGAAACCTTGGGAAATGCCGTGGCAGGCTGGGGCCCAACCCCAGACACTGAGCCTTGGGGAGGGAGATGTCTCTGGCAAAACAGGCTTTGTCCTTGGGGCTGCTGAGAAGCCAGGTGGGTGCTGAGCAGCACTGCCTGCAGAGGGGATGCAGTGGGTGCTGAGTGAGGGGCTGGGGGCACCAGCACCCACCCACTGCTGGAGCGGGCTGAGCCATGTCGCCAGCTTGCACAGCCCCAGTGAGATTAATAACAGCAACTGTCTCGCTCCAGACTGAAAAATGAAGCGTGCAGGACGGCAGGCGAGACAAAGCAGCCTCACGGCACCCAGCTCATGGCAGCAGGCACTAGGGATGGGAAGGAGCAGAGAATGGTGATCCCAAACCCACCCCAACCTTCTCCATCCCCCTTTACACACAAACGCCCTGTTCCCAGCAGAACCAGGGTCCAGACAGGGCACATCCAGGCAGGACAAAGAGAAGCCACCTGCAAGGTGTGCCATTAAAAACAGAGATCCCAGGAGGCAGGCAGGCAGCCAACTGCCAAAGAGCACTTGGCAGTCCCTTGTATCCCCCTGTGCAGGCAGTACAAAGACATGGCAGTGGTGCTCCCCATCACTGCACCTCAGCGTGCCAAGGGCCATGAATTGCTGCTTGATTGGTGCTGCTGTAACCACAGTGAGGTGGTGCCCAAACAGCCAGCGCCCCATACCCCGTCCCATCCCCCCCATCACCACCCTCTGCTCCCTCACCACATTTGGGTAGGAAATGCAGCTATGGCCACACCCCCACAGCAGTTTCCCCCTTGGTCCTAGGGGATGCTACTGATTTTGCCTTTTCCCATGGCAAGCCTCACAGCTGGGGGCCAGTGAAGGGCAGCACAGTCACTAGTGCCTTGGGGAAAGCCTTGCTGCCCTGACTTAGCTCAACATACCCTCCTGCCACCCAAACACACAAGGTCACTCCATGGAAGAAGCAATTCCTGCCACCTCTCCCATGCCATAATGCTTTGCTAGGTACAACGGGGAAGGCAGAGGCACATCTCTGCCAGTCTGGGACCAGCCCTACTGAAATGAGCCCTGGGTGCTGGTGAAAAAAGGGGAACTGCTCTCCCTGCCCTGCAAACTAGGGTTTGATGCCACAAATCCTCTCCCTGCCTGGCTGACATTGTGAAGGCATGTCTGGGTCATGCCTCCAGTCCTTCTCCTCTGCAAGGACACTTGTTCCTCATCAGCACTGATTCCTAAAGCAAGGAGAGATGCGGAGATGTTTACTTCACATCTCAGCTCCAATTCAGGGACCACGGAAGCCACAGGCAAGTGCCCCCAGTGTCCACCTCAGCTTTGCCCAGCAAGAGTATGTTGAAGGCCCCTGAGTTTGGGCCCCCCAGCCCTCCCCTGGTTACTCCTGGCTGATGGAAACCTCTCCCAGATGAAGGAATCGCTGGTGGAGGACAGGGGAGGGCAGCATGGCTGCTGTGCGGGGGCCCAGCTACATGCTCCCCACGTATATAAGTCCCAGTCCCTCCCTGACCCTGTCAACTCCCGTTAAAATTTAAAACCATCTTAATTAAAGCTCCACAGCCTGAGCTAGCAGGGGCCAGTGGGTCACGAAGGGGAAAGGATAATTAGATCAACCATCCAAATTCACCTTCCCCAAGCACGGGGGAGAGCAGTCAGGAGTGATGCAAAATGCCTCCGGAAGACATGTCAAAACAGGGAGTTTAAAAGACCAAAACAACCCCTTCAGAAGCACAAAAGCATGTCCTGGATGTTTATCTGGCCAAGAAACTGGGAAACACCAAATACACACAAACACAGAGGGAGTTCAAGCTCTCCCCACTGTCTTGGGGTTGGTTCTTTGCCAGGCAAGTTTTGGCATGCCAGGATGATGGGCAGTGGCTCTGCCAACACCAGCAGCTGCTCACAGCTGCAGGCAGTGCCCCCTACTATCCCCACAGGACCCCAAAACCAGGTGAAAGCAGGGGCAGCCCCACAGCAGGCACCCCACCAGCACTGTCTTGCATCAGGCTGGCAAGAAAAAGTTGCAAGCCTTAGAAGTGGTAACCAGCTGCCCAGAGCGAGTGTGATGTGCAGCAAGTTGTGTTTGCTGGTGCTGTGCTGTCAAGTGCTGGGTTTTAAGCCTTTTTCTGCCCCAAGGGATGAGAGAAGGGTTAGGTGGCCATTGCCATGCCTGTCACATCCCCATCACCACATGCAGCAGACCTGGGTACCGACAGGGCCCTGTCTTCAGATCCTCTAGTGCATGGATGCAGGCAGCCTGGGCTGACCCACAGTGATGCTTGCCCAGGTCCCTGGGAGCTGGTGAAGCTTTGCATGCTCAAAGCTTCCTCTCAGGCAGCAGGTTTTTAATGTCCATGGCCAAGCAGCACGGAGAACTCTGGTGTCAGATGCCTTTCCTGATCAGCAACCACCAAGTAAAGCTTGTGGGAGCTCCTGGCACCCTACTCCCTGGCATCACATCCAGAGCTGTGCTGTGTGGTAGGTGCTGGGAGCTGCAACCTCTTGCAAATGCCTGCAGTGGAAGCTGCTGCTATGCCAAAGGAGTGTGGGCAGCCAGCAGTGCCCCATCACTCCTTTCCAGCTGAAAAAGGCACCCCAAAAATCCAGGCTCCCATAGGTCCGCCAGCCTCATGCCCTGGTCTGAAGGAGAACCCCTGGGCTCAGGGGCACTGCTACTGTGATTGGGATCCGGGAGGGAAAAAAAGTCAACTGCAGGCTCCTGGAGCCCCTGCTGTCCCCCATTATCCACATACAAGTGCTTTAGGAGAGATTGGGACAGGCAGAGAACACCCACAGAGTTTCTGCAAAACCAGCCCGAGCCTGCTGCTTGCCCACATGGAGAAAGGGAAGCCAGAGGGGAGAGGGGAGCCCCTCACTTCCCAGACAGCATACATCCCCCGGCCCTTTCTGCACTGCACAAGCATCCTGGCCATCAGAAGAAGGCAACAAAAAGGTTGGTGGGTGGGAGGGTGGTCCAGCACAGGAACAGGGGCTGGAGGGGTAGTGGGATCTCCCAGAGTAGATGCTCAAAGCTGTCCAGGTGCTGAGCAGCCCGACCTTGCTGATGCTGCTCTGGGTCGGAGCAGGGATGCCTCCTGGTGCCTCCAAGCCTGACTCAGCCTGTACTTCCAGCATTCCCACCAGCCAAAGCCAAGAATTGCCCAACCAGCTCCAGCAAATGCTTTCCAAAGGTACACAAAGCCTTTGGCCTGTGTTAACCTGAAGCCAGCTTCTCCCAGACAGGTGATGAGGGCACTGCCGCGCTCCTCCTGCCAACTACAGGAGAAGGAAACAGAAAGGAAATGCTTCTAAGGGCAGGAGTGCCTGTGGGGCCAGGGAATGACAACATCGGGCAGGGAAACACTAATGCCGAGTCAGGTCAGCAATAGAATACTGGAGCTCCTGGCCACCGGGACTGCCTAGAGCCATGGGGCAACGCTTCCCAAAAACACCTCTCCAGCTCAGCTCTGGGGGTTCAATGCCTCCCAAAATGTACAATTTTAATACTACCCCCAGGTGTGCTGGTATCCAGGTGCTCCCACCACACACCAGGTAATTTCCTAGTTTTCTATGGCCTCATCACATCAATGCTGTTCCCATGCAGGCAAAGTATCAGTATGAGGGACTGGCCTCACTGGTGGAGGTGATGGCAACACAGAGACACGAGCTGGCTTCTCAAGGAGGAAGGAGGATTTCTGTTCCCCATTTCTGCAGAGCCTCGCCCAGCACAACCAGCCCTGGGCTCCAGGAAATGGAGTTTGCTTCTGCTTTCTGGAAGGGGACATCTGGTCTCCAGGTGGCTCAGCACCCAACCCACCCTGTGCCCAGCTCCTAGGGCACGGGCAGGCAGCAGTGAGAGGTGGATGTGACTCATGGGTGGCTCAGATCCGGCCAAAACGGTGTTGCCACCTGCGCGTGCCTCAGCTCGAGGGCTGCCACACCCAACAGCACCCAGCAGCAATTTCAGCCCTGGGCAAGGACAGCAGTGCAGGCAGGTGGCAAATGTCCAGGACAGAGGGAGGAAGGGGGCAAGGAACATGGAGGAGGCAGAAAAACTCTGGATCTGAGCAAGTTACAACCACCCCTGGCCATGCTGGCATTACTGCTAGAACATTTCCACTTTCAGAGAAACCAGCCCGTCTAGTCCAGTGAGGAGAGGAGCTCCCCTGGGCTCCATCAGCCTTCTGGAGCTGAGGCTCACTGGCCCTGCAGAGGATTCCCGCAGGATCCTCACGACAGGAAAGCTCCAAGCAACCCTCCTGACACAGAACAGGAACTGAAACACTTGCTGGTAAAAAAGGAAAAATGGAGGGAGGGTATTTGCACCCTTGACACGAACCCTGTGGGGCTGTGCATTGCCCCACTCCCGGCTGCAAGCCATGGAGACTGGGCAGCACATGTGCCAGCGTTCACTACAGCAGGGGGATATGAAGGAGAAGACAAGCAGAGGCCAAGGGTCTTCCATCATTGACTTCCAACACTTCCCACTTTGCAGACCACTGAACAGTTTCAAATGAAGAAGCAGGATCCCACTCAGCTGCAATTATGCTGATTATTGACTTATTTTCCTGGGTTACTTTGGGACTGTGGGGCATCTGCCTGAAGCAACCCATGTGCTTGTTTCAGGGAACCAGGGGGCCACCAGCACTAACGCACACATGCTATGGGGGTGCATGTGCTGGGTGTGTCAAGGCTGGGTGATCAGGATCAGCCTCCAGCAACACATGCTCGACTCCCACTGTCACCTCCGCGGGCATGGCTGCGACCGAGAGCAGCTCCCACAGCAATGGGCACAGCTTGGGACCGTGGCTTTGGTCTCCGTAATGTCAGACCCCACACCAAGACATGCCCAGAGAGCCTGGAGATCGCTGGTTACAGAGCCCTGAGTGATGCTGGTCCCCACAGCCACTCCCATCTGCACCACCAAAACAAAGCCACTCGCTCAGGATGCGTCAAAGGAAGCAACTAGGGAGGATCTTGTGGGGCAGAAGATGATCAGCCAGCCCCGGACAGCATTTCCGTAGCCAAAAAGCTCTGGCAAATTCCCCGAGGTACTCCTGGGGTGAGCAGGATGCTCAGCAGCTCTGAGCCGGTCGGAAGGTGCAGCCCCAGACGGTGCTCGCTATCAACAGACCGAGCAGATGAAAAACAAAGAAAAACGCTGAGCTAGTGTCTTTTATCCCTGCCACTCCTGGAAGGGGAGCCAGCTTCGCACACCTCCTGGCCCTGCACCACTCACTGCTATGGGTGACATGGATGGGACCAGTCTGTAGCTGCTAACACTAACCAGCAGCGTGGGACCAGCTGCATGTGGACCTTGCACCCTCCCAAGACATCTCTCCAGCCCTTGCTCCTGGCTGCCCTTCATACCCAAAATAGGATAACCACCTAATAACCACCCCAAGCTGGAGCTCGGGCTGAGCCTGTGGGGACAGGATGAAGGGATGAAGAAGGAACAAAGGGACAAAGGGCATCTGCTCTGCCTTCTATCACCTGTGGCTCACAGAGGCTTCAGCACAGCCCACCGAGACCCTGCCACAAGAGCTATCCTCATCCCCAAAGCACCCAGAAGCACTCAGGTTAGCGTGTGTACAGACATGGCCATGCACACCCACACACAGCCACGCTCGAGGTGGGCAGGCAGTTCCTCACAGCTGCCCTCATATGCTGCTCTCCTTGCCCACCCCCAGCTGCACACACTGGTCCCAGCACCCTGAGTCTTTCCACCTCCTCTACTTCCAGACACAACTGTCCATGCTGTTGGAACATTAAACTCATCCTGGCTGCAGTGACTTTTGCAGCTACACAAGCACCCTCCCGTGTCCCACAACACCCTCCCTGCACAGGGGATGCTCACTGGCAGCTCCACCACAGTGATGCCAAGGCTTTCTGATCCCTCACCTGGCACTGCTGACACTGACCAGATGGGCAGGGGAAGGAAAGGGTCTGGCTGAGGAGGGACTGAGCCCAACAACCTTTTTCATGTTGTTTTTGATTTTTGCAGAAGTCACCAAGCATCCAGAGCTCAGCGTGGCACTGCTGCCACCAGCACCACCACAAAACCACTAAGCCATGAGGGCTGGTTTCAACCAGGGAAGTCATTGCCCAGTTGGGCCACAGTCTGGCGAAGCAGACCTTGAAAACACCATCCGAGAGGCTGTGGGTGATGGCACTTCATGGAGATCAGATTTTATTTGCCCTGCCTAAGGAAGAGCTTTGCCCACAGTGTGTGCATGGTGCAAAGCAGCAAAGCTGTGACTGGTGAAGGAGGGGCAGGAGGGGAGAAACTGAGGAACACACTTGGTGTAAAGCCTTACCAACCTCCAATGGCAGCTTTGCAGGGGGAAACTGAGGCACTCAATGCACCTTACCAGGTCGGGGAGTGAGGTGGAGCAGTGAAACTCAGACACAGTGCTGCACCTCCACCCCAAACGCCTGCTAAAGTATGCCCCAAGGGGAGACATTTTTAGGATCGACTTAGCACTGACCTCACCTCATCATGCCTTCCCCAAAACAGCTCACAGCCTGGGAAGGGGGATACTGTGTGGGAAGAGGACACATGGCTCGGGCCAGACTGGACTTGTTAACCTCACCCATGGTAGAGGGGGCAATGCAGCAATGAGCTTTCACCCTCATTGCCCAGGATTTTAGTGGCCGAGATTTCCAAACGTGGTTGGGAAGGACAGGAGCAGCCATGCTGGGTGGGAGCTATTTTTGCAGCACGCAGTCAAGTTTTCCTCCATCCAGCCAGCCCTAACACAGAGGGCTCGGGGCCAGCCGAAACCTCGTGGTCACGGGAGCGAGACCACAACAGGTCAAGCATGGGACAGGGCTGGGAAACTCAGAGCTGGTTTCTGAGGCTGTGGTGCAGAGAAGGAAGCTCAGCACAGCCTGAGTCACAAGTGTCCCCGTGTCACGTGTGGGCAGCTGTGCTGACCCAGCGAAACTTGCTCACCCTTTGCTGCAGACCCCAAAGCCTTCCCGGTGCCTTCCCCGTCTGGAGTCCCACCTGTGCCAAGCTGCATGCCTTGCCTGAAACTCTGCTGGTTCTCCAGCTGTGAGGTGAGGGCAGGCTCACTATGCACACACCTCATTTCTTATCTTTTTATCTCAAATGCCCAGGTGGGTCTGTTCCCCATATTCCTCCAGATGTGCCCATCAATGACAGATGCCAGCCAAAAGATACTTTGGATGCTGCATCTTCACCAAGACCACCTGGAGCCAAAGGGCACATGCAGATTTCTTTAAGGTCTGAATTAAAACCAACAATGGACCCCTCCTTGCCAGTGGCTTATACCTCCAGCAACCCCTAGCCCTCCAAAACACCACCCTCCTCCACAGCAAGGGCAGCCAGGAGATCTGTAGCCTGCAGGGAAGTCAGTGCAAGATGCAGATTTGCAGGTCCTGGTTCCTGGCCCTTGTTCAAACCACATTTGTTCCTGAAATCTGTTTCAGGGCTTTCTTTTCAAAGCATGCGTGTGCAAAGGCATGTGCAAAGCAGCACCAGCTCCTGCTGCAGCCAGCATTGAGGTCACCTGTGCCAACACAGGGCCAAGTTGGGGTCTGGGTGCACCTGAGTACTGACCACAGCCCATACTGATGGACCCATGGTTAGCCATTCATTATACTCTTTTTTTCCCTCCTAAGTACACAGTTTACTGGGCCATCTCACAGCTTGCTGCCCATCTAAAAGATGAAGGCCCAAAGGCATTACTATTTTTCAGAGACCCACTTTAAAACAGCCCCATGACACAGTGCACATTTTTTGCTGATGGGCAGAAACTTCAGTGAGAGGCAAGTCCCTGCAGAGTCAGAGCACAGCACCCGCAGCTATGAGCAGCCAAAAAGAGGAGCTGGGACTGGAAACAGTGACAATACACACTCCTGTCCCAGGAACAGCCAGGGCAAGGATGGTTATTTTGAGCCAGAGATCTGAGCTGCTCTCCAGGAATCGGATTAAAAGTATCTGTCCCACATGGCGCAGTGCGGGGACATGCCCAGGCCAATTCCTGCAGCCGGTGGGATTGGGATGCACGTCAGACATGTCTCTGGGGTGAGATGCAGAGCTCTGCGCAAGTGAGCTCAGATGGGAAATTGTTCCGAAAGATAAAGACACAAGTTGGAAACCAAACTACAAAATAGCCAGTACAGGAAACACTAGCGCTTCAGATAGGCTGTCAAATTTCCCCCGTGATGCCAGGAGTACAGTGCTTTGTTCCAGTCATGCTTGGGGGCTTCCCTCCCTAGTCAGGCTGGCAGGAGGTGCAGACTGTTTGCTCATTCCTACCTTTTCCCTTGCAAGACGTTACAGGCATTTGCTGAAAAGTTATGGACCAAGTCTTTTAGGTCTCTTTAGATAAGAGTTTTAACTCTCTGATGACCTGAAAGGCCAGGCATGATCCTGGCACCAGCGGCAGGGAGAGGCAGATGGGATTCTGGAGGCACAGGAGCCCCATGGTCCATCCAGTCTTCACCTTGGTGAGCCCAGGCAAACGACACTGCTTCTGGGAGCTGCCCAAGCTGCTAAAGGTCATCTCCACCTCAGGAGAGCTGATGTCCTCTCTGTGCCACTGAGGTAGTAAAGGAGCCTTTTTACTCCACAGCAGAGCCTCTGTGTAGGCTGTTTGCCACAAACTGCAGCTCTCTCTTGGTCTTGTCCCCCAGCCAGGGGCTGGGAGTGGCCCTTTCTGCCTCCCCTGGTACCTCCATGATTTTCCATCACTCTGGCACAAAGTCATTAAAGGGCAGAGCTATCATTAGGGCATCTCCATCACACAGGGAGCATTGCAAGGCCACTAACGATCGAGACAGGGAACATTGGACTTCCCTTAGCTGCTGCTGCACCAGCCCATAAATAATNAAAAAAAAAAAAAAAAAAAAAAAAAAAAAATCATCAGGGCTGCATTTTGGCAAAGCCAAGGAGATGAGGTGCTTGGAAGAGCCTCTGCCCTGCTGCTCCCAGGTCAGAGCGTGGAACCGGGAACCGACCCTCGATCTTTCAAGCAAAGGTGCCCTTCTCTGACAAACGAGCATTAACTGGCTAATGATTACAGAGACGTGACTCCCTGGGGAGCCAGCACACCAGCCTCATCTCAGAGACACCGAATGGCCAAGGTTTTGATATGAGGTGGATCCTGAGCCAGCATGAAGTGGTGCAGAACAGCACAAGGCAGCCCAGGATCAGCCTCTCTGGCTGCAAAGATGTCAGGAACAGCTCCACAGCAGCAATAATAAAAAAAGATTTTGCTTTAAAGTGCAAGACTTACTGATGCATGTCCCCCTCCTCATGCCCCCCCCGAGAGCCCTGCCAGCCCCCTGCCCTTGTTTGACCAACGCACTGCATGGGGGGGTCTGGGCACGTGTTGCGCTGCTGGGTGCAGAGGGGAGTCTCCAAGCCTGGCAGGGACAAACAGCTTTCCAGCATTAATGGCTGGACCTTGGGAGGGTTTGTCATGAGTCGGTTCTTCAACCCATGCACCAACCACTGCTGGCAGGGCTTATCTCCTTGACCGAGAGCAACAAAAGCCCTCCAGCTCCCTCCTGCCATCCATCTCCTCTTCCGGGGAGCACCGGCCAGGAAGGAGGAAGAAAAACCAAGTCTTTTGTTGCCACCTTCCCGCAGCTCAGTTTGTGTACGGCACGGCTGGGTACAAGCATTCCTGGCTCTGGCCCTGCTGCACAGGCAGTGCTGGTTCCAGGAACCCACCAGGCTCTGCACCTTCCCCTGCCCCCAGCTCCTAATGCCACAGAGCCTGTGTTGGGGGACTCACCCCAGCTGCACCGAGCAGCCACATCATGTCCCTTCCTTTGCATTGTTCCGGGGGAGCCGGGAGGACGGGCAAGCCAGTGGCACACACACGATATAGCATAACCCACTCCCTGCCACCTATGACCTTTACTGCTGCTTGACAGCACTGCGACCAGGACCATGATCAGGACTGGGACCACGATAAGGACTGGGACCAGGACAACAGTCACATCCCATCCAGGGGGAGTCCAGCGGACTGAGTCCTGGCACAGCACAACAGCCCCCGGGAAAGGCTGGGGTAAGGAGAGTGAGCTGTGCAGGGCCAGGAAAACTTGGGAAGATGCAGCAGATCCCCACTCATTTCCAGCAGGTCTCTCAGGAAGCTGAGTGGCTCCCTGAGATGATGCTTGGCACCAGAGGAACGTACCAGAGTCAGTGACATCCTCCCTCCAGTCCCTGTCCCCAGTGCACCCAGTTCTGTGCAGTGGGCCATGTCCCCGCAGGCTGCCCCCCATGCCCATCCCAAACGTCAGTGAGCAGGGAGAAAATCCCATCCCGACCCCAGTATGGCATGAAGCAAAACCCAAGATGCTCTTCCATGGTACCAGGTACCGTGGGTCGCTGGGGACACACCAGTGCCACCACTCACTGCCACACACGGAGGCTGGATAGCCCAGGCTGCGACGGGTGAACTTCCTGACAGGATAAAGCCTTTCACCAGGCAACGCGGCGTTCCGCAGCCCCCCAGAAGGTGGAGGCAGCCAGCCCCGGTGAAGGGTAGGGCGAGGAGCCTGGGCAGACACAGCTCTCCAGGCCCACCGGGGCTGGACACAAGCCCCAGAATTACCGGTAAGCAAACACGACAAGGGAAGCGGATCAGGAGACATCAAAGCAGGGGGGCAATGAATATTTCATGTCCTGGCCTACATACAGCCCAGCTCTCCCCGCCCTGTGCTCCCGGGGGTCTCTCCTAACCCCCGATCACAACAAAGGGGAGTTGCAGGCAGGCAGTGCCGCCCCGCCGGAGCCTCAGCATCCCCGGCTGGGCCCGTACCTGCCCCGCTAGACACTCCCAGACCCATAGCTGAACCACCAGAACATGTTACATCACCTGCTGGACCCAGAGCTGCCCCACCGAAACCCACAGCCAGACCGAGAGCACCCCTGTCGGGACCCACAGCCACCTCACCGGACTGCGGACATCCCCCGCTGCCAGACCCGCAGCTACCCCATCTGGAGCTCTGGGGCATTCTCGGTTGGATCCAGAGCCTCTGTGCCAAACTGCCAGCATCCCCGACCGGAGCCACAGCCAGCTCAGTCGGCTGTGGGCATCCCCCACCAGACCCATAGCGGAGCATCCCCCAGCGAACCGCACGGGCGCACACCGGGCATCCCTCGCCGGACCCCACCGCCGCACCGCGGCCACATCCCCCGCCGGCCCCACCGCCGCCGCTCGCTCGCTCACCTCCCGCCTGTCCGCGCAGCGGGACCGTCCCCGCCGTTCGCCTCCAGCGCTCGGCTTCGGCTTTGTCTCCGCGCCGGGGGCGCGGCCGCCGCCCCCCGCCCCGCTGGGTGCCCGCAGCGGGCCGAACCGAGCCGAACCGACCAAGCTGAGCCGAGCCGTGTCGTGCCGTGCAGTGCCGAGAGCTCAGGGCTGCGCCGCCGGCAGCAACATCGCGCAGCACCGCGAACACAGAGCGCTGCTGCCTCACCCGCCCCCGCTCACCCCTTCTCCGGGGCGGAGGGGGAAGGCACGGGGAGGGGAAAAAAAAAAAGTGGAATATGGCAGCAAACCGGAAACGGCGGATGGGGGAAAAAAAGCAGGAGTCCCTCCCCTCCGTGGGGTTGTTGTTTTTTTTTTTTTAAGGGAGAAGGTTCCGGGCAGCTGGGATCCGCGGGCGCGCCGCGGACTCCGGGCCGCCCCCGCCGGCGGCTCTGTTCGGCGTGAAACCGGCTGGTCGCGCCGGGGACACGCGTGGGAGCGGCGGCCTCGGTCTCCCGGGCGCGGCCTCGCGGGTGAGGAGTTTGGGGGTGCTCCAGTTTACCTGAGAGCCAGGGCTGGTAACAGAGAGAAGTGATTTTCCGAGGGTTCAAACCCGGCTGGTGCAGGGTTTGCTTTATTAACCAGGTCTAGCACAGGGACAAACTCTCCTTCGTCAGATTCTGCACTTGAATCCCTGCATCCCTATCGCCGGAGGGACACCTCACTGTCTCGGGGGGCTGTAATCCACATTCTACATCTCTGAAGTCGGGCGAGAGGTGGCAAAACTTCAGCGTTGAGGATAAGCAAGAAAAGATCAACCACATCCTGGCGTTCCTGGGGAGTCCTGGGCAGCTGTGAGGTCCTTTGGAGGCAGCACTAGCATGTCATGGTGGTTGTGCCCTATCTTTGGGTTAATACACGCCAGGTCACCCCTGCAGCCAGTGCTAGCCTCTGAAATGAGGCAGAATGGAGCTGTGGGTGTTCCTGGGGTGCCCAGTCCTCAGCTGGCAGCATCCCCCCCTCGAGCCCGGCTCAACCAGGTGGGCACAAGGGGACAGTTCCAGCCATCCCTCCCCTTGGTCCTCAGCACCTTCCCCTTCCAGCACTGGGAGGAAGTGGGAAATGCTCAGCTGTCCCCCGGCACAGAGCAGTGCTGGGGTGCACACACAGGCTCAGGACTCAGCCAGGCATCCTGACGCCTGCCCTGAGCCTGTCAGGGCTGCCCAACCAGCTCAGCAGTGCTGGCAACCCTCCCAGCTCCCCCATTAGTGATCCGCTAAGGTGTTCTCTGTCTCTTGATCCTCCAGGAAGAAATGGGGTGAAGCACTCTGCTTCTCAACCCCCCACTTAGGTGATTTATGAGGTGCACTTGGCTGCTGGCCGGCTCCGGTGACCCGTGGGCTGTATTTGCACAGCCAGCACCACCTTGGTCTCCCCATGTCACTCTTCCAAGCAACCCTTGCAGCCACTCTGGGGGATTTCTGAAAACCCCATTACTCTGAGCAAGACCTGATACTTCAGAAACAATATAGGAAGTTAACACGTTTCAGAGAACTATGTGGCAGAGTTTTCCTTTCAGTTTCCCACCCCCTTGCCTTGTTCATTTGAGTTATTGAAAAAATATTTCCCATGACACTGGTGAAGGCCAGCGAATCCATGAGTCACCAGGAACGAGGAGTCACGCACACATGGATCCATCAGCCCGGCCAGCACATCGAGGGGCCCTTCCCTGGGAGGAGCCGTCTGCTGATAAGGTCCCTACAGCCCGGCAGGGCCTGACGCTTTCCCTCCTGCCTTTCCCTCCTGCTTTTGGGCTTCCTCCCAGAGCTGGGAAAGGGTGGCTGAGCTCCCTGCACACCTGTGGGGCAGCTGGTACTGGTGAGCAGCTGTGCTGGGGGTAGCAGTCCTGCTTGCTCCCTGCCAGAGCATCAAACTGCAGCCCAGTTTGTGCTGAGGCTTTTTGGGGGTGTCAATTCATAACGATCCCTTCAGCTACCTGGCAGGCTTGGGGATGTGTGGGGATGGATTCCTCACCCTAATGTCTGACGTGGGATTAGGGAATTAACTGCACAGTGTGGAGCAGCCCTGGGGTTCTGCTCTGCTCGCTCCTACCTTAATGTTTAGGTCACACCACAGGGCAAAGAAGGGGCCTGCTGATGCCCAGGGTCCCCCACACCTTCTCCTCACTGCACCTGCTGACGTTCCTGTCTCCCCCTTGAACCCAGGAGCTCCCACAGCCCTGGAGACGATGTGAGGAGTCACTCTGCTGGAGGGGACTGGGGACCCAGCCCCAGCCCCAGGGGAGCTAGCTGGGATGACTCAGCCTCTACTGGATCCAGACCCAAAGCTAAGATGCAATTATGACTTATAAATATTTGAATTTTGTTTTCCTTTTGCAATCAACTTCTTCTCTACAGACTGTCCTACAATTGGTGTTTCCATCTCCGGCAGTGCTGGGCTGTTGCTGGAAGACAAACAGCAAAGGCCCTGTGCCTTCTAACAGGCTGGACCCAGCCCACAACATCATCTCTTCTTCGAAGATGCCAATATGCAAATTTAAAATGGCAAATAGATACTCTCTAAACTCAGCCTCTTATCTTCTGGGCTTGGATTCAGGAATGTGCCCTCACAGGACCCTGACATCAAACATGCAGCGCTGGTGATAATGTGATTTCAGACCATTTACGCTTAGGCAACCAGCACACCTCAGCATGTCCCTGCCTTGGCTGGAGCTCCCAAGCTGGCCAGACACACCAGTTACCTACTCTCCTTTCCTTCTGTCCCACTCCAAGGATTTATCTTTAAACAGTCTAACCCACAATTATTTTTTTTTTACCGAACTAGGGATTTCAGTCTCTTCCCTGAAACTTAATTTTATTGTGATGATTTTTTTCTCTTCACTTTTAGCACTGATAAAACCCACCCCAGGGAGAGGATTACAGCAACTGAAACCCAGGTACTTTCAAATTAAAAAGAAGTGGCACTTAATATTTCTGGTGGGTCAGTTATTACAGCACATCTTGGAACGACAGTCTAACAAGAAATCAAGATGTGCTCAGGTATTTCTGTGCTTTTTTGCTGACCTTTATACAAGTTTTATTAGGAAAGACAACAAGGATTATTATGGGCAGAATGCTGTCACCTCATGAGTAGGTCAATCCATGGATCCTTCCCCCTCCAAGTGTGCAGATGAAATGCTCCATGGGGTTCCTGAAACCCTCCTGCAAAGTCACAGAGTGCTTTCTGCTTCCAGTAATTGATCCCAGTCTTGACCTCTCCAGCATAGCTGTGGATTTACAACACATCTATTCATCTCCAACCAGATTTATTTTTAAGTATCCCCTTGGCAAGCATGATGAAGAAGTTTTGTCTAAGAGATTCTGGCCCTGAGGCTAGCTGCATTTTGTTCACTAAAAATTCCAAATATATTTACAGAAATTATTGCTATTAATAATATAATGGTTGTGTTTGAGATGCTGGACAGGCACACCGTCAGCCACAGCTCTTGCCCTGAGATTCTACAATCACTGAACTTTACAGCCCTGCAAACAGCGTGTGATAGCAAATCATCAGCACCACCGATCCGTTAGGGAAGCTGCAGTTACAGGCTGATTAAGTGGGATTGACCAGACTAACTCCTGCAGTATGAGCCATTTGGCAACGGTAGAAACACTAATTCTGGCCATTCTCTCCCACACTGAGCATCAGGGCTGCAGGAGCTAAGCAGCAAACACCAGAGTCCCACAGGCTGTAGAATAAGATCGGGCAGCTGAGCAGAAGACGCCAGGAGGGCTCAGGACAGCTCAGGACCCATCACGTCTTCCAATGTGGTGACAATCCACTGTGCAAAAGGGGCCCCAGCACCAAGGAGGCCTCAGCCAGGAAGTGTCACTGCAAAATTCCCTGGGTGAAAGGACTTCAGGGAAACCACTGACCCAGTGATGTGCAAATATTTGATAAGGAGGCACCAAGTTCAACAGCTGTGGGGGAAAATTATCTGCATGTTCAATAGAGACACAACATTTCCTGTCAGGTTTCTGACTGGTAAAATACCATGTTGCAATACAACCGGAATTAGGTATCTTGGAATAGCTCACAAAATCCAACACTTTCTGCTTCTTGCCTCAGCTCAGCAGAAAAGCCACATGCAAAATGTTACCATTCCCCAGCGATGGAAATTCTGCTTTTTGGCCAGTCTTTGTATCGATAGAAAAGAGTGGTTCAGAAAACCCCATGGAAACGTGTCCAGACAAGCTTTATAGCCTTTGTCCAGGCTCGCTTTGCTAACAGAGCAGCAGAGGGATGGCTGGCTAGCACAAAGCTCTGGTAGCCACATCCAGGCGATCCTGCCCTGGGGGCTGGCTGTGGCAGCAGAGGAGCTCAGGCAGCCTTCCGGCCAGCACCCGGCTGCTCTCCGGCCTGCAAGTGGCTGCAGCCTGTGCCAAGCAGAGCCAGAGCAGACACAAGGGTGTTTCCCCTTAATCATCCAGCCTTGGTCCTTCGAGCGAGGGATGGGCTAAGGAGGCCAACGTCTGAATCTGAAAAATTTAAACCATATGACATTTGGATCTGTGCTCAGTTTAATGTGAGCTGAATAAAGGGGGGAAGTAGGGAGGAGAAATGGTTGCAGCTTCTCCCCTTCTCTCAAAACCTGCTCCCCCTGTGATTTCCTTCGCTGCAGAGGCCTGATGCTTGGGGACATCTGCTTCAGCCATTTAAGCGAGCTGCCACAGCATCATGAGTAGCTGCTCCATGGAGACCACACAACCATGAGGACCCTCTCCTGCAGACCTCTGCAGTCCAGCCATTTGACTACAGTGTGGGCCCAGCCTGCATGCATGGATGGGCAAGAGCTCTCCAAAGCTGGAGGGATGAGATCCCACAAGCCCCACACTGGCAGCATGGCTTCATCATGGCTCCTGTCCGTGCTGCCAGAGTGGAGGCACAAATAACTGCAGGAAGTGTCTGGAGCCAGTTCCTCGAGCAGAGGGAGACACTTTGCCCTGCAAGAGCTCACTGGTGCCTGTCATACTCCAGACTGGCTTTCAGAGAGGTGAATTTGCAAGCCTGGGATGGCCTTTGGAGAAACAGTGGCCAAAGGGAAGGCAATAGGAACCGGCCTTGGAGCCAGGGACACCTGGGGTGTAGCCTCAGCTTGGGCAAAATATGAGGCATCTCACGCCAGTGCTAATGCCTTCCATGGCCTCAGTCCATGAGATGGGACTGGCTGAACTTTATGCCTACAGAGGTGGCACCTCAGAGGCTCAGACAGCCTTCTGGCAAGAAACAAGGGGATGGTCCAGAATGGTTTCACAAATACTGCATTTAGGATGTAAACAGGACTGCATGGGACTAGGGACAGAGCTCCTTGAGAGCCCGTCAATCCCCTCCACCCACAGCACCCTCATTTTGGAGCACTCTTCAAGCATGGCAAGAGACATCTGCCAGGCAACAGATGTTCTTAAAAAGCAAAATGTGATTGAAAGCAGGTTTACCTTGTACCTGCTAGTCAGAAAGGCTGGGCTCGAGCCACAGAGGAACCTGTCAGCCTCTCTGCTCCAACCACCTGCTCTGCATTGCTGTGGTCCTCGGTGGGTTTCCTGGTGCACGGCTGCTCATGCCTCCAGCAAGCAGGGTGCAAGGAGCAGCAAAGCTGCACCAGGGCCTGCAGGCACTAAATGAAACCAGGGAAGCTGGGAGGAGGGAAGCAAGCACTGTGAGACGTTGGGGATTGCACAAGACAAACCTGGGTGTGCTGGCGAGGACAAGGATCTCAACAGGTGGTGTGAAGCACACACAGCATGATAGTGCTTGCTACTGCAAGAGCTCAGAAGTGTAGTATTTGATCATTTTAAGTCCTCGTGGCTCAGGGGAAGGCTGATGTGCACAGCACAGCTTCCTGGGTATACCTGTGGTTGCCAAGGCAGAGAGCTGTCCTTCTCCAGCAGTCACCTTGACTGGTTGGAAAAACCATCACGGACAAGAACCTGGTTGCAAAGGGACGTGTTTCTCCACCCTGGATGCTTCTCCAAGTGTTATTTCTTTGTATCAGTCCTTGTAACAGCAGGTGATACCCAGTGTGGGTCACTGGCAGGGCTGCAAGCACAGAACTGCAATGGACATGAGTCTACAGAGTGAAAGTGACAAAAGTGGGCATAGGGATGAATTACGGTGACAGAAGAGCCACAAATTGGGAAGATCAATATGAAACAGGAAAATCAGCTGAAATTCAAGGGAGAAGCAGGAAACCAAGTTCATCGCCCTGCAATTGCCAGCCCCAGGAAAGAGGCATTTAGACCAACTACTGCACACTGGCCCCAGTACTAAAGGCCAAAAAACACCCCCACAACCAACCACTCAAAACCCACAAACTACCACAGGAGAAGAGCAAGACCTTGGACCTGCACTAACTGCCAATTTAAGAAGAAATGCAAACATTGATTACAGCCCATGCCTCTTGCCAGAGAGAAAGGGAATGCTCCCCAACCAAATTACCCCTTCTGGTCGTATGAGGAAGAGGAGGAGGGTTAGATCCCTTCACAGTGCCAATGTTGGCTATCAGCCTCACCACCAAGTAAACAGCTGTGCTCTGTACTCCAGCAGTCTCCATTCATCATACCATTTTCTCACTGCAGTCAGCCTCTGCCTCATGAGATTAATAAACAAACAACTAAATCAATACAGTCATCTCGATCCCTGCAGGCCACAGGCCATAAATAACTTCTGCCTGAAAGAAGTATCAGTGTGTAAGACAGGCTCCCAAGAGAGAAGTCCAGCACCCCAGCTCTCAGCTGCCCAAAAATTAACACATTCACACAGGGGAACAATTCAGCAGTGCCCTGGGAAAAAGAGATACTGAGGCAGGCCCATCCCTCCTACAGCTTCCTGATTTTCTCCTTGAGCATCATCACATCCAGCCTTGACCCTCCCTGAAATCCAGGCACTGAGGGAATATTTTCACATTCTTCCTGACAGGCTGGGAAATATCTTAGCTTATGGCCTTGACAAGAGGGATGCTCTGCAAACAGCAGTCCTCTTCGAAGATGGCCTCAGGCTTTTCAGTTCCTGTCAGTAGGGAACCTCACCAGCATCTCTCTGAAGCAGAGGAAAGCATGTGTATGAGAATGAAAGTAAATTAGGTCTGAACAAGATTAACAGGGATTTAATTGAACTGTGTGAACTGGAACTTCAGTCACGAGCTACTTATTAGCCTGTCTCAAGGGATTGTTCTGGAGAAGCACAAGGATGCATTGTGAGCATGGGACAGCTCAAGGGGATGTTGATGGCTGCAGTTCTGGAGAGGAGCATGGTCAGAGAGGAAGAGCTGCTTGAACACGATCAAAAATGAAGCAAGGAATTCCTAACTCCCAGTCATGTCTCTTTAGAGCTGAGGCTTGGCCTGTTAAGGGAAAGGAACTTTGTAATAAGTATTAGCAGAGGAAACCCAGCTCTGAGCCCAACTCCTGGGCTTTGGGTGGCAGAGCATGGTGCTGTTCACTGAGGTGCTGCATGCTGGTATCTGGAGGTAGACCTTTGAAAACCTCCCCTTCAATAAAAGTGACTTAACAAGGTCTCCAGCTCTCTTTGGGATGTTAATTACAAAATAGCCTGGAGAAAAGTGCTTGGGAATTAAAGGAGTCACCACGCTAGTCCTTCCCTCATTTCGGTTCTCTGGTGAGGGAAGCAACAGGTGCTTGCCAGAGTTTGGCTACCACACAAGTTTTCCTGCAGCCAAGAAGAGCCAGCAGACACCTCCATGCTCTAGCCACATAAACCTGAGCAACAAACACACCGAAGGGCTACTGAAAATCCCTACTCCTAGTCTGCTGAATACCCACCTAATCCCCTGCTTGTATCACTAACAAATGATGCCATTATTGATACCTTCATGGGGGCTCTCAGAGCCAAAATCTCTTGTGAGAGGCACATTGCACCATTACCACCTTTCTTCCAGGAAGGTGAAGCTGTGCTGGGAGACAGTTGCTACTTCCAAGCCAAACAGAGATACAGATGCACACGTGCCTGACAGTATTAACTAACCAATTTCTCATACATTAAAGGATCTGAAAGGCTTTTCCTTAATGGATCATTTTTATGAATAGGTTATTTATGTTCTTGTGTTCCTGTAGTGTGAGAGTTCTGGCAGCTTTCACAATGAATGCATGGAAAGAGGCAGCACAACTTTAAAGAGATTTTAAACAAAGAGATTCTGATTACATTTGACACATTTCAAAAGAAAACTAAAATGCACAGGATACTGGTAATCTCTAAAACCATACTGTAAGATCAGTTAATGAGCACTGAAATAGGTATAAAGCTGTTAGGAACAGACTAGTAAATTTATTTTAATCCCTCTTCCCCACAATAAAACCAAACCTCAATAGCTATGATTTCTACTCAGCAGTAAGTAAGCCAGCCTTCAAATAGGTAGATGTAGATGTTGATGTAGTAGTCTGCTATTTCAGGTAACAGCCACGGAGTGCTCATCACCAACTAGTTCTTGGCTTGTAGAAGCACTTGGCTGTAGAACCAATTTTGGGTAATTGTGTGACTTTCAATTTTGTTGAAGTATTAACTCCCCTCCTTTAGATAACCTGCAGAAAGCCAGAGTTGTTAGATAAGCACACCATCATCTTCATTTATTAAAATGACAGCAGTGATCTGCGGAACCTATCCAGGGCAGTAGCAATGCTTTTCTTTCCTCTGCAGATCACAGACAGGGACAAAGCTCTGTAATGAAAACTTATAGCACAATATTGTTCTTTGTTATTTGCATGGGAAATTTTTGTAGTATTTCTTTGTACTTAGAACTCAAAGCAACTTCAGAGTGTTTGTGTCTCCCATGCTTTGTTCTGTCCTCATAGTATTGCTCTTGCGTAGCTCAAAAAGAGACGAAAAAGGAAATGCTGAATTTAAAGCAGAACTCTGTCCTGGTTTGGGTTAGAACAGAACTAATTCTGTTCAGTGATTTTACTTTCTAGTTGAAGCTCCTCTAAGAAACTGCACTTTCTGAAACTAGCAGCATGTTTTCATAGACACTGCCAGCTTCTAGCAGTGATAAGGCCTAATGTTAAGATTTACTGCCAGGGACTGGTATGGAAAGCAAGGTCACTGCTAAATCTTATGTCTCATGTTGGGGGGTGCAGGGTAAAGGCTGCACCTTCACGGAGGAGCAGACAGGACAGGTGACCCCAAACTGACCAACTAAAGTATTCCATCCCATATAGGTCATATTTGATATATAATCTGGGGGCCAGTTCCCCCTTGCTAGATTGTTCTCCTTTCTGGTCTTCCTTTTCTCCTGTGTTTTGGTGATCCCTAAGTTCCTGCATCCAGTACCAGGATCCAGCCCCTGAGCCAGACTCATCTGCTGCTGAGGCCTACTGCCGCAGTAGCAGTAGTGAAGTAGTTACCATCAAGGGGGGTTTGGGTTCGGTACTGTGTTCTGTACCTATTTGTATATGTTTCATTTATCATTATTATTATTATTAAAGTAATTTTAGTTTTATTTTCCAATCCACAAGTCTCTCTGTCTCTCTCTTATCCCCTTTCCCTTCCCGTGGGGGGAGGAAAGAGGGGATAACAGAGACCATTTGTCATTGGGTTGGTGGTCAGCCCAGACTCGACCCTTGACAAACTCTAAGCTTTTAAGCTGTGCAACTTGGTGTCAGCATCCTGGGTAAGAGAAACAGAGAGCCTGGAGCAGGAAGCAGTGAGAGGTTAGAATCAAACTGGTACTGGGATCCATCTGTTTCACCCAGCAAAAAGCAAGAGTGAGCAGAGAATGTGGCTGTTTGCAACACCAGTGGTTTCTGTAAATGTGCTGCTCAACTCCTGTTGGAGAATACACAGCACAACACTGCTACCCTATCTGGCTCAGGAGCTATTTGTGAATTGAGGATGAGAGTCTATGTATGCAAAAAGGATCACAGACTTGCAGCCCTGCCAGAGAGAAGCCTGTCCTTCAAAGCCACTCTGAACCCTGGGTGCGCCTAAAAGAGCAGGTTCTCCTCCCATTGACTCATTCGTGATCAAACAAACCAAGATGTGAGCTGGCATCAGGAAGCTCGAGCTGCCCTACAGAGACTCTGTGGCTACGTCACCACCTATCTCTTTCCAGTCCTGTCTAGCCATATTTAAATCTAATACTAGATTGTCCTTGGGCTTGGAGAGCCAGAGCCTGAAGGAACACAATGTCTATGTGTCTTGCCATATAGTCACGCTACACAGCCAGCCTGCCACCCCTTGGATCTTAAAATACCACATCTCCTCAGGCTGAGATCATATTTAACTTGGGGAAGAGGAGATGTGTCAGACTGTAGCAGGTAAGGCTGGAAAGGAGCTTGCTAATGCAACATCCCCAGCTGTGTTGGAAGGGAGCACGCGTTCAGGGCTTGGCTAGCTGACAGGAGGGTGTATTGCCAGGACAGCCAGGCAGTGCCATTGGATGTATGACCAATGCAGCTCTCCCAGACTCCTGTCTCAGAACAGCTTTTCTCCAATGCACAGTACCCAGGCTTCCCATTAGGAATTTCTCCATTAGCATAGGCATTAAATTCTGCACCCTCCAGAATCAAACTGTTCCCTGATTCTTGCAGTCACTGCAGTCTCCACCACAGACTCAATTCCCTGAACTGTACCTGCTTCCAAGGGTGGGAACAGCAAGGGAAAGTGCATGGGTGGGGAGTAAGAAAGAGGTAGCGACGCTGGGGAAATGAAAGCTTTCATCTACAGCAGTCTGGAATCTGATGACTTATTACCTAAAGAATTAAAGAATATGACAAAGACATTATTATTAAGCCATAAAATGCAGCTATGTATTTCAGACTAGATGACAACAGAGATGAATACAAAGCTGTGTAGTGTGGTCTCCTTGATCCATTTGATCCCTCCGCCTTCAAAAATACAACAGAAACCGGTATCCAAAGCAGCAAACCCATGCTCCACCTTCCACTGGGACTTTACCACAAATCCTGGCCAGACTAGAGGAGCCAGGACAACAGCAGAAATGACAGAAGTCACTTTAATGGTGACTGACACATTAAAAATGTCAAATGATGTCCTGGACATGAGAAGTCCTCTTTGTTTGTGATAAATCTATAGTAGAGTCCCACCCTTACAAGTTCCTTCTCCCTTGTCCCTGAAAGGTAAAGCACGGCAATGCCAGAAAATCATTTAAGAAAGTTAGTTGCCTTTGATGTCATCTCCAAGGAAGCATGATTCTAGGTGATTATTTTGTCTTTTGAGGCTCATCAGTCATGTCTTTATCGTTTCTTTTTTGTCTCCTTCTTGGGTTTCTTGCTTATCTGTGGAGCAGTTGCCTTTGGCTTCTTCACCGTCTCTGGATTCTTAGGCTCAAAACTGTCTGAGTCCTACAAGAATCAATTAAGAAACAGTCAGTAACTTTTTTTTTTTACCATTTGCTGACAGCTCACTTTGGGAATCTGAGTATAAACCAAAGGAAGTGAGTGCTGGCTACCTCTGCTGGAACATATCGATATCAAACCAAGTCCACCTTAAACGAGACTCCAGCAGCACCATCTCTGCTTATTCTGCATGTGCTTTTTGATGAGTATGAGATTATGCACAGAAACAGCTTGTTACCAGAGAAGCTGTTAAAAGCTTCAGTGTCTAAAGCAGGCTTTGTAGAAGCAAAACAAAACCAACTTTAGAGGCAAGGAGAAAATCAACACTAAATGAAAACTATTCAAATTAGGGAAAGGAGAAGATACCATATAATCACCAGTGTGCATGGAAACAATCAGCAGGTCTTTCTGCCAAATATTAATCATGATCATGTGCAAGACAAAAGCATTCCCCAAAACAGTAGTAAAAATGTACTGTTCAGAGCCTCCATATCAAGCCCAAAATCCAGGCTGGGAATTGCAGGTAAAGCTTTCTTGACCTGGACTAACAAGGAGTGCTTAGATATGCTGCTTGTTTCCTCCAGGGAAGATGACAGATAATATTCCAGCCATGGGAAATAAAGTCTACTTATCTTGTAAAAACACAAGGGAACAGCGCCAGTCCCATCTGAGAAAGCACACACATGCAGATTGCCTCCTTTCATTAAATGCATTTGAGTATAAATATTGCTTTAGCATCTTGGTTTCTATCAGTCAGAGCGTGCCAACTGGAAAAGGACACACAAAAAATGGCTGAGCAAGACGTGCTAGTTTCAAGCTTCCAAGGCAGTGTTCCAGATAATGGAGGGGGAGGCGAGCATCTGACAGTATCCTTTTAATCAAGGAGCCTGGTTCAAATGTCTCTCAAGTTACTGGGCTATTACAGTTCGCATCTGTGTGGCTTTCCAAGGAAGGAGGCTTGGCTGGCTTTCCCAAGGCTGTAATTGGCGCAGAGGGAGCTGGCAGGCTCTGGAGAGATAGAGCAACACACAGTTATTACTCGGGGATGCAGAGTGCTGCTGCTGTAAAGTGAACACTGCTGCCTTCTAATGTTCAAACCAAGGTAGACTTCAAAGCCTGAAGCCTCCAAGACAGAGAAGCTCCCCAGACTCAAGCATCATTCCCAATATCTTGGAGAGGTAGCCTGTGGTGTTTATGGTCAAATTAGTCCTATGGATAGTAAATCAAAAGGACAGTATACATGTGGAGAAAACAAAGAGCAGAGCATGCAAACATCAAAGCATGCTCACAAACTGAAATGGTAACAGCTCCTTGAGCGGTATTGCTTGAACTGGGGGCCTGGTCTCCAGTTCTCAGTCCAAACTAAAGCTTTTGCTCTTTTCAACTTCCCAGAATCAGGCTACTTGATATTTCTCAAAAATTTATCGTGTGAAGCCATGGACTCTGACAGATGGGCACCAGTGCCTGCAGAACAATGCTGCCCGACTTGCGATGCCACTGCATTGTGACAAGCAGGTGCCTGCTTCATCTCTGCTGGGAGCTGCAGCTCCTATGGCAGGACTAGCAGGAGGGAGCGCGCACCCATGCCAGGGCAGCATCACTAACCCAGTTCCTCAACGCAACTTCACATCACATCAGCATCCAGAAGTGAGAGAGTTGGGTCATGCACTGTATCCTTCACACTGTACCTCATCCTCAGGCATTCCCTTCCACAGATAGATTGAAAATTTCCTTGCTTGCTCTGAACAAGAGTGAGCAAATGTGGCAATAAAGATAGCCTGAAAACAAAACCTACCATGCTGAGTTGTTACTGAAAATACACCATACACAGAGAGGTGGCAGATGCCCTATTCCTGGAACACTGCAGATTGGATGGGGCTCTGAGCAACCTGAGCTAGTTGAAGATGTCCCTGCTCACTACAGGGGTTGGACTAGATGACCTTTAAAAGGTCCCTTCCAACCCAAAGCACTCTATGATTCTATGGAAATCTGTATCAAACCACTAAACTTGCAGTCTGATCACCAGCACTGAAGTATCTGTCCCCAGCACCACAAGCACATGGGAGCCAAGCACATGGAGCTCTCTCATCAGAAGTACCAGGCAGCTGCAAGTCATTGCACTGTGGCCTAGTTGGGGGGAACTGGAGTCCTGTGGCTCACCTCAACCTTTCACTGCAACTTCTCCTGTAGTAACAGCACCACACTTGCTGGCACAGGATTGGGTGTCAGTACTGAAAACTGCCTTCCTCATTTACAATACAGCAGAAATTTCACCTATCTCTTGGTTCCAAAAATCACATGCAAACTAGAGCCCAAAGTCACTTCTTGAAAGGCAGGTCCTGCAAAGGGGAGCCCTGCCTGCCAATTAATAAAGCAAATCAGCAGTAGGATAACAACATGAGGTAGGAGCAAAGCCTTCTTGTATGCAGTCAGGAACACCATGTACATTCAGCACACCTTGCCAGTGCTGCAGGTCACTGTTTTCACTGATATTCAGAAAGACCCTGGCTCAGGTATTTGCTCCTGACTTTCTCATCTGGGGGTAAATCAGAAGACAAAAGTTGGAGGTGGGAAAGCAAGAAGAAAGGAAAGAGAGAGAACAACGAAATTCTCATCAGTCCCAGGGGCAGGCCGCTGTATCTCCATTAGTGACTCAAAGTTCTCTTCCATCCTATTTACTCCAACTCTGCTCATCAATATAAATATTAAAGAGCTGTACTTACTGTCTTATGGGACTTGGAAACTGGCAGGATTATGGCTAGCACACAGATAAGTTGGAAAATGGCTCCAAAGAAGAGTCCATAGCGTAGCACATTCTCCATGAATGTGGGCTCGGGGATTTCAGGTGGGGAGAAATCCAACTCAGCAGCCATTGTGCATGTGTCTTCCTCCTCTAATGCTCTCAAGAAGACTGGTTACTACAAGGGGGGGAAAAAAGAGCAATTATTTTCATTGTGATTTCTGGTATTCCCTTTACAGTATGCTAACATGACAGGCTACCTCATGCAGACATTCTGAAAACACCCTTGATCTACAATAACAAAAGGGGAAATGAAAGTTGCATTTTGTTTGGATGCTTTAACCACCTGCCTATGAAAATACTCTTCAAATGCTAATATTAGTCCATTTGCAGGTGAGGGGAAGACAAACAAAACACAAACAATATTCATGAAACAATAAAGGAAAAGCTTAATAAGCAAGAATATACTTTTCCTGATCATACATGCAAGGTGACTATTGTTCATTTTCACCTACACTATGTATGTGGTGACAGCCTTGTTGTTTTAGATGGTGTACAAACACAACCACTACTTAAAGAAACCACACAGAAGGTAGATCATGTGTCTGAACTTCAGCATGGCTTTAGTTGCCAGTTACACTAAGCTCCATATACCTTGCAAGAGTCACACAGGTAGTTTGTGGCAGAGTTAATACTGATCTGCTGGGTGTCATGCTAGTTTCTCAGCCACAAGACCATGCTTTCCTCCTTCCTTCCTTTATCTTTTGCTAATGGAGCTGTCAATTCCTTCTCTGAATGACTAATGACCTTCTACAATAACGGAGAACTCTCCTGCCACAATTGCTGGAATATGCCACAGAAAGTCCCAAAAGGGAAATGCAATTAGTGTGAGATGCCATCAGAACTCGGTTGTGATTACTGTCTCAGTTTTCCTGACCTGGGTGATCCTGCTGTGTACTTACTGACTCTGCACTACTTACTGCTACCTGCTCTGTATTACTAAAGTTTGGGTGTGGATTGTGCTGCATGCATGTTTCAGTTGAACTGTAGTCATCTGCCTCCTAGAAATCTTCTCCTAGGCAGGCTCTGTGTTTCTCAGACTAGGAGGAGGTTTCTACCACTGTAGATGCAACCCAGTTCAGAAAGGTAGTAAACTAAAAAGTATAATTTGAGTAAAGTTACAGTTGATAAATTTGAGAATCAATCAACAACTCAATGCTGTTGCATATGACATATGTCATTTGGGGACACACTAAAAGGAGTGCAATATACAATACAAGAAACAATTATTTTAATTCAGCTAAAGTACAGTACATTATTTTGAATTGGAAAAGACAAGAAAAAATTCCCAGCTGCAGGGATTGTCAGTCTCTGGAATACAGACACAGTGGAATCCCTGTTACTGGTGATTCAGAAGAGCAGATCAGATCAGTGTTGGCCTGGGATGGGGTGAGTATATATAATCCTGCCTTTGAATCAGGTAATAAGAAGAGGTGACCTCTCATGGTCCCTTCCAGGGCTGTACTTCAGTGAAAAAAACCCAACTTTTCAAATTCTGATTAAAATCCAATAAGCAACAGATGCACAGGATCTGGACATGGAGCCAGAACACAGAGTGGACAACCTGGGCTCAGGAAGTATCACTGCAGACACAAAGGCTGCACCGGACACACAATGGTGTCAACAAAGCATGTCTAAATGTGGCTCAGCCCAAACTGCTTTCAACTTTTAAAACCCCCAATCCACTAAGGCAGCAGTTCCTAAGCAAGAAACAGAAACATGGGAAACTTCACCCTTGAGTTGCATTTTATCTCGACTTTGTTTATTGGGATATCTTTTGAAAAGGTTATTCTTGTCCACCCCCTTCCTCAAACAGGGCAGGAAGGGATGTTGCTTCATTCCTCACCCAGAGTGTTCAGGACAAACTCCTACTGATAATCCTGATTCATACACCTGAAACACAACACACAAAAATAAACCAGAAAAGGAAACCTTTACAATGAAAACAAAAATCTCCATCCTCATCTGCTGCTCGTCTCCCTTCCTTTCTCCTTTCTATTCCATCTCCCTCGAGGGCATTAGTAATTTTCTAATAAAACCCATGTGACATGACCAGCATCAGGAGCTCTCACACAGACTGGCAGCAGCTGCAGCTACCATTTTAAGCACTACCCAGAGAAATATGCTCAGAGACCTGACATCATGCTCTAACTAGCAGTCATAGAGAAGCATCCTTGCTTGCACAGTAGCCATAGCAGACTACCCACGTTTAGACCATTAGTTTTCCTGCTATCAGTGGAGCTGAACTAATATTAGCAAAACTCTTCCCCATTTTAAAAACCTCCTATGGTTAACACGATGCCCAAACCTGCTCACACATGGAGGCTAAACCTGCCATGAAGCACAGGCCTAAGCTGCACACCAGGAACCAGGGCTCAGCATCAGGCATGTTGTTGCCTTCTATGCTGAATACAGAACTTGCAAAGTGAGTTTTCTGAGAGTGCTGTCGCCTCACACTGTGCCCTGCAGCTAATCTAGCAGGTCCCTGGATGATAATGGAGTCTTCTTCCCTGTTCTGGAGAAGCTAACAGCTTCACCACCTTTTCCTTAGCTAACATCTCTTCTTCTCCACAGGTTATTAAGCACCTTTTTCCTTGGACCACATCATCCATTAAGGTGGCTATACTGAAAGCAGTTGTCCTTAAATTGCATTTAGAGATCAGTACTCTTATTTCAGACCTTCAGAGGAAGCTTCCCCCTTCCAGCTTACTGGTCTACCACCTCTCTCAACAAGCCTAGCCACCTCACTGGAATACAACAGCAGAAAGAGGTCACAGACAGTTGCACTGCACTACAGGAACCGATTTTGACTATCTGTTTAAAAATATTTTGTCTTCCTTCTATTAGAGTTTCACAGCAAGCTGGCTACCCCCACCCTAAAAAGGCATGGTCCTGCAGCAAAGTCAGATTTGTACCACAGAACCAGTGAGGGGTCACTGTGGGCTGGAGGGTCACTGACACCCCTGGAAGGTGATCTGGCTGTCTTGACACAGGATCAGGCCCTGTGGTAAATAATCATGTATTCTCAGGGCCATAAACAAACCATCTCAATAGAGCCAGGACTGACTCAAACCTTTCCCTTTGCTGTCCCATGTTGCCCACCTGGCACCTTCAAGACATAGCACTATAAAAATAACAAGCAAAGGACATATCCACAGCTGCATTTCATTTCAAGTAATGTATACTACCTGCCTTCTTGCCCTTTATTTCCACTTCTTGGGGTGGAAATAAAGAGCAATAGTAGCAGCGCAGAACATGACAGCTGCTGTCAAAGGATGAGGCAAGAAAAGGTGGTGCTGTACTTCTGAAATGACTTAGTAGGTGTTGGCATGGAGATGGACCAGTTCATATTGGATTCAGAGCGATTTGCGTGTGCTCAGCACCGCTGAAAACATGACGATTAGCGAGGCTGAGGAGCCCCTCTGGAGGTTTACGGGCAGCCACTAGGCAGTCGTGCCGGGGCCTGTAAGGAGTAGATGCTGTGCAACCTCACAGCAGAGGCCACCCGGAGCTGCCTCTAGGGAGAACAACTCTTCGCCGCCTCCTCCCGCAAGCAGCGGGGCCAGGCGCGGCTGCAGCAGGCGGAGCGGGACCGCCACGGAGCCGGCCAGCCCTACCTCACCAAGGCCCTCCCACCCGCCTCCCGAGGCGATGCTGAAGCCACCGCTGCTCCCTCTCAACAGAGCCCTTTCCAGCCCCAGC
>VWZX01001686.1:12303-80408 GCA_013399015.1 Galbula dea | reverse complement strand
ATGGTTGGTACTGAGAACTAGTTCCTCACAATCAATGACTCAGTGCATTCCAGAACTAGGAGTGCAAATAATCTCTTTTTTGGCCCCTTTTCATATTCGTTAAAATGTAGTCACTACAATGTTGTGCAGATCCATTTCAAAGAAAATATCAATCAATCACATCCTATACCTATACAGCAGCCTCTAAGGAGCTCTACAGAATACTGTACAGCTTCCTTTCCTAGGGTGTGAAAACCTGCATTACAAACACAAAACAAACTTAATGTAGTGACACCTGAATTTGCCTCAGGTCCACCATATGTGTAATGGCAAGCTTAGATAACAGAAGCACAGGCCACTAGTAATTAAAATCATATTGATTTTTCTCTATATCACAGTGCTGATATGAGCAATGTTAGCATTCTTACAATGGAATGGAAAATGCTAAGTGGCTCTATGAATAGGACACTTTCATTTTCTGTAAGATACCATCAGAAATTGCAACAAAAACATTTCAAATCAGTCTGGTGAAATAAATGGTGCTTTTTAGAAGCTTCAACGGATATATTTAAAAGAATTTAACCCAACAAATACACAGAAATAATTCTCTGCTGAGCTGCTGAAAAAGCGCACTCAGGACAGGAGCATGCACAAAGAACACTCATCCTGCTTGCAAGATGTGATTTAAGGGAAAAAAGTATGCACAGTAATTACTCCCTCCCTCATCATTCCGTGAAGAGCAGATAGTTATTTCTGTTCCTTGTACTATGCCTGCACTGCCCTCTGCACTTAGCCAGCCAGTCAAAACAGCCCAGGCAGCCCACCACCAGCTCTATAAAATTCCCTGGGATATTGTGAAGGAAAGAACTATATATGGTGGCTCTTCAGTTACTGCAGCATTCTTCAGATCTGCCAGAGGCATGATGAATTTACAAGTCAACGTGTTTTAAGATGGATTATCCTTTCCAGAAAATGTCTGTGGAGATCGTTTGGGGAAAAAAATTCTTTTAAAAATCATGTTCCTGGTTTGCTTTTCACTCCAAACATAAGAAATACTGAGAGAGAATTCCTGCATTCATAGCTAATGGGAGGTAGGGATGATTTAAGTTTGACACATTTGTAAGAAAGGTTGAATATTCTTTAGATTTGTTCAGTTATTCCACATATACATATATGTACATATATATATATATGCACATTCATTCCACAGATGGTGGAGTTAAAACCTATATCTATTTGTCCACCTTTGGAATGGCAACGTGAGGAGAATTTTTCAAAGTTCTGCATCACTTCAAACCCCACAAATTCATAAAGATAATTAACCACTGAAGAAAGCTCCCAGCAATTTAACAGATACAAGAAAAATTTAATGCCTTGGAGGCATATCAAATACTGGAGGATAACTTAACACTGAATTATCCACTAGCCTTCTCTTCCAGCTCTGCCTTGGGGATACTAAAAAAGATATTTCAAGAATGAGAGGGAAGAAAGTGAAGGAAAAACTATGTTAAAAACTTTTAAAGAGTGGCCTAAATTATCTTGGACTTGCGCAAGATGGGAAAAGGTTGATGTGGGGGAAAAGATGATGATAATGATCATGTGTCTTTCAGCCAGGCAATAAATCACTTATATTGAACAAACCATGAATGACAACAGACAGGCTTAGCACTGAGTCACAGCAGATGCTGTGTCTTCTGAGTCATTTGGGGGGAGGGTGAAATCTCCTTGTATAGACACTGTCCTCTTAGTTTGCAGAAATGTAAATAAGGATCTTTCTCATCTTTCAATTACCAAATACAAGCCGTAAACCTTCTGGATAGCCAAGTAGTCAGTAAATGGTCTCTCCAGTTGAATTTTTTTCACTCCTTAAGATAGCATGGTGCACTGTCAAGGGCTGATATTTAGGGTTTAGAAAAAAAAAATGTTGACATCTATTGATTCTCTCTGCAAACCCAGATAAGTTCTGGACCCATCTGAAGGAGAGGAGTTAGCAGTAGAGCAAGACTGCTTCAGTTCTCCTGTGTGAAAGAGGAGGTATCTCACTTCTTACAGAGGGCAGGGACTGCTTGTACTCCCCTGTCCTTGCTAAGTGGCTGACTTAGGCACTGAGGTATCCTGCAGATGGGGATGAGGTGGTAAGGGAAGGAGGAGGACAGGAAATGTGGGCATCCTGTTCCAGCAGTACCATAGGGTGCATTGTAGGGAGCTCCAGGGTCAGTCCCAGGACAGTTCTTGGAGTCAGTCACACCCAGATACATCGTCCCTGGTAGGAAACCAACAAATACCTTTGGGAACCTTTGTTCTTAAGGTTCTTTTTCCTGTTCTTTTATCAACAAGGAAAAGTCAAACTTAAAAAAAAAAAAAAGTGATTCATTTTAGTTGCCTTTTTTACACATCAGTATCTTCAAACATAGATTTTAAGTCTAATCATAAACTTTCCAGAAGTAATCTCCTGCTGCTGCCCTTTCCAGTTTTTCCTACTCTCTTGCTGCCACAGGAGAGGAGCCAGCAGCCTGAATAAGATCACTGCACTACTGCCAACTTTATAAAGCACTAAGCAAAAAATGCTTCAATTAAAGTCCAGCTCTATACACACAGCTTCAGCAGAGCTGAATGTGTATTATATGTTTTATATATAACGGCTTACTTGTTACACTTCACGAGACGTAAAGGCCTAAAGGATTCATAGATGATATTTTAGGTTTATGAGAAGAATGGGGATGATAAAGGATTATAGCTTACAAAAATGAGAACAAAAGACCAGTGGTACTCTGTCTACCAAATTACCTACAAGGGATGCCACATACGTGTGCCACTATTTGTGAGCTGCTAAAGGAGAGGCCTCCCACCCCCCTAGGGTAGAATTGGCATGTTCAGCTTGCTCCCTGAGATGCCTGTATACTAATGCATGCAGCATGGGGAATAAACAGGAGGAGTTAGAAATCCATGTGAGGTCAAGGGTTTATGATCTGGTGGCCATTACAGAGACATGGTGGGATAGCTCTCATGACTGGAATGTGTTCATGGATGGCTATGTCCTTTTCAGGAAAGACAGATCTGCAGGGCGTGGTGGGGGAGTTGCTCTTTACGTGAGAGATCAACTGGAATGTGTTGAGTTCTGTGCAGGGGTGAATGGGGGGAGAGTTGAGAGTTTATGGGTGCAGATTAAGGGGCAGACTGGCATGGAGGATACTGTTGTGGGTGTTTATTACAGGCCACCTGATCAGGATGAGGAAGCTGATGAGGCTTTCTCCAGGCAGCTGACAGTGGCCTCACAATCACAGGCCCTGGTTCTTATGGGGGGTTTTAACTACCCAGATATTTGCTGGAAAGGCTACTCAGCCAGCCATTCACAGCCCAGGAGGTTCCGCCAGAGCATTGATGATAACTTCTTGATGCAAGTGGTGGATGAGCCCACTAGCAGGGGAGCGCTGCTGGACCTGATACTCACTAACAAGGAGGGTCTGGTTGAAAAGGTAGAGGTTGAAGGCAACCTTGGCTGCAGTGACCATGAGATGGTAGAATTCAGGATCTTGTGTGGTAGGAACAGGATGCCTACTAGGATCACTACGCTAGACTTCAATAGGGCCAACTGTGATCTTTTCAAGAAATTGCTAGGGGAAATCTCATGGGAAAGGGTACGAGAAGATAAAGGGGCCCAAGAGAGCTGGTTAACATTCAAGGACCACTTCTTCCAAGCTCAAGATCAGAGCATCCCAACACGTAGAAAATTGAGGAGGGGAGCCAGGAGACCTGCTTGGTTAAGTAAGGAATTGCTGGGCAAGCTGAAGTGGAAGAAGAGTTTCTTCGGGGCATGGAAGGAGGGGCTGGCCATAAGGGAAGAGTACAAGAGTATTGCTAGAGGATGTAGTGAGGCAACTGGGAAAGCTAAGGCCTGTCTGGAATTAAATTTTGCAAGGGAGGACAAGGACAATAGGAAGGGCTTCTTCAAATACATTGCCCAAAAACTAACATTAGAGGCAATGTAGGCCCTCTGCAGAATGAGGAGGGTGCCTTAGTGACAGATGATACAAAGAAGGTGGAGTTACTGAATGCCTTCTTGGTCTCTGTCTGTACTGTTAGAGACTGTGCTGAGGAGCCTCAGACCCCTGAGCCCCCAGATCATCTTAGAATAATGGAGGAGTTTTCCTTAGTTGAGGAGGACTGGGTTAGGGAACAGCTAAGCCATCTGGACATCCATAAATCCATGGGACCTGATGGGATACACCCACGGGTGTTGAGGGAACTGGCAGAAGTCATTGCCAGGCTACTCTTCATTATCTTTAATAAGTCCTGGGGGACAGGAGAGGTGCCTGGGGATTAGAGGAAGGCAAATGTCACTCTAGTATTCAAAAAGGGCAAGAAGGAGGAGCCCAGTAACTCTAGACTGCTCAGCCTCACCTCCATCCCTGGAGAGGTGATGGAACACTTTATCCTTGACTCTGTCTCTAGTCATGTCAAGGATAAGGGGAACATCGGGAGCAGTCAGCATGGGTTTACCAAGAGGAAGTCATCTTTGACCAACCTGGTAGCCTTTGATGAGGACATAACCAGGTGGATAGATGAGGGTAGAGCAGTGGATGTGGTTTATCTTGATTTCAGTCAAGCATTTGACACTGTCTCCCACAACATCCTTGTGGCTAAACTGTGCAAGTGTGTCTGGCTGATTGGGTAGTGAGGTGGATTGTGAACTGGTTGAATTCAGAGTCAGAGAGTCGTGGTCAATGGGATGGAGTCTAGTTGGAGGCCTGTGTCTAATGGAGTCCCTCAGGGGTCAGTACTGGGACCAGTACTTTTCAATACATTCATTGACAATCTGACTGAGGGAACAGTGCTGTCAGCAAGTTTGCAGATGACACTGAACTGGGTGGAGTGGCTGACACACCGGAGGGTAGTGCTGCCATTCAGCGAGACTTAGAGTGGCTGGAGAGTTGGGCAGGGAGAAATTGAATGAAATTCAGCAAGTCCAAGTGTCTAGTTTTGCACCTGGGAAAGACCAACCCCGTGGATCGGTATAGTTTGGGGACTGAGCTGTTGGTGAGCAGGGAAGGGGAAAGGGACGCGTGGGTCCTGGTGGATGGAATGATGACCATGAGGCAGCAGTGTGCTCTTGTGGCCAGGAGAGCCAATGGGATTCTGGGGTGGATTAGAAGGAATGTGGCTAGTAGGTCAAGAGAAGTTCTTCCCCTTTACTCTACCCTGGTGAGGCCACATCTGGAATATGTTGTTCACTTCTGGGCCCCTCAGTTTAAGAGGGATAGGGAACTGCTGGAGAGAGTCCATCACAGAGCCACTAAGATGATGAAGAGAGTGGAACCTCTTCCTGATGAGAAAAGGCTGAGGGAGCTGTGTCTCTTGATCTTGGAGAAGAGGAGGCTAAAAGGTGACCTCATCTATGCTTTTAAGTATGTGAAGGGTAGGTGTCAGGAAGATGGGGTCAGGCTCTTCTCAGTGGAGCCCAGTGACAAGACAAGAGGCAATGGTTGTAAGCTGAAGCATAGGAGGTTCCATATGAATACAAGACAAAAATTTTTCCCAGCTGAAGTGCCAGAGCAGTGGCACAGACTGCCCAGAGAGGTTGTGGAGTCTTCTTCTCTGGAAATATTCAAAACCCGTCTGGATATGTTTCTGTGTGACCTGGTCTAGGGAATCCTGCTGTGGCAGGGGTGTTGGACTAGATGATCTTTCAAGGTCCCTTCCAGCTGCTGACATTCTGTGATTCTTTGATTCTGTCCTGTGATGGTTTGGACCTGGCTCCCTGCCAAATACCCAAACTCAGAGTGAAAGCCTTCCCCCCCTTTCCTTCTCAGAGTTTTAGAGAAACTACAAGTGAAACTAAAGAGCCCAAAACAACCCGAATTATATCAAAAGTATATATATTTGCATATATAGCAGTTATATACTATTAAAATACTATGTACACAGTAGGGGGAACCTCCCAAGGGAAAGGGAAAAGGGAAGGAAAAAGGGAAAAAAAGGGAAAAAGGGGAAAAAGGGAAGAGAAACTTAAACAAGTATGTATTGACTCGAAACCCAGGATAGAACTAATAAAAACAGAATCTTACAACTGTCCTTAAGATGGCAGAGTCTCACTGACCGACGCCAGCAACCGCTGCCTCTCATGGCCTACAAGGCCTGCAAGGCTTGACTCTTCCGCACAGGGGAGACTGATAGAAGAGAACTTGTGTCTTCAGATCCACCGGAAGGGAAGAGAGGGCAAAGGCCTCTCCCCCTCCTTATTTATACCCCACGTTACGTAAAATCATATGGAATACTGGGAACATGACCACTTCCCTGGTTACAAGCTGGTTACCAGGAAAAGGCCTGGGTCAAACCATTACATGTCTTTGAATATGGGAATGTTTAAAAATATGTATCTCCTCCTCAGAGTTTTCTGATAGAGCAAGCTGTGTTTACTTCAGCATAGATACTGAAAGGAAGTTTTCTGAACCTCCTTTTTTTGTTGATCCTAATGTTTTTTCGTTTCAGGCTTGCAAATCAAACTGCATTTGTAAAAAATTCTCAGTGCATATCAGAGTCATATAACAGTCTAAAGAGAGGTTCTACCTTATAGATGCCATGACCAGATTTTCTCAGGAGTTCAGGTCTTTTTCCCTTTCTCAGTACATTCAGTATGTTTGAACCTTTGCCTCACCTCATTAATTAGTTCGGATCTCCAGACACTGAAAACTCCATCGTCCTCCCAGGTAGCAAGTCCCCAAAAAAACAAAGGACAAGTTCAAGCCCTTCTTTCAGGTTCTTTCTTAAAGGTCTGTCAATCTTCTCCTTCTGAGGCAAATCCTGGAGTCTTGAGGGACTTCATATCTACCCTTTTCTGTCAATGTGCTAAATATCTCATCTACCTTTCAACTATTTCCCTTTCATTTAACTCTCTGTTCCCCTCAAACTCTTGTTTGTGCTTTGATATTCTAAATCAAAGTCTTTAATTTATTCTTCACATAATCTCCAGTTCTCTTTCCTGCACTTGGATTCTCTTGGCTTCTCAACTGCCAGAGCACCTGGTCAAAGTCTCCAGCCCAAGATTTTCCAGCCTTGTTTCACTATTGAGATTCAACAGCCAACTGTCTTCACTTCAAGAGCTTACTCCACTCCTCTTTAGTCTCTGCAAAGATATTCACGTCTCTTGTCTCCCTGCACCACAGACCTGCCACTGCCTGAGACCTCAGCTACTGCAGGAACAGGTCTTCTGTCATCTGTAACTTTTTTGAAAGGATAAGCACAATCTTCTCCCAGTTTCCCCATATGCAAGCACTGCCGTGCGTACCACAACATGCTAGTCTCTCTCCTCATTTTGTGATTTCCAACATCTTGCCATCCAAAGCCTTGAAATCATTTCAAAGGTTTTCAGTATTCAATGCATTGGGAGCATAAGACATCTGTAAGAAAACAACCGCTCCAGGAAAACTGCTAAGATGATGACTCAAAGGCAACACCTTTTGTTTACGTTGCCCAATCTCTAGAAAGCTTTCAGACCTTTGCTCTCAGCTGCTGCTTTCAACAAAGGAGTGGAAGTCTAAATTTGCTTTCACCCGTCTGCAAAATGATTATCAGTGGCATTTCATTTTAATCCAAATTGTGACACTGTACTTTACAAGCTGTTTATTACAGTTCCACTTTTTACCCCTGAGACTTTTAAACTTTTTTAGTTTAGAGGAAAGAAGAAAAATTCCAAGCCAAGAAAAAACTGCACAGAGAAGGCATGTCCAGCTGCTATTACTCACACAGCAACTGAACATTCCAAACCAATCCTGAATATATGGAGTTTTTCAAGTTTTTAGATGTTAATTTCACAATTATTATCATTCTCTTCTGTATGAAGATTTTCTGTGTTTGCATTGGAAAAAGGTATTACCAATGGAATAAGGGATTTGCAGGAGATTGTTGTACAGTCCTATTAATAATACAAAATCAGTCTAAACCACAAAGTAATTTTGTTGACTCATGGGACATTAAACATGCTTTATTTAAAGCCTTTATAATTTTTATTTCTGAGTTCTTCTTCAAATCATTTTTATTGTCTGATTTAGAATAATTCAACATAAGATATGAGTTTTCCAGCTAAGAATCCATTACCAATTCAAACATTAAATTGACTTTGCTTCCAATATGCAAGAAAGTGAACTTAGCTTGTTAAACTTTCTTTACATTAGAAATACTGTATGACCTAGAAAGACTAACTCCAACTTTAATGCACAAAGTTCTTTTACTGTTGTAAAAGTTAGATGTTTTACTTACCATATCTTTCAGGTTCAGGTCGTAGAATAGATAGATACATAGATTTTCTGACTATAAATATGGGCCAAATGCATGTCTATGGATTATCTGAAATACATTTGACTGCATGAAATCTTTTTACTCACACTGACTGCATATAACCTTCATAGGAACTGGAAGAGATCACATGTTGAGATCATTGTCTATTTTCTGATAAAAAACCAAGGGGATTGGTGGAGCAGGTTAAGTGTTAAAAACTGGATTTTTCATAGGAAAATTCATAGTTTTGACATAAACCATATCCTTGATCATAAATGGAATTGCAGACAGAGAGACAACAGGAGTGGAAACTCACTCTACAAAGAAAGTGTCCAATCCTAAAATAATCAAATCTTTAATCATAAGCCCTGCCTGCCCTCCTGCCCAGCTTAGTCCACCACATACCAGGCTCATTTCAATCATACCCGTATTCAGAATTTCACCTGAAGATCAGTTCTTCATGGAAATTACAGAACTGTGTATTTCGGTATAATTTCCAAACCTATAACATTCATGGCTACAATGGACAGAGAGGGGGATGTGAATAAAATATGGGTCTGAGATCATTCAGCCAATAATTTCTATTACTTGTTAATTACCTCCTTTAGTCTTACACATATTTCTTTCATTTTTGCCATTGAGTAAGTGCTTCCTAGACATACCTGCCCATGCAAACTTTTGAAAGTTATCAGCATCTACAGTAGTGACCTTCATTTTCACAGGAAACAAGTGAGTATGGTAATTGCAAACAGTTAGCACTGCTTTTAATAAAGCAAGATGTTATTTCAGAGATATATATAATGCAGTCAGGTGGGGCAGAAGTAAACTAAAGAGGGTAAAGACACCTTAGATCAGGACACTTCCTTAGCAGTCTGTTATAATTTTAGCACATTCTGGGAAAGAGTAATGAGGAAGAAGGAATCCCTTCAGACTAACCTATAGAGTCCTTCAGTCCAAACCTGCAGCACTGGTGCAATAAGGTGCACCAAAATTTTACTATCCCGTCTGCATTACAAAATCAAATTAAGAGCAATATAGCCTAACACATGCAAACATTATTCTGTTGCAATAAGGGAAATACCCACCGTGAAGAAGGGGAATCAGATGCTTCATATAAAACCAGATTGTCAGAATTTTTAACAGGTTTTCAGTAATTCTCTGAAGACAAATTCTGATAAGAATGTTGCTTAAGATATGAAATCAGCAAGTCAATTTTCCTATAGGTTAGCTTCCTACAGCTGCACACTCTAAGGTGAAAATTCTGAATTTTCCATGGATAATCCCTTCATACATTTTGGATATATGTTCTTAACATGGAAAGTTTTTTAAATGGGATTATTGGAGATAAATGAAATACATGCCATAAAGCCTTTAGTCATGTTAAAGTCCAAGATACGTTTGAAACATGGGGAACAGATGTAGTCCTATTTTCTTTTGGGAAACATTAATAGTTTCCTTAGCATCTCTGTACAAATTATGTGATATATCTTTAGAAGAAGTACATGTAAACAACAGAAAATACTACACTGAAATAATGAATATAGGGATATTGTTGCACAACATCCCAAATCCCCTCCATACAGACAAGCCTCCCTGCAAAGAAAAAACAATGACAAAAAGATTCCTTAAAAAATGTTTAAAGCTAATTAAATTTTATTAACATAACAAAATGGAATTCTTATATGCATTCTTACAAGAACACATATTCTGGGGTTAACATAGGTTTATGCATCAGAGAACATGAAAGGTCCTTGAAATTTGTCTGAGGCTTGCAAGATTGTAAGGAATATGTCAAGGCATGCAAGAACAAATGACATGCAAGTGCGAATTTCTTCTTTATTTTTTCTTTACATTGATGAATTCGAGTTCACAAAATGTAATTGGGTAGTATTTTTGCAGGAACGGCCACTGGGTGCCACTGTTCTGCTGCATAGAAAAAGAGCTGAAACGACGTTTTTGTTGCAGTAATAAGTTTTTTATTATTAAAGTATGTGTACTGCTGCTGTATATACCCATCTTTAGAAATGACACCGCTGCACAGTTCGTAGTAAGTTTTTCATAGCAGAACAATAGGAAAAGTGGCACTAAGAGACAGAAAAATCTGTTTAAACTCAATAGGCAATATAACCTCAGAGAAACCTTATATCAGTAAATTTTCTACTTAATAAAAGATACACAGCAGCTGACAAAATGGGTATCCAGGATCAAGTTTGATATTAATTTGCTGAATGACCTTGTAGAACTCACTGGGGACTGTTTCTGCCCAGTTGTGCACAGCTGCTTTTCCAGTATCCACATGTCAAATGTTCAAGTGTGTGTGGAAACAGAATCTAATCTACCCAATTGGTTCACAGAATGTACAGCATGTGTGTACAGCTACAGTAAGTGTGTACATGTAATTGGTCCATTTCCCAGTTTGAAAACCATATTCTTGACTCCTCTTGTCTTTATTTTCTTCAGTTAGGAAACTTGTTAATGAGTTAATGAGCTTGTACTTTATGACAGGAGTAACAGTGCAGGCACAGGTTTTGGCACGTGTAAACGGTAACCTCAAGAAGCTGAAGTCCAGATAAGGTGAAACTTGTAGGCTGAGAAGTAAACAACTACACTTTAGAGTGGAAAAGGACAGAGGGTGGTAATACACACTTCGAGCTGCTACTTTTCATTCAAGTGATTATAACTGCAGTCCTAGAAGCTGCGTAACTGTAATATAAATATATTTAAGGTCTAAATGATGTTCCCTGAGGTCAGTAAAGAAAGACAAGTTCAAATGCTGCCAGTCTGATGTATCAGGTAGCAAGCAAGAATAAGAAACAGAGATTGAAAGACTGAGTTCCTTGAAAGTCTGAGAGATAAATTTTTACAATACGAAAATAAACAGAAACAACATAGCAGCCTTGACTACATAGTAACAGCTTCATGCAAAATCAGTAAGAAAGATCTTTCCAGTTATGCAGTTTTCAACAATTAAAAAAATGTTCTAATTAGAAGCAAAGGAAATTTTGCAGTTTGTTGCAAATTTGTCAGATTATCATGGCAATTATCTGAAGTATCCTTACTTATCTTTTCAATATGTTACACTGCCCAAATAGAGACTAATAGTTATTCATTATATAGTTTAGGTGCATGCTTGAAACAGTTTCAGACATGCCAAAAGGCCTTAGAAAGAAAGACCATTTTAATCGTTGAATTGCAGTAGTCTTCTTAATCCAATGCATAAACCCAGATCCTATCATGTTCCTACAGAATAATTTTCAAGGCATGAAAGTGACACTGTTCATGTTCTATAGCTGTCTGGGTATGAGGTTAATCAGGACCTTTTCATTTTAAAAGCAATTCACAACTCTATAGAAAATATTGTGCCAATCACAAGTACCTCACAGGATTTTGAAAAGGCATTCAGAAAGATCATTTACATACAGATCTAAAGATTAATTTTATATATATATCTATCCTTATTATTCCAGACAATATTTCTAGGTACTCATCTAAGAACAAAATATTTTGTTCTCATCATTTTTAGGGCTGTTAGAACCCCATCTGTGCCCACCACATTTTCCTGCACTTAAATTCCTTCACCCATCATCTGCGATGTTCCTGGCCCTCATAAAGTTCAACAATAAAAAAGCACAGCAGGGCAATAAATAGTTTGAATGCAGTCCTGAACTCCTCTGTAGGTAGCCAGGTGGGTAGCAAGTGAGTGAGACAGGAAGATGACAAGATTGTCTGCACTTCTTGCCTTCTGTGTTTGGAGTGTAATAGGAGGTAAAAATTGGTTTCTCTCTGGTGCTGGCTGCCTTCCCTCTCCTGAATTGACCAGCTCAACTACTGTACAGCAAAAACTGTTCCACTTCAAGGAACTGATGGGTGAAGGGCAGATCACAGCAGAGACAGATATGACCTTAGGGCATTTCCAGCTGTCCTCGCTATATTGAATGGTTTGGAAACAGCTTCTACTTTGAGACAACAAAGATCGATTTTATGAAAACTAGTGAACAATCCTTGGCTTACATAATTTGAGTGCAGCTGAAAAGTTAGAGGAAACCATCTAGAAATGACAAAAGGTTAAAGTGTAAAATATCCATCACAAGTTCATATTGCAGACTGTACACTTGGCCAAAGAGATGAACTGAAGTTCACTGGTAACAGTAAGCAGGGAACTTTTAAGGACTGTTAAAAATCTGTTTTCCTTTGCAGTTTCCAAAGTGTTATTATTGTGATAGAGTTGGGACAAATTTATGGTTAGTTTTCTCTCATTATAGTCACAAACAACACACATATGTGCCTTGGGTATAAAGGCCATAAAGCCAGATACATGTGTGAAACAAACAATCCTGATAATAAATGTATTTTCAATTAATATTCAGATCTGCTTCCTGTACCCTAGTTAAATGATCTTGTAGCACATCTTTTATTTGTTAAAGCAGGTAGAAGATACAGATCTATAGTAAGAGAACATTTTATGTTTTGGTGAAAACAGAGGCAAACATAGAATCATAGAATTGTCATAGTAGGAAGGGACTTCAAAGATCGTCTAGTTCAAATCTCCCTGCCTGACAGGGACACCTTCCACTAGATTAGGTTCCCAGAGCCCCATCAAGCCTTGTCTTAAAAGCTTCCAGGGATGGAGCTTCCACAACTTCTCTGGGCAACATGTTCCAATGTCTCACCACCCTCATAGTGAAGAACTTCTTCCTAATATCCAACCTAAATCTACCTTCCTCTAGCTTACACCCATTTCCCCTTGTTCTATCACTGTCTGACCTCCTAAAAAGTCCCTCACTAGTTTTCTTGTAGGCCCCTTTCAGATACTGGAAGGCTACAATAAGGTCTCCTTGGAGCCTTCTCCTCTGTAGACTGAACAATCCCAACTCTCTCAGTCTGTCCTTGTAGGAGAGGTGCTCCAGTCCTCTGATCATTCTCGTGGCCCTTCTCTGGACTCATTCCATCAAGCCCATATCCCTTTTGTAATAGGGGCTCCAGAACTGGAGGCAATATTCCAGGTGGAGTCTCATGAGAGTGGAGTAGAGGGGGAAAAATAAAACATACGGTTTTCAGTTACCATTTCATTACAGTTCAGCTCTCCTCAGCAATAACTGTCTCTCCTATAATACTTCCAAATGCCCTGAAATGCTCTAAGTGAATTTGGTAATTAGCAAACTGCTGTGTTTTCCTGTTCATTAGCATGAACTGCCTTGTTTCACTTATCTATCATACTGATGTGATATGGCATGATGCAGCGTTACACACTAGAACAAGTCAGAAAAAATTTAAAAGGCTACATGTTTGTTTTTATACTTTATTCCCACATGTACTTGTCCAAAATGGGCCCAGAGCCAGGAGAACATGGCCCTAGACATTTTCCCAAGACATTCACTATAAGGAGCAAATTCCAACTGAGGAGAAACCTTGTTCAGGATGGAAGTGAGGTTTCAGCCTGTCTTCAGACAGCATGTCTCAGTGCTGGCCTTACAGGCATCAAGAATGATTTCCAGTCCCTGCATCTATTCTGTTCATGTGCTAACGAAGCATAAAAAGAAAGGAAAAATACACAGTAATAGCATTTTTTCCTGAACTGAAGGCAGACCGCCTGTTTTATGTCACTTAGTTCTTCCTGTTTCCAAAGCTTTCTCAGGAGAGAGCAGGGCTTAGATGCACAATATTCCTAGGGGAATCCAGAAATACTTCCTAGAAGGCAGAGTTCACTCAACCTGTAGCTACACCTGCATCAGAGAAGATGCTATTTTATCACTATTTTACATATCCTGCCAGGCACAGCTGAGGTGAGGGCAGCTATCTGATCTTAAAAGTTATTCAGGAAAAGAGTAAAGAGTATCTCAGACTGTAGGTTTAACATATAAAATATTTCTCATCTTTAAAACTGAAGTAATATACATACATATGTATTAGAAATAGATAACATTAATATATTTTATGTCTTCATCCCATTTCCCCTTACTTAGGACAATTATTTTACATTAGCACAGTAAAGCCTGACTCTTGGCATTATCTGATACACTGTACAAACTAGAGGCTTATGGCACAAAGCACTGTGGCCAAGGGCTCTAAAGTAATGCAAGTAGAAGAACTCTGATCTCTAAAGGTCTGGAGAAATTCTCTGTCCACTATGAAAGTAAGAATGAATATAACAGGAAAGCTGAGCCTCAGAGCCTCACACTGTGTCATGGGAGTGCCTCTGCTGGGAAGTACCAAGTTTTAATATTAGTTATACTTCCAGATTCTCTCTTTCAAGTCTGTTTCAGCTTTCCATGTCTGTTCACTATGCTTGTTTATAATCTTTTATGTAAGGTAAAAATTTAATAAAGATTTATCAACCATCCTAAGGGTGGTTACGAAATTTCACTTTTTATCTCATTTTTTTTCGTCGCAATTCTCTTATATTTAATAAATGTAGTAACATATAAAAGGTCAGACAGGGCTGAACTTAGTGTGATTGTTTTCATAGCATGGTACTAAATGTAATAAGAAACATCCAGGAAAAAGACCTTTAGTGCTGTAAAACTTAAACACTTAAAATAAGGATAATTTGGTGCCAGCCAAAACCTATTTTAGTTTGCCCTTTATTGAAAGGATGGACCAAATTGCATTGCTTGATCAGGTACAGATTAGAGGTCATCACAAGCTCTATAAATCACCGTGTTCCCAGATAAGAAAGGAGCAAAATTACTGGGAAAATGCCCCAAACAAACAACAACAACAAAACACACACCACAAAAAAGCCACCACCACCCCAAAAAACCCCCAAACCCTTGAGAGTAATAATAACCTAACAGCAAAAATCTTTGGCCTTAAGTCTAATAGAAAAATCTTGTTTCTTATGCACCTGCAGGACAAGATCCTGGTTCATGAGGTACTCATGTATTAACACTTTTAAAAACCTGTGGCATATACAGAAGTTCTTTGTGTTAAGCAAGACAATAATAGAATCCATTTCTCTACAAAAAGGCATTTTACCTTCAAATAATAATGCACTGCTTATTGTGTTAATGTTTTTGCTCACACCTTACAGAAGCCTTACTTTGACAATTGACAACTACAAATATCAGTATGAGCAGCATTTGAGACATTCTAGAGTACCATGAATTCATGGCAGATAGTAAAGAAAGTTTTGCTTATGACTGAAATTTATATCTATCACCTGTAAAATCCATAAATCACACCATAAGAAGAAAGAACATTACATGAAGAATTTGATACACTTCACACTAAAATAAATGTATCAGCTATTCAAATGAATGTGTGTATTAGACAAAAAATTGATCAGAATCAGCTACAATCTTTCATTCACCAAATCAGACACATCCTTGTTGAATCACTGTTTATTCAATACAGAATGAGATGCATCATCTATCAAAAAATGTGTCTTCCACAGTAAATCAAACCTACCATCTGATTCAAATATTTCTCCTACTGAATCAAAAATATTGCCCAATACATCAGTTATATGGCACCAGATACATGACATTTTAAAGAATTACTCAGGAGAATGCCTCTAGGTTTAACAAGGATAATGTTTAAACTAAAATTTATTTAGACAAAGAGATCACTAATTTCAGGCTGTCTCACAGGCTGATTCTTGGAATAGAGACTGCTATTATATTAATGTTTCCCCAGAGTGTCCTTCATTTAAGGCTTCATGCTTGAAGCAGGTCCTTTCACCACCTCAGTGGAAAAGGAGGGCTTCCATTCCGCTTTGTTTCATCCCTCCAAAACTCCAACACCAAGTACCAATCTCTAAGAAGCCACACAATGTCCCCACATTAGCTGTTCCAGTTTCTCAAAGTGAAGTGTTAACTCTTTTCAAATGGGCTCAGAATAGCACAGTCCATGTACCATTAAATATAGAGATGCAAACATTATCATCAACATCAACCCCAAATCCTGGACACTAAGTATAGACCATCCAACAGTCAAATAACAGGATGATACCCCACAGTATTTTTCTACTACAGCCACAAGCAGAACAAGCCCAAGCCCATGATTTGCCTCACAGAGTGTATGTGTCCCCCAGAATATGTTGTCAGAGTATAAAGGAGATGACAAATGGATTGGAAAGAATAATCAGAAAAATTAGACAAAAGAATTCCATCAAAAGTTATAAAAAAATGGAGATATTTCTCCTGGCTTGGAAAGTTGCTGAGACACTGACTCAAAAACTGGGACAATAACCTTGTTAATGATCTATATACACTTCCACTGTTTTTTAACCTTTTCCTTTTTTAACTTTTTTGGCAACTGTGGAAGATATAATGCTATGCTACACTTCTGGACCCAAGATAACCATTTTCCAATTCTTACACACTGAATCTGTGTGAATCTTTTTCCTGGTGTTTGCATGTCTGAATCAAAGCTGTGTACAAGTAACTACTTTCCTCACAAGGATCAGAACAGGCCTTTTCTGCAGGCACAGTCCCTAACTGTGTGTCTCACATATTGTAAACCATTGTGTGAAACAGGGAACAGTGTCCTTTTTTTCCATAATCATCCAGCGGCCATAGTACTCAGTGAAGAAGGGCTTGCAGATAGAATACTCTCCATCAGCTTGACATGGTGAAAAACAAACTTCCTTTATTTTTATAGGAAACTTTTTAGTGCTCAGTTTGAGACTACTGAGTATGTGTAACATTGTGAACTCTCCCTTTAAAGGTTGTTTAATAAGCAACAAAAAAGGAATGAATTCTGATATAGGAAGGAAGCTGACTGGACAGAGTCAGACAATACTTCAGTTGTTTTGACAAAGTCAAAGGAACAGGGCAGATTTTGTTTCCACTCCCTGTTCCCCGGAAGGGAACTGATCTCTCCATTTTCATCAGTGCTGAGAAACAAACATTTAATGTAAGTCATGTTAAAACTGAGCATACCTGACACTAAAAGGACTGCCAGGATCAGATGAAATAATCTACAGTGGCAGAATGTTTAAAAGATTGACTGCTTAACCCAGACACCTGAATATTCATTCATGAGTGGCAAAATTTGTTCTGTTTCCTTTGGAACACTTACAAACTTTGTCTTTAGCTTATAAATTAGCCAGTATGACTAGTCCTCTTTTATTGCAAGATGAACAACAATCCACGCATGTTACTGGTTTGCTGTTCCCTATTATTACTCTGCTCTGTCAATATAAGCATTGATTATAATTGCAGTTTTATCAAACTTAGATTGATTAGAACATAAAGCAACAAGAAATGTATAATTTTGTCAAAAAGAAGTGCCTATTCACATGAGACACCAAGTTGACTGCTGCTTGGCATCCTACTAGCAAGCAGAAGAAACCTATGTTTCACTTACACTTGCTAGGAAATTTACAGTGAGAAATACAATTCTATTCTGCACATCAGTACTCTTCACAGGAAAATATGTCATAAGGTTAGCAAATTCAGGACAAATCTAGTCAAGGGAAAAAACAATTAGACACAATGCCTCTACCTAAAACATCTTCCCTCTTAAATCTGATAATGTTAACCTGAATGCTCTCTATGCATTTCATTAATTAAGAATCTGAACATCATGAACAGCTTCTAAAGACATGACCTTGATGAGCTCAATGTTTATCATAAATCAGGTTGGACACTGCCACTGGACCTGTAGAATTCAGGCAGCAAGCTAGATGCTACTTTAATCCATCTTGTCTGCTAGATATTACCATAGCTTGAAGTTGCAAGTGGATAGTAATTTCACCTTACAGAGGAGAGATCAAGGATGGTTGTGATAGCAGGCAACAGCAGGTGATAGATGCTATGGCCAGCTGCACAAGAGGAAAGCTTTTCTCTGGTGGGAAGACTTTCCAGTGAGTGTTCTCTGTTCGCTGTCACACTACAATCTACTGAAATTGGATTCATAGGTTTAAAGTTCTTTCATGAATGACTTCATGAAATAAGCTGGCAAAGATTAAAAAACAGATATAGAATGCAAATTTCAGGGGTAAACACAACTACATAAACTATACACTTTTTTTTGCAACACCCATAGTTTCTGCATGGCATGTGGAGAGCTCCAAAACCAAAATGGTTTATAGGGCTATGCGTAAAGATTTCTTTGCTTCCTTCCTTTGTGTCACTCTCTTTCAAAGAACACGCTATCCTATGTTATATTTCTACTATCTCTTTCTATAACTTGTCATTTAAAGGAGCTTAAAGCCATTAAAGTCTGATTTCGTTAATGGCATTTGCTAGAATGTAAGGCACAAGAGAAAATATTCAGAAGGTAATAAACCATTCTTTGAACATGAAGTTTTAAAATCATGGCTGTAACTGTAGGGTTTTGTTTCCACAGCTTAAATTTTAAAGGAACTCCTATTTTTACAGTGTAGCTTTAAGAATCTCTGCAATAATTAAGAGAATATAAAAATAAAATACGAAATTCCCTTAACATTTTTTAATTATTAGATGACCTAAAGTAAAATTTAATTCTTAGAGATAAAAGTTAATCCTTTTTTTCTTAAAGAAAAACATATCTAGCTTTATATCAAAGTACCCAGCAATTTACACAAAGCCCTTTGTTATTTTCTCTGCTTCGAAGGCATATTCAGGTACTTCTTTTAAAGCCTACCCATAGAAGAGGTAAATCAATTAAACTCAATCAAATCAATTACAAATCCTTGTAACGTTAGGATTGGTGAAACATTCTTGGTTAGCTTTAATAGGAATCAAGCAGCTAAATTCCCCACTCTCCATTTAAAAAAGAGCGAAATGAAGAGAAATCAATTATTTTAAACATTTCATAGGCTCATAGTAGTTGCAATACTATTGTTCCACCTATTCAGGTGTATTCTGTCCCCAGGGAAAAGCTTCTTACGTTACACATGGCTACCTGTGTTATGCTGTACATAGAGGGCAACCCTCTCTCCCTGCCTGAGTACTCCAGGTGATCAGTCTTCATATCAATGCATGAGGTTAGATGAAGCATTTGGTATTTTAATTTACATAGCTACAACAATGGTAAAGCTGTCATTAAAAGTATGCTGTGTTTCTAGCAAAGATTCCTGATGTGCTGCTGTTCTGTGCATATGTTTATATATATGCGTGTACACACACACACACACACACACACACATATATATATATATACACACAGATACATCAAAATTAGAAACACTTGCAAAACTCACCCAGCCCTCGAGATCATCCTTCCTCTTTACTGAAGTCTCCCAACTCTGCCTCATCTCTAGGTGTAGGGAATATTTTAGCAGACCAAGGACGTGAGAGCCTGTTTGCTCAACCCAGCCCACGATCCTGAGGGCTATGTCCTTGAAGATAGGGAAAAATAGTAAGGCTGTAAACAGGACAAGATGGAGATAGGCAAGGTATGCTAACTGTAAACCCAGGGGGGGCGTTATTGTAACAGTGTGTTTGTATGGATGTGAATGTAACCAATTATGTTAGTAACAAAGTGTGTGAACAAGTTAGTTTAGCCTATAGTAGCTTTGCTTTACCCGTGTGAACCCTGTAAGACCCTATATAAAGTGCTGCAATGTAAACAATAAACGAAGTTCACTCATACCTCTATGAGGACTCTGTGAATATTCGGAACGGATCTTCCTACTTCTAGGCAGGGCTGGCCCACAAGAAAGAGGTGCAGGCCTGAAGAGCTGTGCCTACAGCTCGTTTTCACTGGGCAGGGCTGGCATCAGCTAGTGCTTTCAGGGAGGGAAGAGATGAAGCCCCAGCAGCCATTGGGAAAGTTGTAATCTGATTTTATAATTTAAACATTTTCAGACCAATGTTCTATGCAACTATATTTACATTTAATGTTTGATGATGAAAGACTTAAAATAGCATCTGGTGAAAGCTATTCAGTGAAGAACCATGACATACTAATGAATTCAGTATAGACAGTTGCCACAAAGAGAGCTCTCTGGACACTTTATTAAATTCCTACACTGGTATTTTTCTGATAAAGAGAATATCAGTTAACTAAAGATCACAAATACTACATTGTATTACATTGAGAAGTTAATCAGAACAGCAAATACACCACACCACTATCCTCTTAACATTACAGCAGTTTTTTACTTTAATTCCAATCATATCTTATAGAAGAACCACCCAGGAAGGAAGCATATTTATAGGTCTGCAAACATGTTTAAGATAAAATATTCCCCTGTCCAGAACAATAACACTGTGTTTTTTGAAATAAAAGATAATATGCTTCCAAAATTTGCTTCATGTAGACACAACTTTTTATGGCAAAATCTTTACAATTTGAAATAGGTAATATCAAAACTACAGAGCCACTAGAAGCTATGCGGATATATTTTTGGTATCTATGAAAATATGATTCAGACTTAGCAAGTGGCTGGATTTCATTTGTAAAAGAGTAAAGAACCTGGGAAAGTTCACTAGCCAAGGTTCTAGCAAATCACATTTAATAGGTGCTTTTGCTGGTAAAATGTTTTTTATCTGTCCCTTCCACTGACAAACCTTGCATCAGTATCCTCTGAGGTAGCGTAATATAAATTATTTTCAAATGCCTTACAGTGACTACTGTAATGTTACTGAACACCATATCTAAGGTGGACATTGATATTACAGAGAGTCATTTCCCAACTCATTTCACACTTTAATAAATGAGACTTAGAAGATACTTAGAAGACTCAAATTTAATCTCAATTTAAAATATTATATGTATCTTGCAACTTTATACAATACACCTTGAATATTTAGTTGTTTCTTTTTTCTCCTGTGTATGTAATGGTGGGAAGCCTATTATTCATATCTCTGCTCTTAATCAAAGCTGAGAATTCTGTAGAGAAGCAGAAAATTGAAATCGGCTCCTGCAACCTAGAGCCGAACAATTACGATTGATTTACTAGGAGCCACTACACTACATATTTAAATGCAGTTCTGCTGCAAAATCTGGGCTTTTTTCAGACAATCAAAGTGCTACAGATTTAGCACTTTTAATTTTTGCTCCATCTTCTGCCAGCTTGAACTCTGATTGTAATTACCGTTTCATCTTCCCCTGAATGATATTGTTTTATCAGAAAAAGACACTGTATCTAGAGTCTGAACATGATGATTAGTAAGTAACCACCTTTCAATGGGAAACTACAAGTGTGCCCTGAAATGAATCAGGACAGGACGTAACAATGTGAAGCTAGAAATAATCCCAAGTCCTTGAGACATAATGCATAACCTCCATAGCTCTACAATGTATGTGAGAATATACAGAGGTAATTATGCAGAGACATTAAACAAAATAAAAAAAGCCTCTGTACTTCAGAGGGCAGGTTTTGAGGAATAACAAGGAAATGAAGCCTAACTACTATCTGACTTCACTGGCATTGGTCTCTCCTTTGTGTCTGAGAACTTTTCCCACTTAGAAGCATAGAATCATAGAATCATTATTGTTGGAAAAGACCTCTGAAACCATTGAGTCCAACTGTCCAACAACACTACCATGCCCACCACTAAAGCATGACCCCAGGCACAGTCTGAATTGATCTAGACCAACTAATTGCTAATAATAAAATCATGCAGAACACCTTATTATTAATATCAGTATTTCTTATGCCTCTTCTTTTTGTGTTTTGTTTTCACAAACTATGTTAGAGAAAAGTACTTCTGTAGTGTTACAGAACTATCCCTAATGCAGCCCAGCTGCAGGGATGGCGATGTAGAAAACAGGAATGGGTGATAGAGTTGCCTCTGGCTCCTGATTCTGTTTTACTAATTATAGATCTAAATAATCAAGCAATGCTCTCTGTATGATTTAAAAAAATACAAAGTAACCAACACACAGAGCAGTGGTCTAAAGCTCTAAAACAAAAGTAATATATGCGGATAATAAAAAATAACAATAGTGCTCCCATATTTCATTTTGTTTAGGTACTGAGCTGTGAAAGATTTGCAATTAATAAATTTAACTGTTAGTCAGCCATTAAGGCTGATAAATCTGCAACATAAATGTACTACTATGGAAATTTCTTTTCTTTGTGAGAATTATCCTTTTAGTGAAGAAAAAATGTACCGGTAAAACATCAAGAAGAGTAATAAATTGACAAAGAATAGTGTGAGAACTTTTGTTAACAGTTGCAGTAAATTCTGTTTGGCACAGAAGTACGAAAAGAAATGGTGTTGTACTGGTGCTCATGCCAGGACAAGATGCTATTCATGTGACAGAAAATGTAATCTAAAAATTCATCTCATTCCTTAACATTTATGTTAGTACTGCTGCTCTCTTACATTCCATTTGTTGAAAACCCTCTGCCCCAGTTACAGTTATGTTGAATAATGCTCTGAATACTCTTGTGCTTCTCAAACAAGCAACATATAAACTTTTGGTCCCAATGTCTAGTTTTACAAGATTTGTGATATGATATACCTCTAAAAGGGGTATGTTGAATATATAAAAATTTACAAGAAGCCTCTACTTACAGACAATATATTTCTATTTGATTTTTTTTATTAAAAAGTATGTATATATGCTTTCCTTTCCTATATAAGAATATTTCACCTGGAAAAAAATCATTTCAGTGCTCTGAAAAATCCCCCAGTCAGAGAGAACTTCCACCTGCCTAATTCAGAATGGTACTGTAAAGCTCTTTAGAAAAAGGCACAGAGAAAATTTGTGAAAATTACTGGAAAGCATTTTATACAAGGAAATTTTATTTTAGCATTTTATTTTGTACAAGGAAAGACTAAATTGAGTAATAGGCATCACTTTAGAGAAGACCCAGTGAGAGGGAAGGAAAATCTCATTGAGGGCTATATAATGAGAACTGTATGAATAGCTGGTGATTACTCGCAGTTTCCCTATACAAAAGTACCATGTGGTGGCCCATGAACTTTTCAGTCAAAAACTTTAAAAAATGAGATGCTTTTTTGGGGGATTGATTTTTTTTCACCCACAAAATCAACAGTTAAGTTGTGGAATTCAAAATCACAAGATATTGTGAAGTAATAATTATTCACGTGTTCAAAAACCAGAAAAATCTGGGGAAAAGTATGTCCATCAAGGAACATAAGATCCCAAACCTAACTTAAATCTGTGTCTCGGTAAGTTCCTGAAACAATTGCTAAAACAAGGAAGAATGAGTTGCCTGTAGCTGCCCTGCCACTTCCATTGGCATGTCCTACTGGATTAACAGCAGCAGCAGGGTGGACTACGTGATTCATGTAGGTATGATATTGTTTTAATTGGCTTTTCACTACCTTATCCTCCCATGATTTTTGAAAACGGGTAACAATAAATATTTTTTCTGTTTAAAATTCATGGACATCTGGGAATACACAGCACTGTCCAAAAACAGTCAGAAGAATAGCACTGTGCGTGAGAATGAAGATTCCTCCCCATGGAAGAAAACACAAGATGAACAGTACCCTGAAAAATATAGATGTTATTTAATATGTGACACTGCCAATTCATGTATAAACTTCAGGTCTATTCTGATATCATTGCAGAAAAATATTCTCAAGGTTAAAGATCCTCAGGAAAAGAACAAATTCACAAAATACACAGCTGCTTCTGCAGGTTTGCCTCCTCTGTAATCCAACAGGGTTAGTGTGCAACACTAAAAAGAATTGTTCTGATATGTTTATCAGTAAAATGGTAACTGAATATTTATAAATGTTTTGTACAAGTTTTATGGAAATATGGAAACCATTAAGTAAATAATTCAGAAAATAACAAACATGTTTAATTTTGATCTTAATAGCACTGAGGCCGAGGACTGCATTGTACCAAGTGTAGGAAATTACTCAGAACTAGGAAACATACAGTAACTGAAGTCTTGTAAAGACAGGATTGCCTATATTTTTGATAAAAACCTAATCAAAATATTTTCATTAGGTTTCTCATTTTTCTACCAAAGACTCATTGTTTGAATAATGCATAACTGTCTCCTTGCTAAAAAGGAGAAAAACACCTTTAGGTTCTATGTGGCAGGGGGTCTGAAAGGAATGGACTTTTTTTAAAAGCAGCAGTTCAGCAACTCCAAATACCTCTCAAGTTACTGTACTTTCCCTTGTCTCCAAAAACTGCATTTGTTATTTTATCTGTTAAGGCATAAGCTCACTAATGGCTCTAGGAAAGGCAGCTTGTTCCCAGGAACTGCAGTTTAATTTCTTTTACCTTGAATATCAGAGCAGGCCATTCAGAATGAACCCTTCCCTAAAGCTGAGCTTCACCCATGGTGAAAAATAGTGCCAGGTCAGTCAGTATGGTTGCTAGGCTCTCACGCAGCAGGGGAATAAATTAGTTACAAAATAGTCAAGAGTTTCAAGCTTTTGTGCACCTTTAAAATATAAGTAAGTGGTGTTCTGGAGTTCTTGAAAAATTATATGCTTGAAACAATACCCTCAGGAGGCCACTGTCCCATACATTATGTAAGTCATATTGAGCTCCCTTTGGTTAACCTCAAACATGGGCTTAAAAAAAAATTGTAGAATAATACTACCCTCCTGAAAACCAATATTTAAAAAAAACCCCACAAACAAATAAAAAATCACCCAAACCGAAGAGAGTCTGTTTGGTTTGGGGTTTTTTTTTTTGAAGGAAACCTTGTCACTATACCTTCAGGACCTATTTGATGATATAAATCTGAGAAGCTAGCCAGGGTGCAGCTTAGTAAACTGATTTTTTCACCTCTGTGAGGAACAGGGAGGTTTAAAGTTGCTTTGGCACCTGAATAACTAGAAGGATTGTGGGCAGCAGGCTCACACGGCCTTGTTAAGCGTGAGCTGCCAGACTTATTACATCTGCAGTGTCTGAATCTGCCTCGAAATCCCATAGATTTAGTTTGTAGACTTGCTGCCATCCTCTAACCAAGTCAGGCCTTCTTCACCAATCCAGCTGCATCCTTACAGCTTTCTGTCATAGTAAATTCAGCCTGGGTGTATATTTGTTTGTTTTCCAGATTAAATCTTCAGAGATTCTGCAAAGAGAAATGGTGGAGCTACTGGAGTAAAGGGGAATAAAAGGCCACAACCAGGAAACAAAAGATGCCCCTACAAAACAAATCTACCCCATGTTCAACCACCACTCCTTCCTCTCATGAGAGAGGATCTTCCTTTCCTGCTTTTGAGTGAGAACAGGGAAAACATGCAGACTGTACCTGCCATGGAAGAACCCTAACACTGAAAGGAAGAGTCTGACCATTTTCAACATTTCAGCAGAATTTTGCTTGCGCAAAGCCGAATGCAACTTTTTAACTTCAATTTCTTTTACGAGACATTAAGAGAATTCTTTTAAGAGACATTCCCCACTACCTCTAAAATCTGCTTTTCATCTCTTATTACATAGCCATAAACAAATAAACTTTTAGATGAATGAAGACCTCATTGCTGTGGCAGTCAGCAAAATTCAACATACACCCTATGCATCTGATCAAGATTTCATCAAATTGAAATGCTTTATCTTTAACCCACAATACATAAGCAAATCTAGTACATTGGAATATTACAAGAAAAAAGGCCTTAAGAGATCATCCATAGTTTTTTACACAAACACACACAGAGAAAGGTTTCATAGAAAATAACACAAGTATTCTGCACTAATATTTCCCTTCTGTAGCATTGAAATCAGGCTAATGGTATTTAGGATACAGTAAAAAGATGCTAGTTTGTTTGTAAATTGAACTCTAAAGGATGAACAAACAAAATTGATTAGTTAGTTACACTTCCACAGATACTACATCATTGTAAGACTTGGGTTCTATCACCACACTGATACTAATGGAAAAGTAGCATCTGGAAGATGCTATTGCTTGAAGTCTGAGAGTTCCAGGTATCTTTAAGTAATCACTGTTACACTTTTGCCTGAGAAAATAATTCATTAATTCCTTATTTCTGTAAATAGAACTTTCTTTATATTGAAATAATTTAAACATTTACCTACAGAACATGGAGCCATTAAGTGCATGTAGGACTCCACATACAGGCATCCTGAACATCTTTAATATTTAAGTTGAGGTTAGTTCTACCTCTGCAGATCATGTTTCATAGCTGTCATCTAGATTTAGAGCAGAAAGAAAGTGAAAATTTATTCTGCTTTTAAAAAGTTAATGGGAAAACTAACTTCCCTTCCAGGACTGGGCCATAGCAAACAACTTGCTGGAAACTGGTCCCACCCTTGCTAACCCACGACTTCATTATTACAAGAAGGAAGAAGCTTGAAATTAATACCATGACACAGGAAACTGAAGTGTCCATACTTTAAAAGGAAATGCCTATAAAGATTCTGAAAGAATGGAAAGCACTTTTTTCCATTTATCTGCTCATTTCCTCTTTACTCCCAGATGACTTGGATGAGGGGATAGAGTGCGCCCTTAGTAAGTTTGCAGATGACACTAAGCTGGGTGGGAGTGTCAATCTGCTTGAGGGTAGGCAGGCTCTGCAGAGGGACCTAGACAGGCTGGATAGATGGGCAGAGACCAATGGGATGAGTTTTAATAAGGCTAAATGTAGAGTCCTGCATTTTGGGCGTAACAACCCCCAGCAGTGCTACAGGCTCGCAAAGGTGTGGCTGGAGAGCTCCCCAGCATCCCCAGGGCCTGGGGGTGCTGATTGATGGCCGGCTGAACATGAGTCAGCAGTGTGCCCAAGTGGCCAGGAAGGCCAATGACATCCTGGCTTGTATCAGGAATGTGTGACCAGCAGGAGCAGGGAGGTGATCTTGCCACTGTACACGGCACTGGTGAGGCCACACCTCGAGTACTGTGTGCAGTTTTGGGCACCACAGTTTAGGAAGGACATTGAGCTACTAGAGAGGGTGCAGAGAAGGGCAACTAAGCTAGTCAGGGGTCTGGAAAACAGGCCTTATGAGGAGAGGCTTAGGGAGCTGGGCTTGTTTAGCCTGGAGAAGAGGAGGCTGAGGGGAGACCTTATCGCTCTCTTCAGCTACTTGAAAGGCCATTCTAGGGAGGCGGGTGTTGGCCTCTTCTCCCTTGTGACTAGTGACAGGACTAGAGGGAATGGGCTTAAGCTGAGCCAGGGTAGGTTTAGATTAGATATTAGGAAGAATTTCTTTACTGAAAGAGTGGTTAGACATTGGAATAGGCTGTCCAGGGAGGTGGTGAAGTCACCATGCCTGGAGGTTTTTAAGAAGAGGATAGATGTGTTTCTTCAGGGGATGATTTAGGGGTAAGAGTAGTGTAGGGCTATTGGTTGGACTAGATGATTTTGAGGGTCCTTTCCAACCCTAATGATTCTGTGATTCTGTGATTCATGTCATTCTCTTTTCCTAGCCTTTCATCACTTCCCCTGACAGATCAAGGCTCTTCTCTAAAGGACAACTCGTATTTTTGTATCAGTAGCTTTTCACTACTGAACACAGAGACAAGTCAACAAGTACTGCAAATGAAGACATGTATTTGGTAGTAAACCCTGAAAGAAGAGCATTGATGGCCTGTACACTTTTAGGGACTGGAAAACAAAGAAATGAGCTATAAATCACTCAAGACATAATAACCTCCTTTTGACCTTCTTTTTTTGTTTTAGGATTTTCCTCTTTGTTAGGTAAGTTTTAGAATTCCTTGCCTTAACTGGTTAATACTGTGTTTACGTTGCTATAAAGTAGCTTGAAAAATATTAATTCAGAAGCCAATGAGAAAAAATGATTGCAGCATCCAGAGTAGGTAACTGGCATATTTAAAGTACAGTTCTTGAGAAACAAGACCAGTGTTACTATGCTTGCTCCTTGCATGACTCTAATGGCGATGGGCAGCCGGTCACCAAGCAAAGATTTGCATGTGTTGAGTTTCTTAGGTAATTGTGATTATTGAAAGCAGACACTGAAGATAAGAGGTGATGAGAGTGATGCCTCAAGGGAAGGGATGATGAGGCATCAGCAGCCATGATACTTCTTTAAACTCTTTGGCAATTTTTTACACAATGCAATATGTCATCTCTAGAATACCTTCATCTCCAGAACTTTGCATCTGTGTATTGTCCTTACGAACCGACATGGGTTTCCAGAGCTCTGGGTCATCACATCTCTGGGATTAACATTAAAGGACAATTCTTGCAAAGCAGAAAACACACAGCATTTCTGAGGCAAAGGCAAACCTATCTGATGTGATCTGATGTGATCTGATGTGTTCACATGTGCCTGGCTGCGAGTTGTGTGTTGACAGCAAATGAAGGCACAGCTGATAAAAAATGTATCACTAGTTCTTTGTCATTATTTCATAACTGAATGTGGTTGCCATTATACAATGAAGATATACAACTGGTTTATGTACTGTTCTATATGGATATCACTACACAGCCAACTCACAAAACCTGGAAAATGGTTCAGAATGAAAGTAGCACTCCAAAAAGGACTCAAAATTCTTACTAAAACTTTGACAAATCTTTACAATCTGTCTCAGACCAGAATCAGTTACTGGATCTCAATAAAATTATGTCACTGAAGGCATGGGATGAGAAGTATTTATACAGGCCTGTAATTTCAGATAGTTGTTATATACTGAGCAATTGCAGTGACTAAAAATTGGGGGTTTGGAACTTTTTTGGGGGGTGCATTTGTGAGTGTTTTGCAATAGAGTCCATAACTACACAATCCTGTTATTAGAATTATGAAGGCACATTTGCAGCCATTGTTCAATCTTTTTTGAATTCACTGCATCTAGTACCAGCATTTTTACTATATTTACTAAACTTCCATGCCCTAAACAGACAAAAATGACTGCACTTATAGATTTAGAGAATATTTCAAAAATTTTAAAGTGTTTTAGTACTCCATTTCCAATATTTCACATGACCTGGACCTCAGAACAAGCTTTAAAACTATGAAAACTGGGAAAATATTCTTAAATTATAACACTATCTTGGAACCAGAAGAGTATTTTGAAAATTAAATATAACAAGCAATTGTTTTCTGGTTTCCTTGCTATTGGAATGGGTGCAATTATTATGTAGGTAGTTTCTAAAATTATTTCTTTTTTATTCTATATGCACACAGGCATAAAGCTGTAGCTTTATATTGCCAGAATTTAAACTACAAGCTTTCAGTTTGGATTTTTTAAATTGCTGTAGATGTGTGGATGAACAAGAGAGTAGCTTTCTGATAAGTGATTGGGTACAGGAGGTTCCGTGTGAATACAAGAACATTTTTTTTTCCCAGTTCAGGTGCCAGAGCACTGGCACAGACTGCCCAGAGAGGTTGTGGAGTCTCCTCCGATGGAGATATTCAAAACCTGTCTGGACGTCCTTTTGCGTGACCTGGTCTATGGAATAAATGATCTTTCAAGGTTCCTTCCAACTCCTAACTTTCTGTGATTCTGTGATTTTGTGCATGTGCAAAGGATGGTGCACTATTCAGTTCTATTCAGATTATTCAGATATCATAGAATTGTCAGAGTTGGAAGGGACCTCAAAGATCATCTAGTTCCAACCCCCTGCCTGGCAGGGACACCATCCACTAGATCAGGTTGCTTAGGGCCCCATCAAGCCTTGTCTTAAAAGCTTCCAGGGATGAGGCTTCCACAACCTCTCTGGGCAAACTGTTCCAGTGTCTAACCACCCTCATAGTGAAGAACTTCTTCCTAATATCCAACCTAAATCTACCTTCCTCTAGCTTACACCCATTTCCCCTGGTTCTATCGCTGTCTGACCTCCTAAAAAGTCCCTCACTAGCTTTCTTGTAGGCCCCCTTCAGATACTGGAAGGCAACAAGAAGGTCTCCTCGGAGCCTTCTCCTCTACAGACTGAACAATCCCATCTCTCTCCGTCTGTCCTCGTAGGAGAGGTGCTCCAGTCCTCTGATCATTCTCGTGGCCCTTTTCTGGACTCGCTCCAGCACCCCCATATCCCTCTTGTAATAGGGGCTTATAGAGTAGAGGGGGAGAATCACCTCCCTCGACCTGCTGGCCACACTTCTCTTGGTGCAGCCTAGGATACGGTTGGCCTTGTGGGCTGCAGGTGCACACTGGCGGCTTATGTATAATTCAGTAGTGTTAATCCTGAGTTTAACACTACTCCTCTCTCCATAATTTCAAAAGAGCTCTTTTTTTTTGTATAAGAAAAAATTTATTGATAGTTTTCTATAGAAAGAATTAAACATGATTCTCATTTTACCTGATGTCCCAGAAAAACAGGGGTCATATGATTTTTTTGAATGACTTCTACAACAATTCCATACCCTTTTGTAAGAGTTTTTAGTAGCAACTTCAAATAATAAACTTAATTATGTTAATAGAGTTTAATTCACATCAAACACATATCTACTGATGACCAATGCTATTTCAGGGGTTACTGTAAGTTCTATGCCATTTTAATAAAGTCTTCTGAGCACTAAAATTAAGGCAGTAGCTAAAGTGAGGTTTAGGACTTTGACAGAAGGCATCTTTAACAGCTTTGACATTCCCAAAGGAAGCTATACTAATAATTTCATTATGTCAATAGCCTAATGGGGTTATAAGCAGGCTGAGCTTCCCAAGTAGTATACAAAAAACATTTCAGAGTCTTCCATTGATGAAATTATAAAAATAATAAAAGCATGTAATTAGACAGAGCCAGTTTAACAGAATAAGTGATATAGTTGATTAAAATTGTGCAATGTAGCTTGTTTTATTTGTTTTATATAAATTGTGGGCTATTTGTTCTATATAAGTTGTGTTGAAGAGTTCAACAGTTAATCTGATATGAATGTCTTCTGGTGCTCATTAGTATCTTATGATGCAACTACGATACTACCATGTGTTAAGACTAAGCACTTGGCTTTTCTTAGATTATGTTCTGAGTAACACTTCTGAAACTGCTCTTGCACTGGTATTTATGTGAGGTCAGAATACAATTTTTATTTTGCAACAGTGTGCTAAATAACATTGCACCCATAGACATAGGCAAATATGTACATATTGATATCATAGAATCACAGAATCACAGAATATGCCAAGTTGGAAGGCACCCACAGGGATCATAGGATTGTCAGAGTTGGAAGGGACCTCACAGATCATCTAGTTCCAACTCCCCTGCCTGACAGGGACACCATCCACTAGATCAGGTTGCTTAGGGACCCATCAAGCCTTGTCTTAAAAGCTTCCAGGGATGAGGCTTCCACAACCTCTCTGGGCAACCTGCTCCACTGCCTAACCACCCTCATAGTGAAGAACTTATCACCAAGTCCAACTCCTATTTAGGCACAGGACAACCCCAAATTCACACCATATGTCTAAGAGCATTGTCCAAGTGCTTCTTAAACTCCATGAGAGTTGATGACATGACAGAAACTCTTCCTAACATACAACCTGAACTTCCCCCAGCACAGCTTAATGCACTTTCCCTGGTCCTGTCACTGGTCACCAGAGAGAAGAGTTCAGCACCCACGCCTCCCTCTCTGGTGAGGAAGTTATTAACTGGAATGAGACCTCCCCTCAGTCTCTTCTCTATGCTGAACAGTCCAAGTGATTTCAGCCTTTCCTCATATGACTATTTTCATGGAAGTTCATTTGCGTTGAAATGTATCTCATGTAGCGGCTTAGCCACGTTCTACAACACATAAAATGGGAGACATTTAGAATGGTGGCTGTTGCTTTAAGACAATGTTTTTTCTATTGCATGGCAGATGGATGGCTATAATGCCATCACTTGATACCATGCTGAATTGTGACTGTGTCATTTTGTTAGAGCCTGCTGATTTTGTATAGAAATTCACTGTTGGATTAGGGCTTTTGCCAATCCTGGCAGAAAAAAAAGGCTATTTAATGTGTCTTGAACTGCCATATGGTGTGGATAAAAGAAGTAGATTCATGGCAGCCATGAAATCTGATGCATATGAGTAAGTCCATGTGGCTTTGCCATATTCCCTGTCATATAGTGCACCTGCTGCAGTCAGGTATTTTGCATGAAAAATATGATTGTCATAGCTCATGATCCTGGATGTACCTCAATGTCAGAAAAGAGTACCTCCTTCTGATATTTTCAGTCCACATAGAAAAGTCAACCACATGAATTGGAATGTGAAGTGAGAAAACTCAGCTTATGGCACAGCTGATTCAAATTAAACTTTAGCATAACATTCATCTAGTAATTTGAACTTTATTCATAGTATTACTCAGACTTTCGTAGTATTTTACTAATATACTAAAATCTCGCTATCTTTTAGATTACGTAAACAGAACATACTATGGAAGGAATAACACTACGTCCAAATTCAGGGAAAACTCATGAGTCTTAGTTTTGATCTTCCCTTGTTCTACTGTGATAAATCTCACCCTGTTTCTTCATCCATTTCTGCCAGAACTATGAGTCCAGGGTATCCACTAATGTAATTCTTATCTCCTTTTCCTTCTCTTCCTTTTTTTTCTCCCCTTGCTCCCTGAAAAACCTAGAAGAAAGCAAACAGAGGCAAGGACATCTTCAATCTAACACTGAATAACAGGAGAAATTCTGGCTCTGCTGTAGCTTCAGTATTGTCTGCAGTATTTTTTATGCAACAGGCATTCTCAAAGATGTTTAGCAGTGAACAGATTTCCTTTAGAGTATATGTGAACACCACCATCATACAGAGATATAATTATGCTAATGCTATAACCACTAGAAAATTCCACTTAAATTACTATCATTATTTTTAACCACTGTTCAGTGTGTTATACATACTATCACAGAATCACAGAATCACTGAATGTTAGGAGCTGAAAGGGACCTCGAAAGATCATCTAGTCCAACCCCCTTGCCACAGCAGGATTCCCTAGACCAGGTCACACAGAAGCCTGTCCAGACAGGTTTTGAATACCTCCATAGAAGGAGACTCCACAACCTCTCTGGGCAGTCTGTGCCAGTGCTCTGGCAGCTGAACTGGGAAAAAAATTCTACATGTATTCATATGGAACCTCCTATGCTTCAGCTTACAACAACTACCCCTTTGTGGAAGATGTTGTTATCTGTCCAGGAAGCCTAGCTGACTGCAGCAAGTCCTCTGGTACAGGTTGTCTGTCATCCACATCCCCAGTAGACTGGCTGTCTTCCAGCAGGGCCTCATATCTATTTCTCAGAAGCACCTGGGAAGATGAGGCAGGCAAGGAAGGCACTTGTCTTCTGTCACAGCCATGAACTTTCCTCCATTAAACTGTATGTAACCCTATCACTTTAAGCACCATTTTTCAGACTTTCAGACTCCATATGCACATCCAGAAAGACGAGTCATAACACCTAGGCTCCCCATACAATGTATGGATGCTCTGCTAATCATTCCTGTAGGAACAGGAGAGTTCAAGAGCACATGTGGAGACAAAACTTGAAACTCTCCAGGGAATTTAAAGGAAAATAATTGCTAGTCTGCAGGGGTAAGTTGCCTTTATAAAAGCAGTAACACAGTAACTCTGTCTAAATCCCATTTGGAGCTTCTTAATTCAGTTAGGTATGTTCCCCAGTGTAGCATATAGACTGTTGAAAGTACTACTTCTTTAACAACCATTTTTCTTCCAGAGTACTTGAAGCCTATATTCACTTATAAAAGGAAAAAAACTCAGGACATGTGCAAGATTTGGACTATGTCATACATAAAGTATTCTCACAGGAGTGTTTTCTCACAAAATTTACAGAAAAATACCATGGGCAACAACTTCTCAGTTCTCTTTAAGGCAGTTTTCTGGGATAGGAAGCATGGGACAGTATGAAGGTGGTGAGAAAGATGGAGTCAGAAGATTTTTATTGTACAACGGAGTGTGGCACCTCAGTCCAGCTCTGGAGCACGGAGATCAGAGAGCCTCACAAGGCCCTACATCCAAACAAGTTAACCCCCAGAGGTGCTGAAACAGTTGTCCTGGAAGTTACACTTTGGTCACCCAAGATATCACATCCTGATAGATTCTCATCACAAACCCCCATAATTTCAGTACACCAGTTGTAGGAATGTTCCTTAGTTGCATTCTATCAGAATTAGCTCTCTTAGGAAAGATCTATTTTAACACTAGTTCACTGTTGACTCAAACAGGTACAGGAATGTCACACAAATGCATCACGGAAAATAATGCTACACAGGGCACAGCCACGAGTCGCAACCAGGAAATAATGTATGTGTAAATCCTACTAGAAGCATGCCTTTCAATAGGCCTCTTCAATCTGCAGGGCAGACACACAGGTTAATGGAAATAGGTTACAGATGCTTAGCAATGCTTAATACGACATTGTTTTGCACAAGAAAGATATGAGAAGTTAATCAAAAGACAGCACCTCACATTAGGATTCAACAACCTGTCACACTCTGGGGCTTGTGGAAATATCCCTGACTTCAGAATACATGTGGGCAGTGTCAGGTTGAGTAGCTTATCCTGGTCAACCCTCCCCCCCAGCTTTAATGCAAAACATGGGTCCAGTCAATTTAGATCATCTGCAGTGAGTATCGAAACACTTGTTACAGTGCTGTCAGTGTAATAAAACAACAATGTTGAGCAGTATTCTCTGGCTGGCAGCCATTTAAAAAAAGCCAGCAGACTCCGAAGAGTGTTAAAAGATTCTAACAGTGTTCAGAGAACCATGCTGACAATGTTATACCTGTGTCATAGCACAATGAATGCACTGCCCTTGCAAAACTGAAGTTCCACAGCCTCTTCCTACATTCAAACATGTGCAACATCTATCGATACTAAGTGATACTATAGATCTTAAGAAAGATCAGTTAAGAAGACATAAAGAAAGCATAGAAAGAAAAACATAAACCCAGCAATACATGGTTACTTGTGTGCTTAAGATAATCCTGTAGCTGTTCACCCAGGTCCACCCTGTTCAAAATCTGTTGCAGCACGAAAATATGTCGTGCAGGCAACAACCACAGTGTTGGGACTAACTCAGACGGTCCGACGCACACACTTACACAAGAGACGTGCAGCGAGTGGTTGCATTTAATATAAAAGAAAATAAAATAGGCCAAGCAAAAGTACAAGAGTCACAGGTAGAGACTATATACAAGAAAACGGCTAGCACCGCTCTATTGTTAGCAAGCATCTTTTATACCTTTACAGAAAGAATAATGACCAATTAGCAAGTGACACTTACATACACAAATTATACTAACCAATAAAGAAGCAACACTTACTAGGCAAAAACAACTACCATAAATGAGGATAAAACAGTGTACTTCAAAGAAATGTGAATGTGATAAGACTGGCACTGTGTGGTGTGGGAAGGATAAGATGTTAAGGCTATGTGGGGCGTCAAAGCCTTTGTGCAGCTGCAAGGGCTCCTGCTAGGTGACTCCCACTTTCTCTCCCAGGCTATCTAACTTCTTTCTTGTGAGAAACTGACCTCGGCCTTGTCCAGCCTCCCCTCTGCTAGGCCCTAGGCCCTACAACCTGCAATAGCATGCCAGAACAAAAATCTCTTGGTCACTTTTACAACTTCTCACCACTGGAAAGGTCCAAATCATAACACAAAACAGTATCAACCATGCCTCAAGGTGTATCAGCTCTTGCTGTTGCTAGGATTTTCTCATCAACAGCTTTCTGAGATCCAGCATGTTGGATTTAGTTTAGCAAACAACTTTTCTGGAAATTGCTTTGTTTGCATTGCATGTTTTGCTAAGTGATATTTCCCCAGAGCTGGCAGATCACTCCACAGTAGCAGATGTGCATGTTTGAGAAAATCACTACCATAAGGAATAGCATAATTATATTTACTGCTGTTTGTTACTGCACCACATATCGAGTAGTAGGGATACCGGTACAATTGAGACTAGCTAAGAAGTTCTTTTCTTCCTTAGCATAATACACTTAATTACCTTCTTTCCCTCTCTAATTACAGCTAAATATTACCTGCTCACTAATAAACTTTTCCTGCAGTATAAGCTAAACCAAGAGCCTGCTGAAAGCAAGTTAGGATGCATCTTAATTATCAGAAGACTTGGGATTATATTCTTCTGAGTTTTCCACCTGTTTTTTTAATTTCATTTTAATACTAGTTTCTAAAAATTTGAAATTGTTGTAACAGAACAAGCACTTTCTAATGAACTAAATTCAGTCATATTCATGCATTAGTTATCTGCTGACCAGAAACACTATGCAAAGTTCTGCAAGTATTTAATGTTTACTACTGAAGATCTGACAAAAACCTGTGTTATTTTGATGTTCAAAACCAAATGGAAATAAAAAGGCAGGAAATACTGTCCAGGGAATGATAAACTTTCAAGAAGATGTTATTGAAAACATGTTGCCTGCAACACTTCAGATGCTGTTTATTTGATAAGTGTTCCTATCCCTTTTTGTTTCATTTCTGATTTGAGAATACATATGCTGATTTCTGCATTCTTTCTCATTTAAATTTCAATTGTTGCTGCATTAGTCCCAGATACACTGTGAATTTGTAGCCTTTTGAAATCTTATTCTATTTTCCACATATATATGGGGCAAGAATAGCTCTGTTAGATAAAAGGAAGTAAAGGAAAAATTTTACATGAAATTAAAATTACTTCAGTTCTCAAAACATCAGTGCCATCTACCAGGACAGCTATGTGTATTGTATCTTCAAAAACCAAAGAACACAGATGACAATATAGGAATATCCTTGAACTCTTGGCCATGCTAATTACAACACATTGTCCTGGCGGATCTGTCTTGTAACATGGCTGAAGTTTACCCCCGAGAAAGCATCAGCTGGTGTCTGGAAAACTAGTTTGTTCTTTAGTAAACAAAAAAAAGTGTTGAAAGTAATGGTTTTCTCAATGTGTTTCTGGGGTAACTACTGCAAAATAGAGATTGGTGAGGAATGAAATACTGTACTGCAAGACTAACATTTGAACTATGTTTTAGGCAATTAAACCTTCTGTGTCTTTGACTGAAGTGTAGAACTGACTCACTGTTCTTCCTTTAACCAGAGGGCAAAAGTTTGGTCCTATTAATCAGTTATTTAAAAGATACAGTGATAGTTATAGCTCCTTCAAAGAATCCTTTAGCATATTAGTGCTTAATAATTTAACATTAGAATGTCCACTAAAAAAATGCCTTGGTCATGAATGAATGTAAACACAAAATACTGGTAATGGATCTTGACTCTATAATAAATCTAACAGATAAAATCAAGGCCAGGCATATTACGTCTATATGATCTAACAGTCAGCTTTTTGATGCCTATGTTTTTGACATGATTAAAATTCCAAAATGGACACAGTTTTATTTCAACATAAAGAAAAATATTACATTCTACACATTTGAACTGCCAGTATCAATATCGAGCATCTCAGAATTTCTAATATCCACTTTTCCTCACAACAGATAATGAAGAGATCAAGTCCCACCATCTTCATTTAAGGCTGGGAACAGAGATATTCTAAACATTCACAGGAATTTCTTGTCAAACAGCAAACGCTGATTACCTATTTCTTAGGCATGTCTTAGGCACTAAACAATTCTTCTTCCTATACCAGCCTTTATGTTCCTGTAGCAAAAATTGAAGAGTACTGTCTCAGTTTCAGGAATTTTACCTGAAAGTCAGTGTGGTTTCAGAGCCAACAGGAGCACCACAGACATGATATTTGTTCTTAGACAACTACAAGAGAAGTGCAGGGAACAGAACAAAGGTCTTTATGTAGCTTTTGTCGACCTCACCAAGGCTTTCGATACTGTGAGCAGAAAAGGACTGTGGTAGATTTTGGAGCGCTTAGGTTGTCCCCCCAAGTTCCTTAAAATCCTTAAAATGATCATCTCACTCCATGAGGATCAGCATGGCCAAGTCAGATATGACAATGCACTTTCTGAGCCCTTTCTAATAACTAATGGTGTGAAACAAGGCTGCCTGCAAGCACCAACCCTATTCACAATCTTTTTCAGCATGATGCTCCAAAGTGCCACAACAGACCTTGCTGATCAGGACGGTATCTACATCCGATACCGTACTGATGGAAGCCTATTCAATCTAAGGAGACTGAAGGCCCACACTAAGACCTTAAATCATCTTGTCCGGGAGCTGCTCTATGCTGATGACGCCGCCCTTGTTGCACACACAGAAGCAGCTCTGCAACGTTTAACATCCTGCTTTGCAGACGCTGCCGAGCTCTTTGGGCTGGAAGTCAGCTTAAAGAAGACAGAAGTTCTCTATCAACCGGCACCTCAGGAAGTCTTCCATCATCCCCATATCACCATTGGCGAATCAGAGCTCAAATCAGTTCAGCAGTTTAATTACTTAGGTAGCCTCATCTCCTCAGATGGCAAGATTGGTGGAGAGATAGACAACAGGTTAACAGGCATATAGTGCTTTCAGAAAGCTTCATGAAAGAGTTTGGTGAAATAAACACCTGAAGAAAAGTACAAAGATCAGAGTTTACAGAGCCATAGTGCTGTCTACTCTCTTATACGGATCTGAATCATGGGTCATCTACCGCCACCACCTGCGTCTCCTAGAACGCTTCCATCAACGCTGTCTCCGCACAATCCTAAACATCCACTGGTCAGATTATGTGACCAATACATCTGTTCTAGAACAAGCAGCAGTCACAAGTATTGAGGCCATGTTACTGAGAACACAGTTGCGATGGGCAGGGCATGTCTCAAGGATGAAGGACCACCGCCTCCCTAAGATCTTGCTTTACAGTGAACTTGGCACTGGCTGCCACAAGAGAGAAGCCCCAAAGAGAAGATACAAGGACACCCTGAAACAACACCTCAGCCTTGACCATATTGATCATCATAACTGGTCTACTCTGGCCTCCAAGCGGGAGGCCTGAAGACACACCATCTATAACGCTGCAAATGCTTTTGAGAAAGCACGCAGGATCACCCTTGAGGAGAAAAGACAACGCAGAAAGAATCGTGCCTTGCAGAACACACCATCTAAGGAGTCTTTCTGCTGTGCCTTTTGCAACAGCTCATGCCTATCTCATATTGGCCTTTTTAGCCACCAACGCGCTTGCAACAAACGTGGGTAGAGCCCTTCCCAAATCTTCGTTCATGAAGCCTAGACATGACTGTCTCAGTTATGAACAGCAAATATATAATTCCCCTAGCATATAAAGAAACTAAGTAATGATTAGAATAAACCCATTTTCCAACCCACAGAATTGCAGACTCTCCCTTCTTAACTCTTCCACACTTTCTTCATTCATACACAGCAGCACTGCTTTGAAAAGCTGAGAACAAGAGCAGCTGAAGAAAAGGAAAAACAATGAATTTCAAGCCTTTTTAGGTCTAAGCAGCACTGATAACCTATTTACATAACAAAGGAGATCTCCCTGCATGTTCTTTGCTGACCCAAACTACAGAGGTGTCCTACTAAGGTATCTGTAAAAAGTCAGTGCAGAAATTGCGATGGTATGGTAGTCAACTTCCCTTTCTTCCTAAATCTTTGAGGATAAAGCAGAAGAAAATGATACATGGGATTTACTCCATCTGATGAAAAGCACAAAGTATCTCTCAAATTCATTGGCAGCATTGGCATTGATACTTGAAAGGACTTTTTGAAACATAAAAGTGTCTTCAAAGTTTATTGAAATTCTTGTCCTCAGCTAAATTATGGGTACTAACTCTTATCTGAGGAGATATTCTCTCATACTACATGGGCTATAGGTATGCCAATAGAGAAAGCCAGTGTTTTCTGTGGTCCAGTGGGCTAGTGTAATTCAGTTTGTATCTCTACGGCTTAACTCATCTTCTGGCAAAACCAGTGTAGTCGTATTCGAACCATTTATTTGAAGCTGTCCTTGGCCTACATATTTCCTGAAGAGATCTCAGGAAATACATGTCACTGCCCATACTCCACACTATGCCTGCAGCCACAACAGTCTTTTAACAGAATGGATAATGACATGACATTCAAAGCTTTTCACTGGCTTTTAGTTTATTACAACAGTGGTACTGTGCTGACCAGAATCTCCAGAACCTTCCAGCTTCCTCAGACAACAGTGGTTGGAAGATGAGCAAGTGCTTCTAAAAGTGCTTCTAAATTTTTATCCCATGCTGTACAACAAAACATACTTCACAAAAAGACTTATTTTATCTCCTTCTTTAGCAGTGCCTTCCTTCTCCAGCTGTGCCACACAGCCTCCCACACACTGAAGTTTATAGTTGTAACAAGCATTAGCTCATGAGTTCACATAAGTGATGACTGCTTTCTAGAAATAAATGGTTTCATAAGCCAGCAGATGAATATCAGAGGAGAAAAAATAGAGAGGAAATGTGATGAACAAAGTAACTTTTTCTTTAAAGTTCTTACTTATGCCATATTACCCTTCCTTAGGAAGTGGAGTTACTATTTGTTTTTATCTTTGTGACGTTCAATTTTCTTTAACTAGCAGCAATATCAGCAGCACAACAGAAGGTGATCCTCCCAAAAATACATGTTTTTTCCAAATAAACAAAACTTGGACAAGAAAAGTACAAGAAAATGAAAAAGCTCAATTGATTTAAATACTGCCGTTTCAGTTATCCGAAGGTTTCCTAGTCAGTAACTGTCTTGTCATTCTCACTTGCTCATTAATCTACATTTTTATACTAACACTTTATTTTTTAAAAAAAAACATTTTATCCCTCAGAGAAATCTTATGTTTATTAGATAAAATGCTAACGTACATGTCACAATGAAACACCAAACCCAACTAATACACTCCTTTTTCTGCTCCAAACTTCCAAAGACTACAGAGCCTTAGGGAAAAAATAGACTCATTTTTTTAAATTCTTTTTTTACTATTTTGTAGTGTTTTACATTAAAGCTAAGTAAAAATCAGGACTTTTTTGTTTGTTTTGTTTGTGGGGTTTTGTTTGTTTGGATTTTTTAAATGCCCCTGATACTTTTATTTTAACTTGGTAGTTAACCTCTTCTTTAGATTCTTACTTCACTGTTATTGTTGAAATATCTCAAAATTACTGTTAAGAGAATAATTCTGCTTGGTAGAATATAGAGAAGGGATTTATATAAATCCGAATGAATCTCAACCAAGAGGTGCTGAATAGCTTTAGGCCTTAACAATGGGCTTTGGGTAAGGCTCATAAATCCTGTGGAAGCATTCTTACTGCATCAGAGATTTCTGCATTAAGCCACACATCTCCTCTTTTCTTCCCAGTTCAAAATCCATGAAACAGAGCAGAAGGCTGATTGTTCAACTGATGGAAGCCCAGCTAGAAAAATCTATTTTCATGGCTGAATTCTGAGAACTCAGCAATGAATGAAAAGTCAGCTAGCTATATAACAGAGGTTGGGCTACTACAGATTTCAGATGCCTGGAAACTGCAGAGAATAGAAGAAAAATATCTAGAAAGTATGTTGTCATACTCTAAAGAACATATTTTACAAACTTTAATTGATGTAACCTCTTAAGAGGCAATCACACTTCTATAATGTAAATTCAGTAATTGGAAAATTGTAACTGTATACAAACAAAGAACTAAGGTTTTCTGTTATTCAAGTATATAATTTGTCATAAGTTTAGAAACTATTATTGGCAGGTGAGTGGCCTTCAGCCTTTTGATTACAGGCATAGACTCCAAACTTTTCCTAAGCAAGACACAGTGAAATTTCATCCATTGATCCAAGAGGGGTTAGAAAATCCTGTTCAACATCTTTATTGATGACTTGGATGAGGGGATAGAGTGCACCCTTAGTAAGTTTGCAGATGACATTAAGCTGGGTGGGAGTGTCGATCTGCTTGAGGGTTGGCAGGCTCTGCAGAGGGACCTAGACAGGATGGATAGATGGGCAGAGACCAATGGGATGAGTTTTAATAAGGCTAAATGTAGAGTCCTGCATTTTGGGCGTAACAACCCCCAGCAGCGCTACAGGCTCAGGAAGGTGTGGCTGGAGAGCTCCCCAGCAGAGAAGGACCTGGGGGTGCTGATTGACAGCCAGCTGAACATGAGTCAGCAGTGTGCCCAGGTGGCTAAGAAGGCTAATGGCATCCTGGCTTGCATCAGGAATAGTGTGACCAGCAGGAGCAGGGAGGTGATCTTGCCACTGTACACAGCACTGGTGAGGCCACACCTCGAGTACTGTGTGCAGTTTTGGGCACTGCAGTATAGGAAGGACATTGAGCTACTAGAGAGGGTGCAGAGAAGGGCACTAAGCTAGTCAGGGGTCTGGAAAACAGGCCTTATGAGGAGAGGCTTAGGGAGCTGGGCTTGTTAAGCCTGGAGAAGAGGAGGCTGAGAGGAGACCTTATCGCTCTCTTCAGCTACTTGAAAGGCCATGCTAGGGAGGCGGGTGTTGGCCTCTTCTCCCTTGTGACTAGTGACAGGACTAGAGGGAATGGGCTTAAGCTGAGCCAGGGTAGGTTTAGATTAGATATTAGGAAGAATTTCTTTACTGAAAGAATGGTTAGATATTGGAATAGGCTGCCCAGGGAGGTGGTGGAGTCATTGTCCCTGGAGGTTTTTAAGAAGAGGATAGATGTGTTTCTTCAGGGGATGATTTAGGGGTAAGAGTAGTGTAGGGCTATTGGTTGGACTAGATGATCTTGAGGGTCCTTTCCAACCCTAATGATTCTGTGATTCTGTGCTTAAAGCTTTTTGAGTCAGTATCTGTCCAACAGTGGGGAGTAGTCACATCCCCTCTTTCACTTCAGTGTAGTCTGAAGTCTCCCTATTGGCATTTACTTGCTCTTTTTAACGCTATTGCCAATTCTTTCTATCCCAAGCCTATCAAGCTTTCTGCAGGCCAATTGCAATTTCTAATTTGGCTGAGCTCTGTTAAAATGTCTCCCTTCACTCAGCATAATACTTAAGGAGCATCATGAATTCAGCTTCCTGATGAATTCCATGTATTAAGATGATGTAAATTTTAAAAATGTAGGTAATATCTCACTCAACCTTCGATGTTCATGGACATGTAAAGCAGCAGGTTTTACTCTCAACCCCTTAGGAGGTGGTCAGCCACTTACCTCATTTAATCTTTAGAAATGAATTGTGAAATCACTAACCATAAACAGAATATGAGAAATAGGCAATGAGACCCAAGACCAATAAACTACCAACTCAGGGGAAATAATTTTCAGAGTAAAATAGTAACTTACATTTCTGACCTGAACTATTTCTTCTGGAAGACAGTGTAACTAGACATTTTCCCTTGATGTCAGCACAAATTGCACTGTGCCCTTCATGCTAGTAAAAACACATTGAGGATGACAAGCCAAAACTGGGGAAAATCTAGTGTTTCAAACTGTGTGTAAGGAGAGCTGATGTGGTCCATGGGATCCCTTGAGGAGAAGGTAAAGCATACCTGTAAGAAGATAAGCATGCATCTGATGCAAAACAGTAACTACAGAAGGTAAGTGATAAAAGTAATACAGTAGCCAAAGAACCATTATCTTGACAGGTTACAACAGCCACACAGCAACAAGCTTCCTGCTACCAAGGGAGTCCCAGGCATCCATCTAATACAAATTAGCTATATATCTTTTGAATTCATACAAATCCTTAGACATAAATCACACAATGACCTAATTACAGGGCCTAGCCAATCATAAATACTGTGGCAAACTACTTTTTAATCTCATCAGTGGGTTACTTCAAAGATTATCACTATCCACAGACAAGGGTGCAGCAGTTTGTCTGCATCACTGGACACCAAACCACCTACACAGCTCTGCTAAGGAAGTGCATTCCTTTGAGGTTATACTGCAATAGGATGAACTTACTTTTCAAATCTTCAGCTTTCGGAAACATGGAAGAACTAAGAGTTCACATAGATTTACATCCTTCATAAGTCAGCAATGAAAGCAAACTTGCACTGTGAAACTACTGAACTTCACAGTCGTTTTTCAGAAACCATACTATGTCCAAAAGCCAAGTGGTCTCTGAGTACATCAGACACTACATGAAATCAATGGGAATTATTGCTAGCTATAAATTCCTATAACTATTCTGATACTTAGATCTTCTAGAAACTGACCAGTAATTTTATTAAAAGATCATTCTTTGCTGCAATAAGGTTTCTATTTTAAAGTAAATGCATCCAAAGTGAAATGGACACAAGACTTGGGCATTCATGTACAAAATGCAAAGGTGCTTCATGAAGTTGTTTTCACTTTACTGTCTTTGGTGACTATATTTGATTTCATACTCAAGCATCCTACCAAGCCAAAAAAGATGGTCTGCACGGCAGTGAAGGACTCCAATGTCTTTTACCGATGGAAGTTTGCTCAGATATTTTCTGAAAGGTGACATATCTTCAGCATCTAACCCCAAGATGAAGTCACGCTAATCTGGAACAGGAAGCATTTGGGTATGTTTCTCTAAATAATGAATGAACATGATCCAGAATGAGACTGTTTAAGTAGAAATTAGCACTGAAGAGTTTATTTGCCATCTCAGCTGCTATTTCACTGCAAAAACCTTACCTCAGCACTATATCCTTACTTAAAACAGATTGAGTGCTGTCTTGAATAAGTATGGACTGCAACGTTTGTATTTTCTGAAAGTCCTGTAAATGTGTTTTCAACCATTCTCTTCAGTTTGCTTGCATGGTTATCTGTCTACATAGAGCATGCTGTTTCTTTCCTGTTACGTGTATGTTTTGTGAGATTTAACTCAGAAGTGATTCATTAATTAGTGGGAGGAAAGACTATTTAAGTAAATGTTGTAAAATATTAGAATAACTGATGCTTAGTTCTTTCTCCAACATTAAAACAGCTGCATACAGATATATGCATAGTATAGAGGCACAGAATCATAGAATTGTTTGGGTTGGAAAGACCTTTAAGATCAAGTCCAATTGTTAACCCAGCACCGCAAGGTAACCACTAAACCATGTCCCTCAGCACCCCATCTACACATCTATTAAATACCTCTGGGGATAGTAACTCAACCACTTCCCTGATCCAATGCTTTACAAGCATTTCTGTGAAGAAATTTTTCCTAACATCCAACGAGAACCTCCCCTGGAGCAACTTGTCCTATAGCTAGCCATCTGGGAGAAGAGACCAACCTCCACCTCACTACAACATCCTTTCATATAGTTTTAGAGAGCAAGAAACTGTAGTGAGTCTTCTCTTCTCTAGACTAAATAAACCTAGTTCCCTCAGCTGGTCCTCATAACACCTGTGCTCTAGACCCTACAACAGCTTCTTTGACCTTCTTTGGACACACTTCTGCAACTCCATGTCTATCTGGTAGTGAGAGGCCCAAAACTGAACACAGTATTTGAGGTGCAGGCCCACTTTACCTTGTTTAACCTCATTCCATTGGCCTTGGCCTGTCAATCCAGCCTGGCTAGATCCTTCTGCAGAGCCTTCCTACTCTCAACCACAACAACACTCCCACAGAACTTGGTGTTATCTTAGGACTTTCTGATGGTGCACTCAATCCTCTTGTTCAGATCATCGATAAAGATAATAAAGAAAATAGGCCCCAGTACTGATCCCTAGCTAACACCACTTTTGATCAGCCACCAACTGGATTTAACTCCATTCATCACCAGCAAAGTGTATGCCCATCCAAGCTATAAGCACCCAGTTTCTCCAGGACAACCGTAGGAAACAGTGCCAAAAGCTTTACTAAAGCCTGCCAAGGTAGACAACATCCACAGGCTTTCTGTCATGCACTAAGTGGGCCACGTTGTCATAGAAGGATATCAATTGGTCAGGCATGACCTGCCTTTCATAAACTCATGCTGACTAGGCCTGATCAAGTGGTTGTCCTGTACATGCCGTATGATGGCACTCAAGATGATCTGCTCCATAATCTTCCTCAGCACCAAGGTCAGGCTAACAGGTCCACCGGTAGTTCCCAAATTCCCATATTCTCTCTGCGCATATCAGGTATATTTAGACATACTATATATAAAATAAAGAAAATTTGAGCTAGGAAGTGAAAGCTAATCAGCATTTTATTCCAAAATAATCACATAAGATGGCATTTCACTGGCTTTACCTATGATTCTCTAAGATTAATTATATATTGACCTTAACACATATATGCTGGGACACCTATAAATACACACCACATAACCCTCCTGTGTTGGCATTTTATGACTACTAAGGGAGACGACACTGCAAACGGAACAGTGAAACCTATTGCTGTTACAAATACAGAGGTTCAGTGCTCTCTCTGTACACACTAATGCACTTGCTAGGTTATCTCCTTCAAAGACGTGTTATGGTTTGGGTTAGAACAGAATTAATTCTGTTCAGTAACTGTATTTTCTAAAAGGGTATTCCACCCACATACATAATATCATATCAGCTTTCCCTGCACACACACACCTTGCCTGGACTGTCCCATTAAGAAACCTGAGATTCCTGAATCAAGGACACTGCAAACACACACCGCCCCCTCCCAGGGGGGGGAAGCCAGGGGAATGCTGGGTTTTTCTGGGGACTTTTGTTAAACTCGTGGTCACGAGGAACCTCTCTTCTCTTCTCTCTCTGCTGTGACTTGGGTGCTGCTGCTGTTGCCTCTGCTACCTGAGACACACGTGGAGCTGCTTTCGGGACGGGGAGAGCCGGCCCCGGGACTTTGCCGTAATTATCAGTATAGAGGGGAAGTGGGTTTCGGTATTTGGATCCTGTATATGTTTATATTCTTTTCATTTATGTTTGCTGTTGTTATTAAAGCAGTTCTTAGTTTTTAACTTCCAGTCCAGTCTCTCCTTTAACTGCCGTGCGTGGGGGTTGGGAAGAGCCTTTAAACCCACCACAACATGAAGAAAGCATAGGTACCCCAAACACAACAGCCATACGCAGTGTGAAATCAAGAGATGACGGGGAAGATGCAATGCCATCAGTTTATTTATCCCTTCTATTTACAGATGAAAGCTGTAATCTTTTGATCAATGCTGGATTGTAGGCATTCTATAATAAGCTTACACCCCCACACTGTTGACAGATTAACACGGGCCTTTGTTTGTTGTTAATTCTGGACAGAAATGCTGTAAGTAACTAGACAAGATAAATGTATATAGGGAAAATATTTCCAGCTTTGGGAAACAAATAAACAAAAAACTTGCATACAGATTTCAATGCATAAATCACTGACAGAATTATAACAAGAGGGTCAAATGAGCTGTTAAAATGCCATCTTTTAATGCTGGTGAAGTTTTACTACCATTACATATGAATGGTATTATTATACCATTACATTTTATTATCACACCATTGCATAACACTATCTTTAATATTGATACCATTTACAGCAGATGCCAGTACAGGAAGGAAGCACACAGCTATAATTCAAGAAGCAAATACCAAGTCCAGCGACACCCTCATAATTGTTCTGTGCCAAAGAACAGGATGAATCCAGTGCTAACCCACCTAAACAGTGAATACAAGTTGTTCTGGGGGCTTGTTCACCTACCGTGTCTGTGAAACACTGATGTTCAGTGTTCGATTACATGCTACTTGCAGAAAGAGACCAATAGTACAGACCACAATGCCTTCCTGCTTTAGCCAGTAGAGAAAATAAATGGTTGATCCTTTATTGGACAGGACTCCCTCAGTAATGTCAATTCTTTTTAAACAAATTGCCCTGGTTTGGCATTTTGGTGATCTCAAGGCTGTGTCCTGTCATATTCATTTTAGAGTGAAGTAAAGGAAGGGTAGGTAGAAGCCTAAAGAAACCATATCACAACAAAGAGTGTTTCTCTCTTTTATAAAATGTTGTATACTCCTCCTTGCTGAACCAAATCAAAAATTGGTTAGGGTTCACAAAGTCATCTTTATGTGTTTAGTTAACTATGAGCTCCGATTCTAGAAAAGCTGATATATTGAAAAAACAGGTCTGTGTGTTTGACTACAGCATTCAACATGTACCTGACTACTAGAAAGTCATCATTTACAGAAACAAACTCTTCAACAGATGTGTTGTGTTTTTAATGTAAAATACTATTTTTTAAGACTTTTCAAGACTTGGATCATATTTCCTGTGGAAAAATGTTTTTCAACTTGAAAACCTCAACTTAACACTTTACAGAGAGCATTCCCAAGATTACATTTCCAATGTAATCTCTATATTTCTCCAGTCAGCTACTTCTCCTCCCCAAACCACTTTCTTTCCTATGACTTTCATAGGCTTTTGGGCTGGGTCAGCTCTTTCTCTCCATCTAAAGCACATTAAATAACTTATATTTTTCTTCTTTCTTTTTTGATCTGTTGTCTCTATAAACCTCAAGGAGCTGAATACTTGCCTTTCAAAGAAACGCTGTGGAAGGCAGTTGTCCCATTGAAACACTAGGCTGCTAAATTTCTTCCTGCTGGTTCACCTGGGCCCAAAACTCCCATCCAAATGTGTGTAAAATACTTCTCAGCATCATATTAGTGTGCTTCATAGAATATACTTCTTCAAGTAAGCCCTTAAATCCCTTTTCATTGAAGTGTTTAACAGACTAAGAGGGAAAGGAGAGTGACTTGGAAGGTGCCTGTTAAATCCAGTTTGCTCTTTTGCTCATTCCAGCATCTTTCTCTCATTTTTTATTTACATGTTGTTTGCTTTTCATGTAAGCATGAACCTCATTTTATTATTTGTATGTACAGCATCCAGAGGAAAGGTATTCCATACAGTACTAATAGCGGCTTTGTAAATTCCTCTAGAAAGTTAAAAGTGAAGCTTTACCCTTCTGCATGGGAGTTATGCTTTTCTTATTATTATTTTGCTCTAACAGAAGCCCCTTTCATTAATGCCTACCAACACTTTCAGTACATTAATTCTGATTCTGTAAATAGAAATAAAAACAAGTTCCTCCACAGAGACCCCTTTTTAAAGGCAATATCTCAAGTCTGTGACTACGTATCAAATTAAAATCCTAGAGTTGTGAATTCATTTGCTAACTGAAGACTTCGGCAGCACACATGCACGTCCCAGCAGAGGTCTTACACTGCACACATACACAACCTGGTGAAGGATTTTTAGCAAAACAGTACAGCTCAGAAGCAACTATATAAACACAAGCCAGAAGGATTTTTGCTAGTACTTTTGATATTTCTGCACCTAACTGGACTCTGGTCTAGGGAATCCTGCTGTGGCAGGGGGGTTCGACTAGATGATCTTTCAAGGTCCCTTCCAACTCCTTCTGTGATTCTGTGATTGTGATTCTAGTTTAATCAAGACCCATAATTTAATGACATTTAAGGGACAATTACCTTCTGAATCCCAATACCAATCCTGAAGGCATGGTTCTGCTGCCAGTCCCATCCTTTACCTGCTAGTGTGACAGGGTATCTCTAAGGATCAAGTGTTTTACATGGCACCACAACTGTTTAAGCACCTAAATCACTTCTTCAGAAATATAAAAACACCATGTCAACACAAATCAGAGAAATAAATGTGGGTCCATTAAATAAAAGCTGCTTGTATTTTCAAAATCTAATCATAGAATCATAGAACTGTTCACTGGTGGTCTAGTGGTTAGGATTTGGCGCTCTCACTGCCTTGGCCTGGGTTGGATTCCTGGTCAGGGAAGCATTTCTTTTCCTGTTGGAGAGCAGGGAAGGGGAGAGGGATCTGGGGTCCTGGTACATGGAAGGACGACCATGAGCCAGCAGTGCGCTCTTGTGGCCAGGAGGGCCAATGGGATTCTGGGGTGGATTAGAAGAGGTGTGGCTAGTAGGTCAAGAGAGGTTCTTCTGCCCATTTACTGTAGCGTGGTGAGGCCGCATCTGGAATATTGTGTCCAGTTCTGGGTCCCTCAGTTAAAGAAGGAGACGGCATTGCTTGAAAGGGTCTAGCGCAGAGCCACAAAGGTGATGAAGGGGGTGGAACATCTTCCTTATAAGGAAAGGCTGAGGGAGCTGGGTCTCTTGATCTTGGAGAAGAGGTGTCTATGCAGTGACCTCATCTATGCTTTTAAGTATGTGAAGGGTGGGTGTCAGGATCTCTAGATCCTTCACCAGCTTCCTTGTCCTTCTCTGGATGCACTCCAGCAATTCAACGTCTGTCTTGTATAGAGCAACCCAAAACTCAAGATCTTTTTCCTTGAAAACGCCCTAGGGAACCCCCTGGATGGACCTTCATCTACATTGTCATTTGCCTGACCCTCAGGTTCCAGAGCCTCATACCATTTGTATGCCTGGGAAGGTGGGGGAGGCTGGGAGGTGATTTGCCTGCTGCCCTGAGCAAGGACCTGTATCCACACTCTCCTGTCTCTTAGGTGCCTTCCTTTTGTTTGGTGGCAAGAGGATAGGGGATCCTATTCTTCTTGTGGAATGTCCATCTGCTGCATTTGCCTCAGCAATGGCAGGGTGTGGCTCCAACAGTCCTCCTTCTCACACTCCCTGATACTCCTCAACCTTTCCACTCCCTCTTTCAGCTCTGCCACAAGGCTGAGCAGAACATCCACCTGATTGCACCTCAAAGGTGTTATATCTGCTGCTCACTAGTATCTCTGGTACCAGAGACAGGCTCAGGCACTACCTGCAGCCAGAGACATGGACAGCTGCATGTTTACGTAGAGCTCCATCTGGGTTGCCACATTACTTCTGGTGGTGGCTTTCAGCCAAGTGGAAGCCAGAGCTGACTGTTCTAGCTGAGCCAGTGATGACCACTAGATGAGCTCACCTCCTGAGCTGGGAGGGTGACTGCATCCTTTTGCACTCCCTGCATGCATGAATCTGAAGATCATGTTCCCAAAATGCCAGTGGATAACTTGAGCCTTGTTTACCCTGCGATGTCAATATGATAGGGTAAGCTGGTGCCTCACCCCCAGATTCAGTGTCTTACATTGTTAGAAACTTCTCTGGCAAGTTGCTATAAACCTTGCAATGAATTAGGCTGGCAAACTGGGAGGGGAAATAACTGACATTACCGAGGCGATTGGACACCACAATGAATAAGCCACAGAAATAGCTGGCAAGTAAACAAAGTTTCTTCACTCTGAGTGGGTACTGGGAAAGCTTAAAGATTTATTTTGAATAGTCCCAGTTTTAATGGTTTGCTGCAGTCTATTCGGGTTGGTTTGTTTGTTACTGGAGTTTTTTATTATTTTATTGCATTTTTTGGCATGTAATCTTGATGAGGGATTTTAACTGTGGGGTGATTAATTCATGGAAAAGTTGAGGCTGCAGATCTCATAACTATATCACCAACATAAAAGTCTGCATGGAACAAACAGATTTAAAGAAACTTCTGCCTCCCTCCCATCAGGATAAGATTTATAGTGCGCATTTCTGCAATATATATGGTGATATTTTTCCTTTTATATATGTGCACTTTCCTGGTGAAGTTCACAATACTTGAGAAACATAAGATATCTGAGGCCCAGCACATTTCTCCTCACGCTTTCTCTCTAAATTTTTCGTCTTGGCATTTTCAGAAGATCTAATAGGATTTTTCCAATATAAATGTTGTCACAGGTGCTCCAAATATACTGTACAACTACACATAAAAGGGGAACTCATCTTTGAAACTGAATATCCTAAGCCCAATGTAGGGAATACTTTAGCAGACCAAGGCCATGAGAGCCTGCTTGCTCAACCCAGCCCACGATCCTGAGGGCTATGTCCTTGAAGATAGGGAAAAATAGTAAGGCTGTAAACAGGACAAGATGGAGATAGGCAAGGTATGCTAACTGTAGAACCCAGGGGGGGCGTTATTGTAACAGTGTGTTTGTATGGATGTGAATGTAACCAATTATGTTAGTAACAAAGTGTGTGAACAAGTTAGTTTAGCCTATAGTAGCTTTGCTTTACCCGTGTGAACCCTGTAAGACCCTATATAAAGTGCTGTAATGTAAACAATAAACGAAGTTCACTCATACCTCTATGAGGACTCCGTGAATATTCTGAGCGGTCATTCCTACAGCCCAACGTTCAAAGCCTTAAAAAGTCAAAAAGCAGCTGTATTTGAAAGTTCTTGCAATTTTAACCTCATACACCAAAGCTGTATAAACGATTCTCCCAAAAGAACTCACTTCAGGTCTGGAGGAAAAATATTACTAATTTCATAACTGTAACTGTGGCCTCAAATCCAGCAGAAGGGCATGTGTAGGAATTTTATACTGTGAAAATACAATTACCAAGCTTCATCAAAAACAGATGCCAAATAGATCTGCTTGCAAGGTTGTCCTTCCTGCAGTACTTCAGCCTAGAGCTATGCAAGCTCTGCTGCAGTAAAAGCTCACAAACATATCAAGCTCTGTTGAATTCTGCAGAGATTTGTGATTCAGATAAACTTATGCAGTGACTATCTTCATTATTATAGGATCATAGGATTGTCAGAATTGGAAGGGAACTCAAAGGTCATGTAGTTCCAACCCCCCCTGCCAGGCAGGGACACCATCCACTAGATCAGGTTGCCCAGAGCTCCATCAAGCCTTGTCTTAAAAGCTTCCAGGGATGAGGCTTCCACAACCTCTCTGGGCAACCTGTTCCACTGCCTAACCACCCTCATAGTGAAGAACTTCCTCCGAATATCCAACCTAAATCTACCCTCCTGTAGCTTACACCCAATTCCCCTGGTTCTATCAGTGTCTGACCTCCTAAAAAGTCCCTCACCAGCTTTCTTGTAGGCCCCTTTCAGATACTGGAAGGCTACAATAGGGTCTCCTTCTCCTCTACAGACTAAACAAGCCCCCTCTCTCAGTCTGTCCTCGTAGGAGAGGTGCTCCAGCCCTCTCATCATTCTTGTGGCCCTTCTCTGGACTCGCTACAGCACCCCTATATCCCTCTTGTAATAGGGGCTCCAGAACTAGAGGCAGTATTCCAGGTGGGGTCTCACAAGTGCAGAGTAGAGGGGGAGAATCACCTCCCTCTACCTGCTGGCCACGTTCCTCTTGATGCAGCCTAGGATACGGTTGGTCTTCTGGGCTGCAAGCACACACTGGCGGCTCATGTTGAGCTTCACATCCACCAGCACCCTCAAGTCTCTTTCCACAGGGCTGCTCTCAAGATAATCTTCACCCAGCCTGTATCAGTGCTTGGAATTGCCCCGACCCAGGTGTAGGACCTTGCACTTGGTCTTGTTGAACTTCATGAGGTTGGCATGGGCCCACCTCTCCAGCCTGTCCAGGTCCCTCTGGATGGCATCACTCCTCTCCAGTCTATCAATCATTCCACACAGCTTGGTGTCATTGGCAAACTTGCTCGAGGGGGCACTTGATGCCATTGTCCATGTCTCTGATGGAGATGTTGAATGAGACTGGTCACAGTACTGATCCTTGAGGGACTCCATTTGTCACTGGCCTCCACTTGGACATGGATCCATTGACAGNCTCCCTCTACCTGCTGGCCACGTTCCTCTTGATGCAGCCTAGGATACGGTTGGTCTTCTGGGCTGCAAGCACACACTGGCGGCTCATGTTGAGCTTCACATCCACCAGCACCCTCAAGTCTCTTTCCACAGGGCTGCTCTCAAGATAATCTTCACCCAGCCTGTATCAGTGCTTGGAATTGCCCCGACCCAGGTGTAGGACCTTGCACTTGGTCTTGTTGAACTTCATGAGGTTGGCATGGGCCCACCTCTCCAGCCTGTCCAGGTCCCTCTGGATGGCATCACTCCTCTCCAGTCTATCAATCATTCCACACAGCTTGGTGTCATTGGCAAACTTGCTCGAGGGGGCACTTGATGCCATTGTCCATGTCTCTGATGGAGATGTTGAATGAGACTGGTCCCAGTACTGATCCTTGAGGGACTCCATTTGTCACTGGCCTCCACTTGGACATGGATCCATTGACAGCCACTCTTTGGGTGTGGCCATCAAGCCAATTCCTTATCCAGTGACTGGTCCATCCATCAAACCCATATTCCACTAGCTTGGAGACCAGGATGTCATGTGGGACAGTGTCAAAGGCTTTGTTCAGGTCCAGATAAATGATGTCAGTTGCTCTTCCCCTGTCTATTGATGTAGTAACCTCTTCATAGAAGGCTACCAGATTTGTCAGGCATGATTTACCCTTGGTGAAGCCATGATGATTATACCCAGTCGCCTGTTCATTATTCTTCTGCCTCAGCAGTTCACCCAAGAGGATCTGCTCCATGATCTTACCAGGCACAGAGGTGAGACTGACTGGCCTATAGTTTGCAAGATCATCCTTCTTCCCCTTTTTAAAAACAGGGTTATGTTTCCCCTTTTCCAGTCAGTAGGGATTTCACCAGACTGCCATGACTTCTGAAACACGATAGAGAGTGGCTTAGCAACCTTGTCCACCAATTCCCTCAGTACCCGTAGGTGTATCCCATCGGGTCCCATGGACTTGTAAACTTTCATGTTCTTCCGTTGGTCACAAACCTGATCTTCACTTATCACGGGCGGTTCCACCTTCCTGCCCCTGTGGGAAGTCTTCTTTGACTTTGGGGGTGTGGCAGGAGCCCTCGCCAGTGAAGACTGAAGCAAAGTAGCTATTGAGAAGCTCGGCCTTCTCCATGTCATCCATCACGAGTTCTCTCTTTTCTTTTCCGAGGGGGCCCACACCTTCCCTAGTCTTCCAATTTCCATTAAATATTTATAGAAGTGTTTACTATTCCCCTTGATTTCCCTGGTTAGATTTAACTCCCATGGAGCTGTAGTATTCCTAACCAATTCCCTTGCTTTCCTGACAGCTTCCCTGTATGCCACCCATTCTAGTTGATACTTCTTCCACTCCTTATATAGACTCTTTTTACGAGACAGCATGTCCAGGAACGTCTTGTCCATGCAGGCAGGTTTCCTAGAATTCTTCCCTGCCTTTCTCTTGGTCGGGTTACATAGTTCCTGGACACGGAGAAGGTGATCCTTGAAAACTGACCAGCTGTCCTGGGCCCCCCTTCCCTCTAGGGCTTCGTCCCACAGTACTTTAGCCATCAGATCCCTGAACCAATCAAAGTCTGCACATCCAAAGTCTAGGGTCATGAACCTAGAACATATCCTCTTAGGAGCCCTGAGGATCTTGAATTCCAGTGCTTCATGGTCACTGCAGCCAAGGTTGTCCCTCAGCCTTACATTGGCCACTAGCCCTTCCCTGTTGGTAAGAACAAGGTCCAGCATAGCATCTTTCCTGGTTGGTTCTTCTACCATTTGGAGGAGGAAGTTGTCATCGATGCACTCAAAGAACATCCCGGATTGCTGGTGCCTCGCTGTGTTGTCCCTCCAGCAGATGTCAGGATGGTTGAAATCCCACTTGAGGACCAGGGCCTGTGAGTGCGAAGCCACTTCTATCTGCCTATGGAGGGCCTCATTTACTTGGCCCTGCTGGTCAGGTGGCCTGTAGCAGACCCCAACTGTAACATCACCTTCTCCTGTCCTCCCTTTAATCCTAATCCATAAACTTTCAACCAGTTCATCATCCTTCCCCAGGTGGAGTTCCACTGACTCCAGCTGGTGTCTGATGTAGAGGGCAAAACCTCCTCCCCTCCTCCCCTGCCAATCCCTCCTAAATAGCTTGTACCTATCTATTCCCACACTCCAGTCAAGGGAATCATCCCACCAAGTTTCTGTAACCACCACTATATTTATGTTTACCACCACCTCTCCAGCAACACTGTGGCCCTCAGTTCTTCCTGTTTATTGCCCAAACTGCGTGTATTTGTATAGAGGCACTTCAGTTGGGCTGGATATGTCACCTTCTTAGGCAACCCCCACTTGATGTCCTTGGGGTGTCTTGGTGCATCATGTCTGGTTTGCCTCAGGGAATCAACTTGAGAGCTCTTAGTAGTGTTCCATCCTTCTGCCCCTGGTGTGCTGCCCCGCTGTTGTCACAAGCAAGCATAAGATTCCTAACTCCTTCCCCCTTCAAATCTAGTTTAAAGCCCTACCAATGAGCTCTGCCAACTCCTGCCCCAGAATCTTTTTCCCCCTCTGGGACAAGTGCCTCCCACTTGTTGTTTGCAGCTCTAATGCCTTGTATACCGAGCCACGATTATAAAACCCAAAGCCCTCTTGATGACACCAGTCCTGGAGCCACAAATTAACCTGTTGACTCTTACTATGTATTCCTTCATCCATAGCTGATGTCAAGGGGATGGAGGAGAACACCACTTTAGCTCCTGATCCCTTTACCAGTTGCCCCAAAGCCCTGAAATCTCTTTTAATTGATCGTGAGCCTCTCATTGCTACATCATTACTACCCACCTGAAAGATCAGGAGTCGGTAATAATCTTCAGTACTCACCAGGGTGGGAATTTTATCTACTACATCCTTCACCCGGGCACCAGGGAGACAGCAGACCTCCTTATGAAGCTGATTTGGTCTGCATATTGTGACCTCTGCTCCACTCAGTAGGGAGTCACCTATTGCAATAACCCATCTGGATTTCTTTTTATTGCCTGTTTTTATGACTGGCTTGAGACGGATTAGCCTTGGTGGCATTTCTGGCCTTCATGAGCCCTCATCTTCACCCACAACCAGTTCCTCCTGTATAGCACCATATCTGTTCTGCAGGGGTAGTATAGGCTGTGTACCATTCAAATATACCCATTTACTCCTTTTCTTTCATCAGGCAGAGACCTGCTCCCAGGAACCCTGCTCCGTTGAGTCACTACAAGAAGACTGGGGAGCTTGCTGACGGGAAGATATAGAATTCTTTGCTCCACCAGATGTTGCTTCCCATTCCATTTTTGAAAAGACCAGTTTGTGGGAGCAATCAATTTCCTTCTCACTGTCCCTGATGTTTCTCAACCTACCCACTTCTTCTCTGAGCTCCATCACTTCATCCTGGAGCTGCACCACCCAGAGGAGTAGGTCCTCAACCTGCTCACACCGCACTCAGCCATAGGCAGCGTTACCCCCGGCCACCAGTGAAAGCCTGTGGCACTCCTCACAGCCTGTTACCTGGATGCCATTATCCCTTTTGGAGGGTGCTGGGAGCACAGCCTTCCTCCTCCGAGTAGCCACCATCTCTCCCTGAGCAAGTTGCAGTGCCCTGCATCCTGCCCTCACTGCTCTCCCACCTGCTCGCCCTGCCTGTGCGAAGTGATGTGCAAACTGACATGCTCGTCTGTCTTGAAGTGCTCGTCCTTGTTTGCCTGCCCCTGTTTGCCGCACTCCGGGTCGCTCGCGCTCCTTAGAGTTTTTTAAGTCTCCCCTGCGGTGGTTCCGGCTCTGCCCCTCCCTCGCCCTGATGGGGGTGGAGCCTCTGGTCCTGACAGGGAGCCAGCCCCTACTAGGGCCCGGTGGTCGGGCCCGGCTGGGGCTGTGCTGCCACCACCACGTGCTCTTCCACTACATGTGTGTGTGTCTGGGTCACGGCTGGGGTGCATCGTTCCTGCCAGGCGCGCTGCCGCTCAGCCCCTACTGGGGCCAGCCGGGGCTGTGCTGCCGCCACCACCTGCTCTGCTGCTCTATGTGTGTGTCAATAGGAAGTCATGAAAAGTTGGGTTTATGCCAATTGATTCACCAGGAATTAAGCCAAGAAAAACTTTTGGTTCTCTGAGCATTATCAGTCTGGACTTTTTCTTCTAAGAATCTTGCACATATCAAACGAAGGTTCAGGGAATTTTACTCCAGCTCAAACCCCTCTTATTATGGAAACCTTGGACACTGTCAGCTTTCTGCTAGATGCACTTTAATTATAAGTTTTTGTTTGGTGAGCTCATAGATAATTCTCACTGTTCAAGAATTACAGGTCACAATAACTGAGCAGCTTTACCAACTACAAATACATACTATAGCAGAAATGTTGGCCCATGTTCTACTTTCCTTGGGTAATGAAAAGAATGTGGCTTATCTGACACCATGCCAACCAGTAGAGTATTCATTTGCCATGTAGTCACAGTCTGAATCATCACAAAGAGATGATGAAAGATTAGCCATTACATATTCAGTAAAAAATAGTTTTGTGGTCTGAACACTTTTAATGGTGAGAATATCACATTACCATTAACATTCATGCGTGAATTTTTTCTGAAGGACTAAAGATTTCATGATGCTGCATGACACGAGAACATGAGTGTAGGCCTAAGAACTAGGCATAAATCCTTCTCCTGGACTCCGCAGGGATCAGAACTTGCTGCCCTATATATTTGGTGACCCCCAGGAAAATTGCTTTTGTAGATTTACTTCTTGGAAAAAAAGAGATCCATCATCTAGACTGTTGGTCATACAGTATAAACAGATTCCTGTCCATAGGTTAGGAAAATTTACTGTGTAATTGAAACAGTTTATCTGATTCTGATTTATCTGTATAAGACTTCACTGTGCAAAAATAAAGTCTAGCCTTTCCAGGAAGCCTTCACAGAAAATCTAGTGCTTAGAGCAGATACTGGATCTTAACAGGACCTCCAAAGTGTCACAGCCAAGGGCAAGTGTGGTAGAGTTGATATGAGCATGTCTAGCAAATGGATCTTCAACTTTCAGATCTGAAATTCAGGGTTGACAAATACAATCTATAGACCACAGTCAGCTACACTTCTGTGTAGATGCAAACATCCGACAAAAAAATGCGCCAGAAGACCCTTCTGAGTCTCTCGCAAGAGCTGAACTTGCCATCAAGACTCTCAAACGAACTATTAATTTTGGCTCCCTGTTTCCAGAAAAGCAGCAACAACTAGAGTGACCACTGACTGACTTTTAGACTTCTCCATTAATCCCAAGATAAACTGTTAGGACAGTGCCAGGAAGGTGTAGTCACAACTCTGCTGTCAGTCTGATGCATTCCTTCAGCAATAAATTCACATTTAAGAGATGAATTGTAATCCCATAAGGAGATATTGCTAATTACATTTTAGGAGTATAATTTTATACCCGTTCTTAAATCTAAACATGATCAGTTTTCATAAGATCATCAAATATTTGATCTAGAGCTGGAATCTGTGTCACCTTCAGAGGTGTTGTTTATTATTTGTGACTGAATCTCTTCAGCTAATCCATCACCAGTACACCACTTGCATTTTCATCACTGCTCTGAAGCAACTAGTAAATCATGCCCACATTTCTCATACTATTCTCTGTTCTCAAAACCTGAATTAAGTATGAAGAATAGAAACTGCACTCATGCATTCTTAAAAGCCCAGCACAATCATAACTCAAATACTTTCTCACTATTTTTCTATTAAAATCAAACTGGCAAACTTGTGACTCATCAAAGCAATTTTCTGATACAGTACTCTGAATCATTTCCACAGGGGGACTGGGCCATGGGATCCACCACCAGCAAATGAGGATGCAGCCTGCATATGTATCAGTTAATGAATATTTAATCAAATGGAAGCACTTCTCATTGGCATGCATGATTTTTCTTTTCAATCTAAAAGGCTGATTTGTATCCTCCTCATCCCTCTGCTAGCCTGGCTTTCCTCAGAGGGGCTTTCTGGAGCAGAGAGACAGCGTGGCTGCTGCTGCAGCTTGAAAATGCAAACTGTTAAGGAAATGATCACAAGAGGTGTGTGCCTTGTGCTACTCATCATCATGTGGGGCCTGGTTCTAAGCAATGAGCAGAACTCAGCACCACTCAGTCAGTTTGACTCATGCCTTTCTCCAGCTAAACAAACAGAGAAGTGGGCTGAAAGAAACAAAATAGTCAATGACCACTGCCTCTAGCTTGTCAGTGCTGAGATTGCCTCAGCACACACTCACCCCAAGGAAACTTGAAGTATAAAGTATTAGAAGGGTGATTACACCTTCAGGCAACAGCTGAGCTAGTATTCCCGGCTCTACAGCTTACATAACAAGATTAAGAATGTATGAAAATAAACTAGAAGATAGACTGGACATTCAGGGTAGATTTTCAGTTTCTACCAATGCATGCTTTGCAAAAACTGCATACACATCATGTGTACAAAAACTGTACTGAAAAAAATTACACACAAGGTAATTCATTATGTCAGATGAGAACAGATATATCTGCACATTTTGTGTGTATTTTCATGAGACATCAGCTTTTGAAAATAGGATGTCTGCTGAGCAAGCTGCTCTTGACATGAATGAGGATCATATATCTAGTAATATATCACTTTATCACCCCATTAAAATGCATCACATTGTTCATTGCTAAAGATGACTTGATGGTTGGCCAAATGGGAATCTGATTTCCTAAATACACTTATACTCTTTACTTTTCCTTTTAGGGGCCTAGTTAACCACTTCATTCCATAGGGAAGGCAAAAATACTACAGAACTTTGAAGAGTAAATTAAAGGACTTGGTGGAAAGACTCCATGCTAAGTTTATTGGTGCTTGGAGCAACTGCAAAGTGACATTTTGGGGGTTTTTTTGTTTTGGTTTGGTTTGGTTTTTTTTCTTTTTTTCTTTTATTAGAGAAGGAAACACGATTGAAAACACTTAACTTCCAAGCAGAAATAAGTTAAATAGGTTCAGGAGAAGGAGGGGGGGGAAATCCCCCAAAGTTATTGAAATGACAATCAAAACACTTACATGTCTAAGATAACTGAATTTGGATTCAATGAGGCAGTAACTATATCTTCCTTTACCATCAATTCATTGTAAAAGTGCATGCATGGTGCTTTTAGGAATCAGTGAAAGATCCATTCCTCCAGGAGAATTGTTAACACCTGGATTGCTCTCTGACCTGGCCAGATCATGACTTGGAAAGAAAGTTTTTCAGGGGAAAATGTCCCAACAGCAGGGGTAACTGCTGTTTTCAGCATCACCACAACTATTACAGCTGGTGCCAAAGCAAAACAGAAATTCTTGGCTCCTTGCACAAATAACAGGGGAACAGTGTCGTGGTTAGAAAGGGCCTTTGCTGACCCCAACCCACGGCAGAAACCTTATTGCCCCTTTCCCCCCTAGCCGGAAGAGATAGGGGACAATAAGGGCAGAGAGGCTTCTGGATTGGAAAGTAAAAACTAGAACCACTTTAATAATAGTAACAATAATAAATGAAACATATATACAGGACCCAAATACCCAACCCAGCTCCCCCTCTCTATGATAATTACGTCACCAGCTGAAATTGCAAACGTTCCGTGCTGTAAACCTCCCGGTGCCAGCTCCAGCTCTCCCAGCACATGTTCACCAGCTAGCCCCAGCAAGCCCTCCAAGTTCCCTGCTCCAGCACAGACAGAATTCAGCCCACTCAGGATCCCCCACATGGCACTACTTCCCAGCACCCCCACCCAGGGTCCCAAAAACCTGTGGTTTCCACTTCCCCCTGGGGGGGCAGGGTTCCTCCTGAGCTTGGGATTCAGGAATTTCAAGTTTCTTAAAGGGACAGTTCGTTTAGCAGGCAGCTTTGGCAAGGTGGTGGGGGGAGGCAGATACTGACTATGATGTATATGGGATGGAATACCTTTTAGAAAATAAAGTCACTGAACAGAATTAATTCTGTTCTAACCCAAACCAGGACATTTTTACCAAAACCATAACAAACAGACACTCACCTCTTTTTTCAGACCACTGCTAGATTCACAGAGGTAATATACTGGAGAGGCTATTATACAAGCTGCTCTCCAGCCCTTCATTCTTTCAGATGCTCAGTTTTACCATAACATATAGTAGTAGCTAGCTAAATCTATGGAGCCAACAGATGGTTCAAATCCACATCCCATTTTTTGCTGAAGCGCTGTACCTCAATTCTCTCACTCTTCTATGGATGAGCTTTCTTCTCTTCAGACTTGCTCACAACCTGATAGCACTTCTGTCGCCCTAATTGTGTTTGCAGACAAGATCAACCATCTGAAGAAAAGACCTTGAGAAGATCCTCCAAAGCCCCTGGTAACTGCTGCTGCAATCTGCCTTTGATTTCTGCCATTTCAGGGCAAGTCACAAACTTTGCCTCTTTTTCTGTAGTTAGAAATCTCACCCTGGCCCTTACGCTGTACAGGGTGCTCAATGTGCTGGGAAGTCCAACAGCCAAGCTCTCATGTTGCTTTTAAACAAAGAGATAGCAAGTTGGTACAGCAGTATGCACTAAGGAACAGATTGGATGACTTTCAGCAGCACTTATTCCCATACTTAGTTCTTTTACCTTTGCCTTTAGACTGATCAACATCCATTTTTAAATGGAACATCTGTTTGAGAGCTATACACAAAATCTGCTACACACTGCATGAATGAACTTGAAAGAAAGAAGTTACAGGGAGACTCTTTCCTCTCTCCTTATCCTAGGACTGATGGAGGAAATGGCAGAGAATAACCACAAGATTTATTATGTTCCATTCAAATCTGCTTGAATGGGCAGGTACTTTCTTTACGTATTTTCCCTCACTGAAGAGTTTTAGCAGTCTTGGAATAGATCTTATCAACAGTAAATTAAGTATAAAATTAAGTTTGGACAGTAGAACATGTTCTTGTATTTAATACCAGGATATTTATCTTCTAATTTTTTTCACAATGTTTTATTTTACAGTGTTTTAAGAAGTGTTAAAGAAATATCTGTATACCTTTGATTTTAACAAGAGGAAGAAGAAATGAGCTTGCGTTATAACAGAACAATTACGGTACGAATATTACTCACTAATTAATTCTATCTGTGAGTAAATCAAAGCTCTAATTACAGACACAAAATCTGCTCAATATTATGGAATATTTATGCAAGACATTATTCCTGGCACTTATCAGCTAAAATATAATGTCTCACTAGAGCTGAAGCAGTAATTTTAAAAAGAATGTCATCACTTTTTTGCCACTTTTTTATAGCTCAATACATGGAAAGCACCTGATGAGAGTACAATTTTATTTTTTAACTACTTTGGAAATCCCCATTGACAAGTGGTTCAATTCTTTCTTTAAGAAACATCTGTATTTAAAGAAAAACAAACAAAAAACCCCCTAAAACACTCCTAAAATACCATTTCTCTTACTGTTATGAAATAATACCCTTTAGCTCCACAGCTGTCAACACACAGTGAAAAATTATATTTGACCTTCTTCTCCATGTGCTGTACCATGCACTAGCACAGTGTACCCTGTCATTCATATTGCCATTACATCATCAAATAAAAACCTTAATCCTGAAAGTTACTCTAACTAGTTAGACTTGAATCTACTCTGCTCAACTTCTTGAGCTAAAGTTGTTTGGGTTTTTTTTGCAAAGACAGATGAATTGCTCACCAACTGTATTTCTAGAGATTGCAAGGAAGAAAGGATTTGAGATATAAACTCTTTCACTAAGGAATGCACTGCTATGATTCTGTCCCACCAAAGAACAATTAAAACTTAATGTCAGTAAAAGATAAAACAATATAATTGTCACCTGACACTGATGCCATTCATTTTAAAAGCTTTTGGGTGATGACTCAGTGGTTCTTTGCATGCTAGACAAGAGACAGTTCTAGCAGAATTAGACTCATAGTCTCTAAAGTGTGTACATTTTGGATTTACTTCCTCTATCACTTGAAAATGAGAGAAAAATTTGAAAAAGACTACTTAATAAGCTGTGCAGGCTGCTGTAGGTCCTTCTTACTTAATAAGCTGTGCAGGCTGCTGTAGGTCCTTCTTTCCTTTTATTATTTATTTGTAAACAGGACTCTGACATTTTATTGTTAGAAAGGGAAAACCAGTAAACTTCACAGTCAGCAGCCACCATCCAGCCTAATTTTATTCCACAGAAATTCAGTCTGCAAACACCACGCAGCCTACTGACTCACTGACATTGCCTTTTAGAGAAAAGTTTTCTGCCAAGTATCTGATCAAACATCACAATAAACCTCGAACAGAGTCAGAGTACACTTAAAAGGGTATTAGCAACATGACATGAAACCATTTTTTTCAAAGGTTAATAAGTATTGTTTTCTAGATCTGCATCTTCCACAAAAGGTAATGAATATTTTCAGTAGACCTGCATTTTCCTCTAAGACTGGACAAAACAAGTCTCTCCTAATCTGTAATGTAATTTAAAGAAGATACATCACAAAGAACAATGATTTTATAAAGCACAATAACTTCTGTTGACCTAAGAGTATTTTAGATTGTTTTAATCTGGCTTCAGCTTTACACTGTTTTAATCTGGCTTCGGCTTTACACTGCACAGTTTCAAAGCAAGTGTGATAATGATCACTTCACATCTGTCCTTTGAAGTTTCTTCACCTACGCTTGCTTGATACTCATATCTCCCATTTATTTTGCAGAAACATCTAGAAACCACAGCTTATTAGTATTTCTCGTATTGTTAGGACTGAAAAACTCTCACAGAGAAGTTCAAAGTAGAGGTGAATGTTGCAAAATCTACCATTTCCAGAAGACTGTGAAAAGGGAAAACCACAACAGAAATTAGGTGGGTTATCAGTTAGAGCACATGCAAACAAAAAACATAGCCCACGTGATCAGATTGCATTTATCTGTTTCAGCCAAAGTTATAGGGACAGCCTCTGAAAAGCCATGCTAGGAAATGAAAATCCAACCACCATGTTAGGAAACTCAACAATTATAACTTCAGGGATCAGTGGGGGAATCAGAGTAAGAGAAATTTTAATTTTACTAGCTTGAAATATGACTCTGAACAATCTTTGTCACCCTTTAAAAACAGGGAGATTTTTTTCCTTTTCGTTACAGATCCTGTATATGGCAGGGAGAAATAAATAGTACATACATCTACATGCACACATTCAAATATGCAGAACCCATTGTCCCTGGCACACAGAGGACAACTTCCAGCTGATATGTGCAATCCCTTACACACTTTGGCAGCAGGAATGTAGCAAAATAACTGCATTACAATGGTAAGAAAATCAGCTTTGTATCCTGTCAGCTTTCTCAGATGCCAGAGGCTGAAAACACTCTAGAGAAAGGCAAACAGTAAAATAAAGTGGTTACAGCTGCTTCACACTCTGCAATGGGGTCATACTTGGAGCAAACCAAATTCAAAGATTGATTTTATTATTTTGCACTGCTATTTCCTGTACACCAAAGAAAACAAAAAGTGTGTGGCACTAAATCTTACACTAACCTCATCAGTGAAAAAGTTAGCCGGCATTTAGGGTATTAGGGTTATTGTAGTCAGTGTACTACCTGTAGATCAAAAGGTTGTTTTCCAGATGACTCATTTCCTTTTATTGCAATGCAAAGAATTCAGTTCAGAAAAGGGACAGTGAATGGAACCCTTTTAGGAATGTTTCAAGAAAACTGAGCTACCCAGCTGAAGTATGTAAATTATAAATTCCTTCTGACAACTACAGGGTGCTACTCTAAGCCCAGCTAGAGATAAAAGTGCAAAGTGACAATGTATCATCTCTATAACTTGTGAATTTATTTATGCAACCCATATAGTTAGCTTTCCTAACACAGGTAAATCAAGATTGCTAATGAACACAGGGAATCTCCTGAGTCAGTCAACCTTCTAAATATATTTTCAGAGATCCACATTCTTCCAGTGTTAAAATTCCTGTTTATAGTGTAAATGCTGTTATTATGACATAATGAGGAAACAAATACATTTGTCCCCCTTTATATACATAAACAATCATAATAACATATCAAGTGGTGATAAGTGATGTTTATCTTATGGTATAAATTTCCTAGTGACATGCACAAGGAAACGATATTAACTTAAGTCTGCAAGCTAAACCCTTGCTTTCTAGTGTGAGGCTGGAGTACTTTGTCTCTTCTAAAAAGAGGTTTTCTAAATGTGATGTTTCCAAACCAAAGAATGGAGAGAGAAAACTCCTCAGGAAACAGAGATGGAAACAAAGGTTTAAAGGCAAGTATTTGGAAACAGGTGTGGGAGGTTTTATCAAAATGCTACTATGTCAGATATAGTAAGAAAATCATAGAGTTGACACCTGGACAACTTCTGCAACTTCATTTGAGGCTTTCCTGTTTCTGTAAACAGCACAACACCAGGATGAAACTCTAGCAGTGCTTCTTTCACAAGCTCATTTTCTATTATAGTAATGCACCTTAATTCCAATTTGATGAATATTTCTGCCAGCAACATATTTTCATTTTCCTAAACCTCTGTCTGGGGACTTCTCAGAGCTGACAGTGCTGTTTTAGGGTTAATTTCTTGCCGTCATTGCTACCTATTCCCATGCACATAGCCTTGCCAAGATGCATAGTTCATAATATGACAATGTCCGCACAAAATCTAAATTAATTCTTTCTATTTAAGTTTTGCTGCTACAGCCTCATATTTTAGTAACTATTTCCCCAAGGAGCTTTATTATGTCATTCATTCCACTAAAGGGTCAAAAATAGCATTACTTACTGGTAAATGCTGATTAAAGCTTGAGGGCTGAAAAGTTAGAAAGGTTATGGATTTTACATTGTGAACTTCCATATTTATGTGCTGGATTAGCTCCAAATGTTACAGTGCTCTTTAAGACCAACAAAAGAAAATTTAAAAATTTATAAAAGTAGATGGAACACTGCTCAGAAGATGCTTTGTAGCAGTATTTTTTAATATACACTGAGATCTTTGTCCTTCTGCAACACGTAATTCTATTCTTCAGATCTCTGTTCTCCACATTCTAACTTCCAGCTAACCTTCTCTTATTAGACTTAATAACCTGATGCTTCTTGTCCTCACTGTCCTCAGTCCTCCTTCCCAACCCCTGTTTAATCTCTGGTTTTATTTCCATAACTTTTTGTCAAGAATTGCATTTCTGTTCTTGTTTGCAATGCCTCCTGCCTGTTTTCATTGCACTAATTTTCAGTTCTATAACGTCACTATGCCAGCAATAATTACATCTATAAATAGTGACATACATCTATAAATAGTGACTACATTCTCCATTCTACTATTATCATATTTCTCTAGATTCTGCCTTTAGGGGCACGAAAGGTTTGGAGAAACACAGAACTTTGTCTTCCAAGTCTTCTAAAGACCTAAGAAAAAAAGTAACATAATATATCCTTCCCAAAAAAATTGTAATGAATGGTCCACCATCCAACTGCCCACATTTTTCAGAACACAGAAATATTCACAGAATCACAGAATATTAGGACTTGGAAGGGACCTCGAAAGATCATCTAGTCCAAACCCCCTGCCACAGCAGGATTCCCTAGACTAGGTCACACAGAAGCACGTTCAGATGGGTTTCGAATCTCTCCATAGAAGTAGACTACCCAACATGTCTGGGCAGTCTGTGCCAGTGCTCTGCCACCCTCACTGTGAAAAAATTTCTGTGTGTTTTCACACGGAATCTCCTATGCTGTTGAGAACTGCCCTATGTGCAGGCAAAACCAGACTGATTAAAAGAGTCTGATCTATGAGACAGAATGTTTGATCAGTGAGACATGTTAGTTGAAAAGATTACTGACATCACTTTGCTGAGGGGTCAAAAGCCAGAAGTCAATCAGTATTTATACTCTTAAGATCAGTGTCTGTATGGCAAACAGAAGCTGCATGGCAGCCTGTGGATAAGTAACCACCATTAGTTGTAATCCAGTCAGTGCACATATTTAGAGCAATAAAAACATGGTGTAAGGACTTCAGACGGATTTAAAAACTAGGGTGTTTAGCTGTAACTAACAGAGCCCAACAGTCAGTCCAATGCCACTTGTCTTCTATGCTCGCAACAACCTGTAGTAGCCACGACATAGCGGGGAGCATGTTCACAGAAGTAAGACTAGCCACAGTACGGATAGTTGAGACAATAATGAAGAAGGCAACCAAAGATCTTTTAAAAAGAAGCAGGGATAAAGAGAGGTGTGGTGTACTGACTTCCGTAGGGCAGACTTTAATTTGTTTACTAGCTTGGTTTCCAGTATTCCGTGAGAGAGAGTATTGAGGGACATAGGAGTCCAGGAAGGCTGGACACTCTTCAAGGATGAGATATTGAGGGCTCAAGAGCAGGCTGTACGCATGTGCTGTAAGGCAAGCAGGCGGCACAGGAGACCGGCCTGGTTGAACAGGGAGCTCTGGCTGGCACTCAGGGAGAAAAGGAAAGTTTATAGACTTTAGAAGAAGGGGCAAGGCACCCAGGAGGAGTACAAAATGGTTGTGAAGCTCTGCAGGGAGGGTATTAGAAAATCCAAAGATCAGTTAGAAATTAATCTGGCCTCTGAGGTTAAGAATAATAAGAAAAGTTTTTTAAAATATATTAATAGCAAAAGGAGGCCATATGAAACCCTCCATCCCCTAATGGATGCACGAGGGGAGTTAGTGACAAAGGACAAGGATAAGGCTGAGGTGCTTAATGCATTCTTTGCCTCAGTCTTTAATAATAAGGCTATTGTTTCAAAGGATATTCATTCCCCTAATCTGGGGAATATGGTCAGGGAAAGGTGTGACTCCCCCCTA